>JAULUF010000019.1:13415000-13975000 GCA_031834385.1 Semotilus atromaculatus | reverse complement strand
ATTATATTAATATTACTCATTTAATTGTGAAAGTGTGTGAATAAAAAGTTAATTTTAGTTCTGATGTCAAATTCTATTGAAATTGGTAGTCGACTTTTTTCCACACAAAGTTGACTTTTCCAGTTTAGTCAGTTATGACATATAATTATCTGCATTTAATTGTTGTATAAGTGGGCTGTAGACAGAAAGGCAGCTCTGCTAGGTTTAGTCTCAATCTTGTCACGGTCTTGTGTTTTATAGTAAATATCTCGAAAATTGTTGCAAATACGGGCAGTAGGAGAACAGGAAAGGAGGAGACCTTTGATCTTTGTTTTTTCTTTTGCCATGGATGAAAAGCACTGCAGAATTTCACACAGGAGAGTCCTGGTGGAGACGCCCACAGCTGGGCTCCTCAGGGTCACCAAAGTGCAGGCCAGGATGTTTGTGGGCTGAAATGGTCTGGCACGAAACCTTCACTGTAGAAACAAGCACAAATGGTTTAGTTGTCCGTGCAATTTTAATCCAAATTTTTTGTCCTTATGTCCAGTAAAAATATCAAATTTTCTTCAGACGTTTACCTGACAAGCAGAATTGTGTAAGACTTGTTTTTAGAGTATATTTTTGATTCATCTGAATGTCCATGAGGCATTATGTATTTGTAAATTATAACACAAAAATTCATAATTATGACATTTTACATGACTTTTTATGTCATAATAATGACTTGTCATAAATTCAAGTGAATCAGTGATAATTTGTATTATCTGTAAGCCAATAATTCTTTGTTTTGAAATGTTTTGTCAAATTCTGCTGTTCAACTTAGGCACAACAACTCTTGGCAGCATTTACACATGAAGGCACCTCACAAAATGATTTCGGACAGACTTCTGAGGCCATGTTTACACGGAAACGATCTGAAGAGAAAACGCAAAAGTGGCGTTGCATTATCACTTTTTTTTCTGCGTTTAGATGAGTGTTATATGGGGGAAATCTGTGTGTATATGGTGACGCAAAAGTGTGTGAAATTGGATGTAGTATGCACTCCAGGCGGCTAGGTGGCGATGTGAAGCACTGCCACACAACAACACCATTATCTGAGAATATTTTGTACAACTGCTGAAAATACTCTAGTATGTTTATCAGCGCTGCGAGGGCAACTTGGAGGTCCGACATATGGAAATAATCCGACAGGTTGGTTGTTATTTTCCTGTACTGGCGCACGCCTGTGACGTAAACACGTACGCGACGAAAGCAGATTTGCGTTTTTTACTGTTTAGACAGGAACGTGACGGTGGAGCGTTTTTAAGATTTCCACTCTGGTGGGTGGTTTCACTTTTTTGCGTTTTTAAGCCCCCAAAACGCTGTCGCCGTGTAAGCGAAAGGCACATCTCATAAAATATTTTTACGTTTTCACCCGCAAGCTTTCTCGTGTAAACAGGGCCTGAGGCAGCGTAACGGTTTATTGATCTGCTGCATAGAGCGAGCTTTGATGAAAACGAAGCGAATATTTTATTGCTTAGTCATTTATTGCTAGAAATGACATCAGAAGTGGAAAACTTTGATCAAAATCTTAAATTTACACAAACTGACCAGCAATAGCAAATTTATCAGATGCCATCTTTACTTTTAGCTCACCTGTCAGGGAATGAGAAGCACAGGATTGTGGGATATCAAAGGCAGCGAAGGATACATCTATGCTGCCTTCAAACATCAATCAGATGAAGGAATCTCAGCAGACACGAAGTGAAGCGAACATTCGATTCGGATTTGCCTTGATGCTTTAGTTCCTACCTTGGAATGCATTCTCCAAAGGCGGTGATTTTAAGTTTTCGGACGCTGCCTATGATTTAGCCTGGTATAAATGATGGCATGTAATGCATCACATGCATTGTTTCTGTGCCAGTTAAATGCAGCTCTGCTTGCAAAAAGAAATTGCATTATTTGATGGTTATATATTTAAAATGTTGTAGTTTATTGTAATAAACTGCAGTTTAACTTGTATCTTCCTGCTACTGATCTAGAGGTGATGGACAAGAGGAACCTTCGCCTTTAGCGTATCAGGAAGCCAGCGCAACAATGAGATGTATATACATTTATATACAGTCCCTTCCTCGTAGTCTCTGTTTACATTCCTGCGGTGCGGTTCATTGTGTTGAACCCGTCCGTTTTGGCGTTAACACCAGTGGTCCATTGGCTCCGGTCCATTTGATGTGTTCATCTACGTCCGTCAGACGCCTACACTTCCCTTGGTGGAGCAGGAGTGTATTTTTAGGTTAAACAAGGAGCGGGTCGCAGTTGACCCGCCGGTGACCCCTGGCCGATGTCATGGCCGTGAGGAACTTCACATCTTGGATTAAAGCCTGTTCCTGCACGAGCGTCGAGAATGTCTGTGGCCTTGTGGGTCTGCCAGCTGCAGCGCTCATGGGTGGGAGAAGCGTGCGCAGCGTGTACAAAAGAAACCGGTCTGGTGAGGTGGCGACAGAGAGATAACACTCGTATGTCAGACACTATCCGGAGTGGATACGGGTCAAGCTCTTAAAGGGCTTTTAATCTGTGGCTGAAATCAGACGCCATGCGGTTGGATTTCGTGATTAAGGTGCAACAATTTCTGAACTCCAAAAGCTGCTGTTCCTGTTGATGTTGTTTAGGATTAGCATGCATTTTTCTTGCATGCACCGTAGTTCACGGCTGTCACGTAAAGACTGTTGGCAGTGTTCAAATCATTTCTCAATCATTCCACATTATATATCTTGTTGAATATCCCATTTCACTCGTAAATGCGTCAGGTTAAGGAAGTAAAATGTGCTGTGAATGCATTTCATTTTTATGAACGACCGTTTCATAAAATAAATAAAAATCATAACTGACATCGCAATTATGATATAAAAAGTCACAATTATGACAAAGTCAGTCACGTCACATATCATGTCACATTTCAAAATTATTTCTTTTTATGTCATAATTATAAAATGTTTTACTTTTTATCTCAGTATTATGACTTAATATCTCATAATTTTTTACTCTTAATGTGATAATTAATTATGATTTACCAAAGCATGTTTTTTGTTTTTAATACAACTTTATTTTAGTCTGTTACACGTTACATGTACTTACAGAAATGACTATAAATTGTGCTTAATTACATGGAACTAACCCTAAAACTAAACCTAATTCTAACTCTAACCCTAAGTACATGTAGTTAATTATTATGAGTCAGTACTTAAATGTATAATTACACAGTAACACGCAGACCTTAAAAGAAAGTGTAACCTTGTTTTCTGACGTGATGAAAATGTGTTTCCACACATAGGGAAGAAGCCATTGTGATTTTCAGCATTTTTCACCCAGTAGCACGTTTCTTTTGATCACACTTATTTTAATACACACCTCTTCATGACTGCAAATATCCATTATCAGGCTCAGAAAAAGCTTGGAAGAACTAGACCAGTGTAATTGTTTGACGTTCTAGAATAACTAAGCTGGATTTACTACATTTTAACCGCACCATCTCACTGAACTCTGTGTCCTGTGTTCATACTAACCTTTAAATATTATACACAAACCACACTGAAGGTCTGAGAAAGTGTTCTGCTGCTCCCTTTTAAGAGCGGCCTGTAAAAGCTGTTCGAGAGGTGCTGCTGAGGTTCAAGTGTGTGGCACATTTGTGCTCCAGTCTGAGGAGGGGCTCATAAAGACGCCCCGACATCTGGTACCGGTTTCAGAGAGGCTCTCTCGATGTTTCGGGATTTAGAGGCCTTGTACAGTATTGTACAGACTTGAAGTCGGTTAGTTGTAGCTATGTTGTCAGTTGCTCAATAATAGCTAAATATATTGAGAAAATGAAAATCAACTGAACATAAACCACTCTAGATACTAGATTTTAATTTTCATATAATTTCAAAGCACACTGAAATGGAATTAGGCTTGTGACGAATGGGACACCCTATAGTCTTGTGCCATAAGTGCACATAAAGTATACCATTTGGGCCATCTAACGGCTAACTTCCCACAACCCATTGCATGTTGTACGAGGATTCGATTAGAACTACAAACAAATTAAAAGTGTAAAACTACAAACATGGTGGTTGTGCAAGACCGAATAATCAGTATCTAACCTGATGAAAAAAATATGTATTGAATGTTATTCACATTATATTTCATTTGCAACATTGTGACCTTTTATAAAGATACTTTTGGTCATTAACTTTTAAATGCATCATTGTGCGAACACACAAGGAGAGTTTTCCACACGAAAGACCTACGATTGACCGATCAACAAAGTACTACATTTCCCTCTAATATGGTAGGAAATGAAAAGAAATGAAATGTGTAGAACTAGAATGTTAACTATGACTATGAGTTTAAGCGGTGACAGAATCCACGTAACTAGTGACAGAGCGGACCGTTAATGTAAAAAGTAGTATGTCCCAAAAGCTTCTTTTGCTACTTCTGCTACACTCTCAAAAGTATCTATTTTTTCTTCACAAAAAGTGCTCATACTTTTAGGGCAATAGTGTAAGTAGGCGAATTGGGATGCAGCCACATTCGTAGTGAATTCCTCAATCTGAACTCTAGTAGTATTAGGCCTGTAGCTCATTCTGCGATGGGTTTATTTAGCCTGATTTTCTCTAGCAGATAAATGTCAGTGTGTTACACTCACAGAGGAAGCCGATAAGAGCGGTAATGAACGTCGGTGTTCCAGCAGGCCGAGATGTTCTGTGATTTACAGGCCTGGGGAACTTCAAATGTCTGGCTGGGCCTCTGACGCAGATGAGCGAACACACTCGCTCCACAGCTGTTGTTTCTGAAGTCTCTGAAGCGCTTCATGTCCTGCCAACACTGCGCCTCACATCTGACCTTGGGGTGAAAAGTCTCTGCACTGGGGTGGAAACCCTTTGGCCATCTGTTGCCCGCTGATACCGTGTTGTTCATCAGCACATGCCCCGAAACAAAGCTTATCAATGAAACCGAATGGATAAACCTTGCTAGCTCACTTTGAATATAGCTTTTATAGCTTAACATGTTGTCCGGTCCATGATTATGTAGAAAGTGACTTCTTGTTTTGCATGCTTAAATGCTATAAATGAGCATTTTTGCAACACGGTTTTCTGCTTGTTTTCGGTGTTGAAAAGTAAACTGAATCTAGAAGTGAGATTCTCCAGAGTATTTTTTCTTTGCTAGAAGCCAAGACCACAGCAGAGATTACAACATTAGTGAGATGCTGTGGATGGTTTGGCACAGAGTTGACCGCTGGATCTGAGTCTGGTCTGGACGTGAACGGCATCAGGGACGTTACGGACCAACTCTCACAACACAGCCAGATGTGCGTCTGCTACTGTCTGTCATAAACTGGCATGTTCACTACAGTTCAAAAGTTTGGGCTTGGTAGGATTTTTTTTGTATATTAATATTTGAAAGAAGTCTCTTCTGCTTACCAAGGCTGCATTTATTTAATCAAAAATAAAGTAAATATTGTGAAATATTATTACAATTTCAAAGAACTGTTTTCTGTGAATATATTTTAAAATTTAATTTATTCCTGTGATGCAAAGCATCATTACTCCAGTCTTCAGTGTCACAAGATCCTTCAGAAATTGAGATTTTAATTGACAATACTTTTCCTATCAGTTCCAGATTTTGAATTGGAAAGCAAAGATTGAAAGAGTTAAAATGAACTGAATTCAAAGTAATACATACAGTATAACTGTAAATTAAACCTAGAAAACTAGAAAAGCTCATTTGTTCTAGACCTTGAATGTTAATTTGACCGCCTTGTTGAAAGACTTCTTTAAAACTTTGAAAGTTTAGTCTTTATGGATGTATAGATAGATAGATAGATAGATAGATAGATAGATAGATGCATGCATCATGTTAGAGGTCTGTAGAAAGAAAAGCAGAATTCCTTGACAATGTAAATGTGTTTTTTTCCTCTCTGTCGTCTGGAGCGTGTCCAGAACACATCTGTTTTTGAGTCCAGACTGAGAATCTTCTGGAATTAAGAGCTTTTGTGTCTTTATAGAATATACTATGCTGTACTCAATAATTCATATTTTAATAATGAATTTCTTACTTCTTTGAGGGACGCTGGGAGTCACACAGAGGGAACAGGCTTTCGTTTGTTTTTAATGTCAGAGTTTCATGAGTTCACATGTTAACAATCAGATGCTTTCATTGTTTCTTTACACTTACTAGCCTGAAGAATAATGTAGTTAGTGGTGTTAAGTCACCATTGCTCGTACTTGATTTGATTTGAACAAGGTGAATATGAAAAATGCACAAAAATACCATTTTCAATATTTATATGAAATATATATTTTCCAAAACACGTTTTACTCTAATTTGTAATTTTATTTACTAACATTAACAAAGATGAGCAAATCCTGTAAATAATATATATTGCCCATTGTTATTTCATGATAACCAATGCGTTATCTAAAGTTAACAAATGAGAACTTGCTTTAAAGAGTTACCAAAATGTTTTGACATCAGTAGCTTTAGCTATAGTTAACCCAACCTAGTTAATCCTGGTTAGTAGTGAGGCTGACAGGTGAATCTGTTCTTTACGACCTCTTTTTTTTAGTGACTATCACAAGAAACACAAGAAAGCCACTGTGCATGAAGCAGGAACAAACAGCAACACACACTCCTCTCATGATGCTGATCTGATACGCCACGACACATTATAGAGTTGTCACGCGCTTATTACACAAATAATGGCAGAACACAGAACATATGCATGTGCCTCCAGATGCCCTTTCTACACACTTACAGTCTTTGTGGTGATCTAACTGGGGAGTTTGAGCTCAAAGAGACAGAGATGGAAGGCAGCGTGAGACGATAAAGAAACCAGGGCCTGTTTTTTCTTCAACTGTGGATTGAATCCAGCTCTCTCTTAATTAACCATATGGTCCACACATTGCTGCTTAAAAAGGGCCTCAGTGGGTGATGGCATTATGGGTAAAATACCATGTGTCAGCCTTTAAAATACAGAGGGCGGTCAGGTCCTGCATGCAGCTCTGGGATGCATCTGTTGCTCTGGGTGGTAATGAGTTCACTGAGCTTTCATGCCTCTCAGACACGTGACTTTAAAGAAAACATGGCCGTTCTGCGGCTGGAAATCATCTCAGTGTTGCGTTCTGTGTTTAAACTGGGAGGCGGATCCGTTTGAAATCAATACAGCTTATTGGATTCCTGAAAACACATTTGGACCCGCCTCTCAGAGGTTCTCATTGGTCGTTGGATGACTATGTGCAGCATAAAAATCATGTTCAAATCATTGATATGCACAGGTTTGCATTTTTTTTGTTTTAATGTGTATTGGGGACCGTTAGAAGAAATTTATTCAAGGATGCAATAAACTGATCAAAAGTTAAAGACATTTATAATGTTATTTTTAAACAATATTTCACAATATTAGCATAGGAGACTTCATGAACATGTTGTTGTTGACTGCTTACCTTACATGAGCAGGTTGGGATTTGTACACGGTGCATTTTTGTGGTCCAGACGTCAGTGGTTGCAGATGATTTAGTCTGTTTCTGATGATGGTGTTTATGACAGACCTCAGTCTCATCTGTTTCTGTCTCGTTGTCAGGCATATTCCTGGATTTAACCAGTTCCATGTGATACTTTAGCAACAAAACCCCCACATTTTTCTGTTAATGATAATCTCTCAAATCATCAGAGAAAAGGAAACGTGGTAGATGAGACATAATTGGGCAAGTATTTCTGTCATACGTTTGCATGAACTGATCAAATGTGTGCCTTGAATGCATTGTACGACTTTAGATAAAAGTGTCTGCCTGCCAAATGAACAAATGTAAATATGGTCAGCGCTATTACAACTCTGCACAGCGAAACTGCCATAACCAATAGTATGAAATTCTCTATGGAGAAAATGAATAGGATTATCTTTTTACTTCAGGAACTCAACTGTTTCTCTCTGTTGCTTTTGGGTCCAATGTGGAAGGTATTTTGCAGTGAAATTTAATCTTATGTGACACTATCATGGTTTTTCCGTCCCTGAGGAGGAAATGCTTCAGATGGAGGGGTTTGTTTTTCCTGTGGTTTCTGGGCTGGATATTGAACTAACACCTCTCTTGATCTCTGTGTTTCTCCTCCAGCTGCAGAACTGCGAGCTGAAGGACGGACACCGCTGCCCTCTACAGGGTGTGTATTCAGTATTTTAATATTTGTGTCTTCTTTTCCAGTACACACATCTAAACATTCTTATAATGAGACTGGAGATGTAAAATGACAAGAAAAGGTGTCTTGTTTTCTGAGAGACTCATCAAAACGAAGTGAGTTTATGCTTAAAGTGGTTATGAAACAAGTTGCGATCATCTTTGTGATGTATATCTGAGTGAAACTGCTTCTCGAACAAGAACAAATTTGGGTGAGACTTGATTTTGTCATTGGGGAATTGATTGGATGGTTGTGGTTTGCTATTGGTCGATCTCATGTGAGTGACAGGTTGCCCCGCCCCCAAGCATCATCAGAGCAGAGAAGAGGAAGTTATTTTGATTCAAGATTATGAGGCACATAAATGAAAAAAAATATTGATGTGCACAAATAAATCATTTATAATAAATACTGCAATATTTCATAAAAAATTTGAATTGTCAGTTTTGATTTCACGTTGATTCTACAACAAGAACAAATATCTGCCAGTGGGGTCAGAAAATATGCTTAATTCAAAAGAAAACAAGTTGACTTTTCTGACCCCATTGCCAGATATTTCTTCTTGGATTTATTTATTAATTTTAGCATAAACTCACTTCATTTTGATTTATCAGGTACAAATTACTTGATAAAGGTACAGGGACAAAGGGACAGTTCACCCAAAAAAATGTCAACCTGAAAATTCTGTCATGAATTACTCGCCCTCCCCTCGTTCCAAACCCGTAAGACTTTCGTTCATCTTCAGAACACAAATGAAGATGTTTTTGATTAAATCTGAGAGCTTTCTGTCCCTCCATTGACAGCTACACAACTACCACTGACGCTTCAGAAAGTTCATAAGCCGATCGAGTCTCTTCAGAAAATTCGGACTAAACCGCTCAATTCATATGGATTACGATCTATTTGTGAACTTTTTGAAGCATCGAAGTGGTAGTCATGATGAGTCATTAATGACAGAATTTTTGGGTGAACTAACCCTGGAGGACATTCTGCTTCTCAAGTAAATTAATGTATCTTGATATAAGAATGTTTAGATATTTGTACTGGAACTCTGCACTCGGTGTAGTGTACTCACTGTATTTTCTGTGTGTGTTTAGTGGTTTTGCCTCCAGAAAAGGCAGAAGGTTGTGAGAGTTTTCTTCAGTATCTGCCGTCAGAAGAGGGAGAGAGAGACCTGAAGGAAACATGCAAAGGGAAGAAGCGCATCAGTCTGAATGTAAGTTCACGCCGAGCAACAAACAAAGCTCAGTGCAGTGACTTCATTTATGGAGGGTACCTTTGTGATTATAGAACTATAAAGTTGTATAATAGATATAACTGGAAAATTTAAATATGCACAAAATACACAAATAAACTTTTAAAATATTTTAATATTTAAAATTTAAGGGTAAACAGTGATCTGTGTATTTTACATATTTTCATTTATCATTAATATCTAAATATTTATTTCTCTACAAAATTACATAAATTTGTGGGAAGACTATTAAAGCTGCTGTCCGCAACTTTTTTAAGTAAAAAATAATCCAAAATAATTATTTTAAAAAAAAACATCTTCAGCCAGTGTTCAAATCTATCTGCTTGCCATAGCTAGATTCAAAACGGTTAGCTTGTAATAATGATTTTAATTCCAGTGGTACTGGTGGGTTTCCGCGGGAAATTCGAGCATGTCTTTGCGTCATTACGTCACATCCGTACACATAGTGAAGGTGTTTCGGCTCGCCGGCTATTGCGCGTGAGGAGATGTAGATATGTATAGGCTTTTCTCGCAGCACTTTACATAATTCAAGATCCAAACAACAATCATCAGTGTCAACTGGAGATTCACCAGTTATGAAACCCAAAAGACTTCGTACTTCGGATTTAAGGTGGCTAGAGAAAGAAAAAGAAATTAACCGTCTCAAACGAACACAAGGATTTAAACATCGAAGGTGCGTGAACTGCGTGTTTTGAAGGGGTTCAAAACGGAAGAAGAGACGGCTTTTTCTGCTTAACAAGTAAGACATTTCAATAGTTCAATCGTGTAACAGTTACAGCCTACCACTGTTTTCTTAATTCACACAGTTATGGAGTTTCCTTGTTGTGCCTTTCTCGTTTAGCTATTATGGAGAATATGAATTCTGAACTACACAGGTAATAAAACACATTAAATGCAACGTTAGTCACGCAATCCTGATGTTGTTAACATGAACAATTTGAGAACAAAGTAGGCTATAATTTGCACGGTTGCTGTAAATCGCGTTGATTAAATCTATTAACGATCGCTTAACATGTCGAATGCTTTTTCCCCCTTAGTTGATCAGAACAAAAATGGATGTTACTTACTTTTTCAGAAGATATTTTCCGGTGAAAATTCTTATGTTAGTCAAACTTTCAAAATGTGAATCTGTGATTCTGAATGACAGTATCCACACAGCGCGGTGATTGACAGCACTCGCCTCAAAACACTGTGTTCATCCGCGCTGTTTCATGCCGATTTACAACCCACGTAAAGTTGATAATTCCGCAAATAACTGCAATGGCAGATTTCGAACAGAGATGGTGACAAAGAGGAAAAACTACGGACTGTAGCTTTAAGTGATATTTTCTTTATTGATTTATTAAACTGATTCATCATCTGAATAAACTGAGTTGTTCAAATGGATTGGCTTTATTTTAGAAGACATTTACTGTCTACTAAAAATATCTCTAAAAATAGGGTTGTAGTAAAATTACTATGTTATAATGGCTGTACTAAATTTACATTTATGTGTAAATGTGCTCTGATTGGTCGGCTGGATCGGTGTGTTGTGATTGGTCAAACGCTTTGAGAAATGTCCCGTCCCTTACCATAACCGCTAGTTTCAACACACTACTAACTAACTCAACCAGGCCCTGACCCTTTATTTAGCATATGCCTTGGGCGTGAATTATTTACATTAGGAATATTGTGACGTGTTCGCTTCCGGAAGAAAGTCTACAATGGAGGCGTTTCAGGGAGTTTAGAAACAGTGACACTGATATAGAGAATAACTCCCGCTGGAGGGACTTTGCATATGTTTTTCATTCTCAAACAGCAACATTACACACTAAAGAAAGCTGAAAATGTCAAAAAGCATAATAGGACCCCTTTAAATGACAATAACACTGAACTGTATTTCTGTGTTCACTGTAAAAACGTTCTGTAATGAAGTATGTTGTACGGGGAAGGAGGAGGCGGGGACCGGCTAACGTTCAACACCTTTAATCTCAAGATAAACTAAATTAAACTAAAAATGGCAGCCCCTCACGGACGACTGCTGCGCACACAGAAACAAAACATAACATCAATAGTCCAGGCCTGATCCTCTCTCATCCTTCACTGTCGTCGCTCCTCCTTTTATGCTTCCGAAGCTCCTCCGTGAGAGATAGGAGACACATTGTTCATTATCAGTCACGCCACCGGCTCTCGGCCTCGTCCTGCTTGCCACACGCTCCAATAGTGCTGAACGAATGAGACATCAGTGATATAATATCCGAGTGGCATATACCGCATGAGCTCGGAGGAAAGTCTTGCTTTACCTCAACATCCATTCTGATGTTGTAAGAGTAAGAGTTCGCTTGCTCAGATCTCCAGACGTGTGCTCGTCCAATCATCATCCTCCTCACCAGATGCCAATGAATTACAGCTGCTGCCAAAAGCTGTAACTGAGAATCGTGGTGAAAAACTCCCTTATACTGTACATCCTCTCTGAACAGCTCCAATTGCATTTTAAGAGCTGACCTGAAACATAACACCTGTAGATTATATGTTTTCCTCATCCAAAGAATAATATAACCATAAATAAGAATTCTGTCATAATTTACTTCCCCTCATGTTGTTCCATATCTGTACAACTTTGTTTATTCTGTGCAAAAAGAAACAAAGCTTCTGTTTTACATACAGTAACACTTTCTTTTTTTTTTTGTTAAATTTTTAGTAATTTATGTGCTTTTGTCATTTTTGTTCTTTTAAAAAAAGTACTATTTTTAAGTTTTCTTAATTTTTCTTTAATTACTGTTACTAATTTTAGTGCTTGAACTTCAACATGTCTAATTTTCATTTAGTTTATATTTTAACCTATTGTAATCTTATATTTATATTTTATTGATATTTATCAGGTTTTTAGCTGCCAACCCTGTGCAGTAATGTTATTCTGCATTGTCCCAAATCAAATGACATGAGTAAATGATGACCGTGTTCAGTTTTGAGTGAATGATTTATTTCCTGACAGTCGTTGACCGCCTCCTGCTGGTCAAGTGTGTAACTGCATGTGTGTGTGTTCTGATCTCTCAGGATCTGGAGTGTAACGTGTCACTGGTTGATGACAACAGGCAGGAGTGGGTCTTTACCCTCTACGATTTTGACAACAGCGGAAAAGTCACGAAGGAGGTAAAATATCTGCATTTTATGAATTTCAATTTAGCAGTATTAAGTGAAGCAGCGGCGTTGCATGTGCACTAGTGTGTTGCATGCTTGTTCATGCAGTATTAATTCTGTAACTTGTTCAATGTGCAGATCAATGTTTATGAACCAGCCTGCCGTAAACAAACTTGCTAATACTCGTTCAGCACCTGACGTTCATTAAAATGCATGAGAATGCATTCATGATGTGTGGTGTGTTGTGTGTTAGGACATGTCCAGTCTGATGCACACTATCTATGACGTGGTGGATGCCTCCGTCAATCACTCGTGTAAAAGCAAGCAAAAAACCCTCCGAGTCAAACTGACGGTCTCTCCAGAACCTGGAGCTCGCAGGAGGGACGGGACACACGCCGGGACCGGTGGGACTCTGCAAAACACACATAAATATAACCAAATATCATGGGTTCAATTCCCTAGGAATGCATGAACTTATCAAGCACGTACCTTGAATGCAATGCAAGTCGCTTTAGATAAAATCATCTTCCAAATGCATAAATGTAAATAATCTTATTTCAGCTGGAAATATAACAAAAAAATTTTTTTTTGCACACTATAATTTATGGGTGTTAGTGTTGGCCGATATGGTCTATAGTCATATCGTCCTATCGTCAGCCTGTGAGATTACAATACATGATATTATTGCAGGAAGTAATATCGCATTATAAATTGCAGTGTTATTTATTTACTCATTTCATTGTTTACTTTGTTTTATTATTGCAGGTTTTATTATGTACATTTGGTTTCTGTCTAAATGGACAAATGAATGAATCAAACTATTATATAACAAATTAGTTAACGCTTTAATTTATGATGGAATAAGACACATTCAAAGCAACCATAAACAACATAACTTCACTTTGTTTGTGCCTAACTTTCTTTGCTCCCTCTTCAGAGAGAGATGCGAGTCGTTTGAGTCGCATGGAGACGGCTCACACAGAGGAGAAACGGCAACACACACACATCAGGTGACCAGATAATGTTCATGCTGGCAAACAGCAAAGTTTTCTGCGGATGCCTTTGTTGATTATAATGTGGGATATCTAGTTTTGTGTTGCATCGCATGCAGTGTATGAAACCATTTCAAAAAGTAATCATGTTATCTAACATGCATGATTAGACTGTCCTGAAACTGTGTAGATGTCCGTGTGTGCTGTATTAAAGCATGATGGATGTTTTTTTTAACTGTGATGTTACAGAGGTCAGCCTGCTGAAGCTCAGGAGAGGAATCACTATTGTGTGGATGAGAACACAGAAAGAAGAAATCATTACCTGGATCTGGCTGGAATAGAGAACTACACCTCCAGATTTGACAGTAAGATTTTCCTGAACATGTGCATGAGAAAAAACACTGACACGAGTGAGTTGTGTATTACACTGTCCACAGAAAAACCTGAGCTGTTTGAAATGATTAGCGATTAAATGGAGAATCTCATGGACACATTTCACTTCAAAATTTCCTTACTCCGATATTTTACAAACACTGAAGGGCGAGTCTCACAAAACCCACCAGGAGACGTAGGTATAAGTGCATTATAGGACCCTTTAGACATTCATTTATTATATAAATTTTTTATTTGACATTATTTTCATACATTAAGCTCACCCCCTCCAGTTTCTCATAAAAATCTCATGACTGCAATGCAAAAGAAACAATAAGATATTATTTTAATTGTAAAGTCCTCATCATGGTAGTTTTTGTTGCGCTGCCTTTCATTTATGCAGATTTTTTTTTAAATTTAATTTAATTAATTTTCCTAAAAACAGGATTTTCTTTATCCAATACATTATTTCTTAAATATGTTCATTTTGCTGACCCTTTATAAAATATAATTTCTTAATTTTATTTTGATCTTTTATAAAAAAAAATTATTTATGTTAATTGTGCTGATCTTTATAAAATATAATTTCTTAATTTTGTTCTGATCCTTTATAAAAATATTATTCTTTAATTATGTTAATTATGCTGACCCTTTATAAAATATAATTTCTTAATTTTTGTTCTGATCTTTAAAAAGAACATTAATCTTTAATTGTGTTTATTGTGCTGACCTTTTATAAAATATAATTTCTTAATTTTGTTCTGATCTTTTATAAAAAATGATATTCTTTGTTATTGGGCTGACCTTTTTATAAAATATAATTTCTTAATTTTGTTCTGATCTTTTAAAAAATATATTTTGTTCTTTAATTGTGTTTACACTTTGCAAAATCGCTTAATTTTGTTCTGATCCTTTATAAAAAATATTATTCTTTAATTGTTAATTGTGCTGACCCTTTATATAATTTCTTTATTTGGTTCTGATCTTTAAAAAAACATATTTTCTTTAATTGTGTACTTTACAAAAATATAAATATCTTAATTTTGTTCTGATCCTTTATAAAAAAATATTATTCTTTAATTATGTTTCATTGTGCTGACCCTCTAAAAAATATATTATTTTCTATATTATTAATGTTCTCTTTCTGCAAGGTACCTCTCCTCCTGCGGCCGAGCAAGAGCCGCCCTCACGGCCTGCACACAACCAGAGCCGTTCCCGGTCCCATGAGCCCGAGACACAGGCCCATCAGCGCCGGTCGCAGGTCATGTCCGACCACTGTGTGGCGCTGGATCCCCGCGTGCGCAACGGGCCCCAGCTCATCAGATCCCCCAAGGGGACGTCCAAAGGAGCAGGTGGCGGCCAGGCTGCGGCCAAAATCAGCAAGTGCCACGGCTACTATCCCTCCATGCATGTCACAGGCGCTCAGGATGTGTACCATCTACCCCAGCAGAACCAGCCTCAAGCCCCGTCGGGTCACCAACACCCTCTCCAGCACAGTCACAGCAAGAGGGTGAGAGCCAAAGCCAGAGAACAAGCCCTGTCTCCTTCAAAACATCCCTCCCCAGCGCCGGACCGCGAGCAGAACGCCGGCCTCATGCTTCCCGTGGTCCAGCGACATGAACACCATCATCATCACGAACATCATCATCATCACCACTACCACCACTACCATCAGACATGACTTCACCCTGCGACGGGACGCTCAGCCCGGGACGATTCTCAAGTCATTTCATGGAGCGGAAACTCTGCTTTCATAAAGCTGTGGATTTATGTTCGTTGGAATCATTGATCACGTAATAGAGCTTTCATGCAAACAAAGCAGAATTCCAGGCCTCATTCAAGGGTCATTCCTGTTCTGCAGTACGGATGTTCAGAACGGTTTTTTTATATAAAAGCTTATATTCAGTGTTGGGGAAAGTCACTTTTAAAGGTAATGAATTACAATATTGTGTTATTCCCTAAAAAAAAAAGTAACTAATTATGTTACTTTTTGTGGGTATAATGTTACGTTACTTTTGCATTCATTTTTCTCTCCTGGGGTGGGCGTGCTTGTTTGATTTTTAATTACAAAAAAAGTTATATTTTTGGCAAATGTAAAGGCCCTTTCACACCAAAAGTGGGATGAATAAACCTCAGGCTGAAGGAAATGCAAATGCATGCCTGTACAGTAGAGGGCGCCACTCAAACAAACCTTTCAGCTGTGCAGAAGAATAGGACGCAGGAGAAGAAAGTTCAACACTGTTACTTCATGCATTTTACTGTTTTTATTCATTTTGAGGAATACTGAAAAACAAAGTAACTTGCATTACTTGTTTGAAAAAGTAATTCGGATATTTTGTTGTAAATTTAAAGTGCCCCTATCATGGTATTTTAAAGTTTCCTAATGTTGTTGTAGAGTCTCCTACAACATGTTTACACGCATCAAATGTAAAAACAAAACTGTTTAATTTCCTCACAATATACATTTGCACATCATCACATTTTCCGTGATTCTCAAAACGGCTCGTCAAATGAATCAATCTCTCTAAATCCCTCCTTTCCCAGAGTTTATCTGCTCTGATTGGCCAGACAGCTCAGTCTGTTGTGATTGGCCAGACAGCTCAGTCTGTTGTGATTGGCCAGACAGCTCAGTCTGTTGTGATTGGCCTACCCGTGTACAGCGCGTCTCCAGAGCCTGAGCGCGTCGAGAACAAAAACGCCCATTGCCATAACACCGACAGCTCTGCGTGTCCTGAGGCTTCCTACACCGTAAACTAAACGCAGTAACGAACAATGACGTTGATTTTACCATATTAATGCGAGCGCGAGTCCGGTGATGAAATATTAGAAGAACTCGTTATTCAACATCCATCGCAAGGACGACTCGATAATAGTGGCCCACAGCTGATCAGCAGAAGTGTTTCAGTTAGACAGTGATAATGAGAGTTAGCAGGAGATCTACACAATATAAAACTCAAAACGAAGTATTTTGAACACAAGCGGTTTGTGAATCCTGCATTGAACTCCCGAGATTTGAGAAGCAGTCGTCTGTACTATAAAATAAAGGGAACACAGCAATAGTTTGGGATTATACTGCTGTGATATCTTGGTAAAGATTCATTTTAACCACTGATTCTTCACATGCTCATCCTTGGGGAGTGAAAAATAACTGGCTTTACCTTCCCATCATGCACAGCGCCGTCTTCTCGACATGATCTGTCCAGTTCAGAAATCAGCTCTGGTTTGAGGTTTAAGTTTCCCTGCGAGTGCGCGTGCAATAACTGGGCGCAGCCAATATGCTAATGTTTCGTATCTACGTCACTACGAAACGGCTAATGACTCGTTTCAAAAACAATTCCTTTCATAGACTCAGAGTCGACTCTCACTTTTGAAAGACAATAACTTTATATACGGTGCACTTTCAGATATAAAACTTTGCAGGATGTTTTCATTCACTTACAGCTTTATTACACACTACCCTTTAAAAGTAATGCGTTACTTTACTAGTTACTTGAAAAAAGTGACCTGATTACATAACTCGTTTTATTTGTCATTCATTACACCCAACACTGCATATATCAGATATTCAGAAATCTGCTCTGGTCAAACTCAGGCACTTATTAAGTTGATCATTTACGCATTAGAAAGAATATGAAAATAGAGCTAAAGTTACTCATTGCTGTCCGTTTACATGAGAACGTCAACTTAATTTCTTTTCATGTTTTGATTATGTTTGTTATACGGATTTATGTAATTTCATCAAGTGGGATGGAATGATTTAGAGGGACAGAAACCAACTAGTAGCAAAACATTTTTTACAAAACAGTTTTGTTTAAAGGATTTTTACAGAAGACAAACAGGATGCAAAATAATATTGAGGACCAATAAATCTATTATCAGTATAAAAATCTATGTATAATTTTTTCCCATATATAATATATAGGCTACCCAAGAAAACGTGTTTAATTTTCACATTTCAATTTGAGTCCTAAGGAAAATGAATATTTATTCAAACCAGATTAAATAATTGAATTTGATTTGAATGGATATTCATTTTGCTTGGGTCTCTAGATATTCCCCCGTGTTCACTTAATTCTAATAAAAATTTAAAAAACTAATATGATTCCCATATTTAAGATTTTAACCAGTATATTATGACATATATGATGGGGACATGAAATGTACTGCATAGAAGGAATGACTCCATATATATAAAATGATCATACAATTTAGCCATCATGATCTGCTTGGCAACAGATTTTTGTCTGTCACTCGGATGTGGTTTTGTGTTTCTCATCAAGTATTTTCTCCCAAACATGGATCTCAGGTGAATGGTGCTGCTCTGTAGCTTTACTAAAAAAAGAAAAAAAAAGAAAAAGGCTATTTCTCCTTTGGGAGAGCTGCCATGGACTGAACGTCTCCCTCTTACCAGAGGAAATATCACCACTGCCAGTTTGAATGCTAAAATATCCTTTATGTTTAAAAATAAAAACTATATGAATATAAACATGTTACTGTATGATTATACCGCATATGCATATTTATCATGGTTTATACATATGCATTTGTTTTTATATTTTAATAAAATACATCTACTGCATTTGACATCTGCCTTTTATTCTTAAGTAAAATTGCTCATTATTACTTTGGCAATTTACTCATTAGAATGGATAGTGGTGCTACGGTCACTCACAACCAACAGAATATTTGATAAACATGCGCCAAAAGTTCGTCCAGACTTTAGCCACACCCCTCTCCTATCGACCACGCCCACCAAAGACGTCGTCAAAGTACGAGTAGTGATGTATGGTAGTGATGGGAGAGACACGATCGCTTTTCGAATCTCTGAATCACTTGTTTCGTCAAAAGATCCACTTGACTCGCGGCTCGACATATATAAAAACATCTTTTACAAACCATTTAGAAACGTTTTTATTGAAAGAGTAGCTAATCTATTAAATGCAATTAACAAATGATCTGATTCCATTATGCAGTGTCTTAGCCTATTTTATTAAATTGAAGGTATTGTGTTTCTTTCATTGGTTAAAGGTTGTATCAGCGATTTCAGGCCGAAAAATAAATGATCACATTCATCTAATCTTTCCTAACATTAGCCTAATAGCACACCGCTCTAATCAACAACACCATGATTTGATGATTTGGTCATTCATTCTGTGGGTCGAGTTATATAACCGTATGTCTGTTCCTATCACTAACCCTGAGAATTAATTAATAATAGTTTACAGACTAATAATATTTTTTTACATAACAGTAGCCTACCGCTTCAAAACATTACCACTGGATTTGACACTGTGCATTCTGCGGGCTCCAGCGCCACCTTGCGGCGAGATCGGGAAATTATAGCTCTATATTGGGGCCTTTTGGATTGGGATTTATGATTATTAAATTTTTATATTATGTTATTATTATAAATAATGTCCATGTTTTTATTAATACATGAGGATGTTGACTTCATTTGGATATTTTTAATCATCTTTTCTTTTGATTATTTTTGTTATGCAGATTTGTGTAATTTTTTATGAAGTGGGATAGAATGATTTAGAGAGACACAAACCAAAGGCCTATAGCAAAAAACATCATGAAACTGATTTGCTGACATGCTATCTACTTCTATTTTATCTAAAACTATTTTAACATTTTGCTAATTACCTCATCATAAAAAGATTGTCTTTTCTGAGATCTGTCACATCCTAAGTAAATAGCAAAAATTTTATATTTAACGTCACAGAGTTTAAAAAAAACTAAATGTTGAATACTAAAACGTGGGAAATTCCATGTCGTCAGACTGCAGGAATTTCTAGAAACCTTTTTCTTCTGAAGAAGAACCCTTAAGTTTCTTCAAAAACTTTAAAGACTGCCATTATTAACCACATCATAAAGAAAGACTTGAGGTATATATGATCAAGTTAAGCCAGTATACAACAAGATAACTGAGGATCTCTGACAAGGACATGTTCATCAGGGGGTTCTGTCAGTCTAAGGAACCTCAAAATGGGGTGTCACGTGTCTTACGATGACACTTGTTGCTCCAAAACTTTTTCGTAAAGCTTTTTGTAAACTCGTGTCGTTGCATTCAGCACATTTCAGAAGAGAATATAGTAAATACTAGGTCTTAACGCGATGTGTCAGACTATAACTATAAGTCGTTTTTTTGAGCGCAGGCCAGTGAGGATTTAATCGGGGGCCAAATAAGGACCCCAACCGCGCCACACAATGCCATCCGTGAAAAGCGAGGGGAGGGTCGGAGAAATGCAAATGTTCCTACTTTGTGCTGCGCGAGAGAACCTCCTCTGCCATTGACAACTGGCTGTTTCCATTCGGAGTGGGTGGAAGTTAGAAAATAATGCCAGTTAAGCGTTGCCACTTTCACACGGTCACCCACATTCCTTCATCCGCGCTCAAACGCGCAGCGCGACGGAGACGCGCGGAACTGACGCGACGCATCGCTGCTCTGCATCTCAGTCACATAGAGAAGGTAAGAGAGCTCGGATTCTGCCACTGGATAATCTCGAACTCAGCATGCAGAGTGTGCAACAAGTGCCCATGATGGCAAAAAAAGAGCATGGGAACATTTTTATCTCAAATACCATGTTTAATATAAGTACTAATTATTGTATGATGCTTAAAGGAAACTGTGCTAAAAAGTTTTCTGAGACCTTAGTACCATCAAAATTATCTTACGCTGGTTTAAGGTATTCTTTTAGCAGGGTAACTTTGTGGTGACATTAGCCTACATCATGCATGTTGGGTAAGATCTTGGTTTTTACGTATTTGAGTGATACATGGTTGTTCAGGCTGAGTAATCGGATTATATTTGGCTGTTTTGAGATACCTAATTGGAGTGCACATTCACTGTTTTCAAATGTTACTTATTCAATATTGGGTAAATATTGTGTAAAACAAATTGCTACAGTTTTGTGCACCTCTTGCGATAGAGGTGCACAAAATATATAGTACATGACAGGTACTGACATATATATATATACATACACACACTGTACCTGTCAAAAGTTTGAAGGCATTACTATTTTTAATTTATTTCTGTGATTCAAAGCTACATTTTCAGCATCATTACTCTTCTTCAGTGTCACATGGTCCTTCAGAAATCATTCTAATATGCTGATTTGATATTTCAAAAAAAAACTTTAAAAAAAAAAACTTTTCATTTATCAAAGACTCATTTGACCAGTACTGTATATGAGCATTGCATTGACCACCTGCTCTCTAGACATCTGCATCTGCATGGGCTGCATCGACTACACTTGTTCCCAGTACACTTTGCTGAAGATGTTACGCTGCAGCTCCTGTTAATGCATCCCTTTACTCTTATAGAGACACTTGCGCTACTTTGCACGACTAAGCCTTTCTTAGGAAAATGTGATTATCTGCAGCCCGGACTCATGCATGAGAAAAGCTCTGCAACACAATAGAGGCGCTGTGAGTTTGTCTGCGTGCTTTCTGAGATGCTGAAGGGAGAATTATGTAGAAAAAGAACAGATTAGATATAACAATACATACATCTGCCTCATAATGGCCTGTCTAAAGAGAAGAGAATCCATTTACAGTGCTGATGCTCTGCTGGACGGTGACTGAGGCGTGATGTTTTGGATTTGTTTGTGCATATAGCCCCGTATTGTCCTATAATTATCCTAATCATGCACGTGATTCATTTATGTAGAATTTTTCTTAACTTGTGTGCAACAGCTTGGTATATTTTTGTTGAGTTCATTGCATTGACATCAAAGAGCGAGTTGAACAATTGCCTCATTCTGTCCGTCTACCCCCACTGTCTATCCCCAATTTCCACTTGATTAAGCTCCAAGCCTCTTGAGTTGAATCCACAGGGAAAATGGTTCACTAATTTTGGAACGGGACCTCCAAACAAAACAGAGAGCGACTTTTCCTTTCCACACTAATTTGAATCTAATTGAATCATGTACTATTTTCCCTCGCTCTGCATTTTGACCGGTATATTTGAGGAGCGTCAATAAAACCACAGAAGAGAGTCAAAAGAAAGGACATTTTCCGCATAAAAGTGGCATTTGTCCCTGTTTGCTCATGCTTGGGTTCTATTCCTCGTTTGCATCTAGATTTGACTGACTGCAGTGCTTCATTTTTGACACAATTTTCGAATAATCATTCAATAGCCGATACTGATAGACACCAGGATGGCATTTATTTTACACTATTTATTACTCAATTATTCACAAACATTTTTGAAAACTGTAAAGTTGGTAGAAGTTGGTACTGATTGATTTTGGTCCTGCAGATGTTGAAAAGGGCAATGTTATATACACTCACCTAAAGGATTATTATGAACACCTGTTCAATTTCTCATTAATACAATTATCTAATCAACCAATCACATGGCAGTTGCTTCAATGCATTTAGGGGTGTGGTCCTGGTCAAGACAATCTCCTGAACTCCAAACTGAATGTCAGAATGGGAAAGAAAGGTGAAAGGTCCATTTTGAGCGTGGCATGGTTGTTGGTGCCAGACGGGCCGGTCTGAGTATTTCACAATCTGCTCAGTTACTGGGGTTTTCACGCAACAACCATTTCTAGGGTTTACAAAGAATGGTGTGAAAAGGGAAAAACATCCAGTATGCGGCAGTACTGTGGGCGAAAATGCCTTGTTGATGCTAGAGGTCAGAGGAGAATGGGCCGACTGATTCAAGCTGATAGAAGAGCAACTTTGACTGAAATAACCACTCGTTACAACCGAGGTATGCAGCAAAGCATTTGTGAAGCCACAACACGCACAACCTTGAGGCGGATGGGCTACAACAGCAGAAGACCCCACCGGGTACCACTCATCTCCACTACAAATAGGAAAAAGAGGCTACAATTTGCAAGAGCTCACCAAAATTGGACAGTTAAAGACTGGAAAAATGTTGCCTGGTCTGATGTGTCTCGATTTCTGTTGAGACATTCAGATGGTAGAGTCAGAATTTGGCGTAAACAGAATGAGAACATGGATCCATCATGCCTTGTTACCACTGTGCAGGCTGGTGGTGGTGGTGTAATGGTGTGGGGGATGTTTTCTTGGCACACTTTAGGCCCCTTAGTGCCAATTGGGCATCGTTTAAATGCCACAGCCTACCTGAGCATTGTTTCTGACCATGTCCATCCCTTTATGGCCACCATGTACCCATCCTCTGATGGCTACTTCCAGCAGGATAATGCACCATGTCACAAAGCTTGAATCATTTCAAATTGGTTTCTTGAACATGACAATGAGTTCACTGTACTAAAATGGCCCCCACAGTCACCAGATCTCAACCCAATAGAGCATCTTTGGGATGTGGTGGAACGGGAGCTTCGTGCCCTGGATGTGCATCCCACAAATCTCCATCAACTGCAAGATGCTATCCTATCAATATGGGCCAACATTTCTAAAGAATGCTTTCAGCACCTTGTTGAATCAATGCCACGTAGAATTAAGGCAGTTCTGAAGGCGAAAGGGGGTCAAACACAGTATTAGTATGGTGTTCCCAATAATCCTTTAGGTGAGTGTATAAAAGAGCAAACTCTGGCAGATTAATCAATATATTGGTTCATTGCTGGTTATTTTGTCTGTAAGTCCTTCAGGTATACCAAGACGCTGCAATGCAAGTTATGTTAATGATTATTTGTTCAGTTCGTCGGTTGTCGTTGAGCGAGAGGTAATTGCTGCGTGTGTTATAAGTGCTTGTTAAGTGAGTGATTGATGGCTGCAGATCTCACCACGCATTAAATGCAGATGCTGTAAATGTGCTTTTCATGTTGCATTTCACTTTGCAACATGCTTTTTAAATGCTGTTATAAACTCTTTTAGTGATCATTTAGGGATGTGGCGACATTTTATTGCAGTGTTAATGCAGATTGCATCTTGTATGTGTGTGATCTAGTTACACCCTTCATTTCCAGTATCTGCTGTGACTTACAGACAATTTCTGCATTTGATAGAGCTGTGCAGTTACTCAGAGAAACGCAACTCGCAAAATGCTTTGCAAATTCAGTATTCTCTGGTAATCTTCCTCTCTGCTGAAGCTGCTTCATTTATTAATTTGTTTGATTATTTATTGTTCTGCATGTATTTTACTACATGCCAACTTCTGAAATCAGCAGGAAACTTTGCTAAGTGACAAATTTAGACATGCAGATGATAAAAAGCAATGCATGAAATAAGATTTCAAGAGTTTTAACTTTCAAGAACCATTTTGCAGCTTTTTCACCAAACACTGTACAAATTCTCTTTATCTTCAAGCAGTTGCTTAGCAATGTTCAGTTAGAAGTGGACGAGCGTCCCATGCCGGCGGTGACACGATGGGCTGCTTTTCTCCACCCGCCTCCTCTTGCTCTTCTTCTGGCCAGTGCAACAAGAATACTAATGCACTTCAGGCTACGTCTACATTAATCCTGTTACATTTGAAAACGGCGTTTCCACACTAGCATTTTCAAAGGTTTCTCATCCACATCCAAACATCGAAAAACACTAAATTCTCCTTGCTTCGCATGCGTTTAACCTCATAAATTCTCACTGAGAAGATACAGAAGAAACAGACATCATAAACTTATCACGCTATTCTTCTAAGATCGTTTTATTTAGAAAATATATTCACTGTTCAGGTCGCACTCAGTCACCATGTTTGGTCTTAAATGCGACTGCTCTCATGTTTTGCTGCAGGACTGCAAATGTGAGGAAATTTTCTGTCATCTTTGCAGGACTGAGATGAAGAGTGTACAAAGTAACATATCTTTAGCAACAGAATAGCACATAACAGGCACATACTACTATGGTATAAACTAGTATAAACATACATATCTGTCAGTTCAATACGCATCACGGGACTAAACATCGTCATCGTTTTCAAATACCTCTTCTCAGTTCACACTAACACGAAAATTGCGTTTTTTAAATGTATCCACTTGGCTCAGTGTTTGCAGGACAAAAACGCCGTCTCAGTGTGGACAGAAGGCCAAAATGGAGAGAAAAAGATGCAGTTTCAAATTAAAACATTTTAGTGTAGGCAAGGCTGAAGGCTGAGAATGGAGGAATATGCATGTAAACATAACATTTTAGTCTGTAGTTTGGAGTATATAGAATTTTCCACTTGAGCGTTAGTTTTTGGGCACAGCCAAGGATCTGTGCCTCATAAGGATTTTTTGTCATAGTTGAAGGTGAACTTGGTTTCTTTGCAAAAATAGCGACTGTTTTCAAACAGGTTTCTCTTCGTCTTCCATTGTTTAGACAAACGGATAGTCCTGTCCCACAGTCAATGTTTGTTTGTCGGGCCACTCACACAAAAAGATCAATGTTAAGTCACAATGTTAAACATTTTGCGGTCTTAACCAACAAAAATTATACATAGTCTCTGCTTATAAAACTGGCTCACAAATGGAAAGAAAATGACACACTTAAGTCTGTTAAAACTGAAATTGTAAATCCTCAGAGTCAGAGGTGGTTGTAGTTTTCAAACATACTGTACGTCATCAAGTGTATTTTTGGCATTTAGCACAAAAAGACCAAACTCTACAGCTTAGGGATCCATCTTGAACAAACACTTTTTCAAACAGGAAAGAGCCATTACAGAGATAACTGCAAATGATCTAGTTTACATAAGAACAGCCATTATGTGACATTGTGCCCGTAATTTTTGATTATAAAGTTTGTCAAGTTTTGTTTGGTTGCAACAAATCAGCATTTTAGAATGATTTCTGAAGGATCATGTGACACTGAAGACTGGAGTAATGATGCTGAAAATTCATCTCTGATCACAGGAATTAATTTTTTTATTTTTTCTAAATAAATATATTTACGTGGAAAAGTTATTTTACATTATAATAATATTCCATAATATTACTGTTTATACTGTATTTTTGATTAAATAATTGCTGCCTTGATGAGAATAAAAGACTTCTTTCAAAAACTTTCACAATCTTAATGATTATAATGATATAAACCTAACTCTAACTAAACCATACAGTTATCTCATAAAGTGTGACAATGTATGCCTCATGCAATCAGCACAGAAGTATCTTTTGTAGAGCCATTAAAGCCTAATTGTCAGTTGACAGTTTGACCTCACTATTATTTACACTACAATCATCATGACTTTTTTTTCCATTTGGCAGACGTTGTTTTCAATTGCATTCAAGGTCTACATTCCATCTGATCAAAAGCATGTGAATTATCGTTTATAAGAGGGAGGTTTGTGTCTCTATGTGCGGTTGCATTAACAGTGCTGCTCGTGCCTCAGTTTTGAAGAACTTCTCTTGAGATATGAACTATCCTCTGGAGAGGAGTATAATTAACCCAAATGAAAACAGGAAGTACCTCGCCCACGTGCTCAATCTCACTCTCCATCCCTCCCTCCCTACGGGTGTTCATTTACTCCTCTTGCCTTTATGTTGCGATACAGGACGAACTCAAGGGAGTGTGTCGTGTCTCATGCCTCTCGCTCATTTCTGAGCCTTTACTGGAAACAACAAGGGGCTGGTTTCCTGAAAAACTCTTCAATTATCTCCCAACGTCCACAAGTGGAAATGCACATGCTCCTTTCATGCTTTTGAATATTTCTAGGGATGCACCGATATGAAAATTGTGGCTGATACAATAACCGATATAGGCTATATATATATCTAAAGCACAAAATGATGGAAAATGTCAACTCTGTTTTCGTCAACTCTGTTATCGTCAACCCAATTTGTCTATAACAGAGTTGACAGATTTGTCTGTACATTGTATTGATGTTTACTTTGTTTAGTCTTAATATTTTAAATCTTACAAGTTTAAGATCTGGAATTCTGGAATGAGTCACATGTAAGCAAGGTACGAGAGGCTTCGCGTCGTGCCTAACAACAACGCCCTTCAGCCGTTACTTATTCACGATACAGCACTTGCCTCGAGTACCTTATTGCTTTTATAAAACGGTTACCACACCAAAAAAATATATTAAAGCCGAAAAATATGTATCTATGCAACTTTCATGAAGTAAATTCACTAAAAGCCTTCCCTCCGCTGGAAAAAATAGTCCCCGACCGTAAACAGCAACAGACGTTACATACATTATTTCGCCAAAGACTGTCTTTATGAGTGAGTCAGTCAGTCAGTCAGTAGAGAAGACTTTTATATTGAAAGGATTTGTGATCACGGAGAAAAAAGACGCAACTGACAGATGACGATAGGCACGGAAAACCCCTTTACTGTTAAAAGGACAAGATATCGCAGCGGACATGCAAACGAATTATGAATATAGGACTGACCTGAAGGAAAATGCTATGTCTATGCAGGTACAGCTGCTTACTCGATCTCTCACAATATTCTACTCTATTAATTAACAATATCAATGAGATCAAACGTGTGTTTAAGTTGCGAAGAGTGGTTGCTAGGTGTGTTGTGTAGTGATTCATAGAAAAACTATTGGGTGAAGCGGTCATAGCCGTGTTTTATCGTGAATAAAGCACAGCTATTGACCAATCAGAATTAAGGATTGGAACTAACCGTTTTATAATGACCTATAAATCTAATTCCAAATGTTTATGTAATTTTTGAGAGCCTGATTACAAAAACAAAAGTCTCACCATTAAAAGCCATGTCCCAAGCACACAATTATAATGTTGTCATTTTCCTTTTTGTAGCCTATATGACAGACTTGCACTGCACATGTTGCACTTTACTGTATTTTCCTTTTTTTAAGTGATACCAATCATATTTCAAGCAATTCAAAACCAGCATGGCGAACAGTGCGCATCTGAAGAAAATAATCCATTATTTATTGGCTTTAATATATCGGCCAAATTTTCTTATCGGGCCAATAACGTTAACATTAAAAATGAAAATATATCAACCAATACAGATATTGGGGCCGATATATGGTGCATCCCTAAATATTTCAATGTGAAATAAACTCAGGTAACAGTCTTAGGAGTTATTCACACATTTTTGCTAGCAGCGGAAAGGAAATGAGATTAGAGATGGTCAGATATGGATTTTTCATAACTGATACCAATAACGGTCATTTGCATGTTTATGTACCTAATAACTCAATATGTTTTTGACACAGTGATAACAACAGCACTGAACTGAACAAACTGTTTTGTGTAAGACTTTTGTCAATACTGTTTCTGTAATTTCACTCCCTCCTTACATACAAAACTAAACATAATTCTACATCAATATAGAGGAGTCTGAAAGAGTGCACTGTCACTAAAGGAAATTTTCACAGATTATGGAAAAAAAATGCTTAAATATCAGGGAAAATATTGGTTGCTCTCTTAAAGAGATGTGATTATGTTGAAGCTATTTTAACTTTGTTCACCACACTTTTAGAACAGCATGTCATGCAAGAGACACTGGAAAATACGCAATGGACGTATATATAAGAGAATCAATAGAAAAGTAGCGCGGACTCGCAGAGGAATGCAACAACGGCCCTTCAAGTTAGTGGCATCACTAGTAATGGTAACATTTTTCAGCTTTTTAAATCCACAAGTTTGTTAATGTTTTTGATTTTGAATGATTTGAGCAAACATCACCCTAGTTTAGCATTGGAAAATGTCAAATGTAGTTTCTTTTCTATTTGTCCTATATCAGAAACATTATTAGAGAAATGCAATACTTTTTTTAATATCCCCCACAGTTTTGATCATTTTTCAAGCATGACTTTTACTAGTGCTTACATTGATTTGAACAAACACATCACCCTAGTATTAGTTTTGCATCGTCGTTTTGTCGTCTGAGAGAAAGCTTTTTTTTTTAAATATCCCAATGCAAATTTGTTAATGTTTTTGGATCATTTTTGAAACATAATTTTTTACTAGTGCATGTGATCTGAACAAACAACACTAATATTAGTTTTGCATTAGACAATATTGAAGTGTATTTCTTTTTCTATTTGTCCTTTATAATTTAGCATAATTTACCTTTGTAGTTTAGCATGTAGGTCAAGAGATGAGTCACATCCACAGCTTCTCTAAACTAAAATACTCCAAACCACACTGACATTTACTTTGACCTGAGGAAAACGCCCATCTGAGATATTTACAGTCTTTCTCATTTAAACGTGGGACTGAAGCTCTACTGCATAAATCTACCTGTCCGTTCATCCATCTCTGACTCACTTGCTGTGAATGTTTCAAAGCCTTTAGCAAGTTTGTCCTGCATAAATTCTTCTTGCATTGGCCTGTAATTTTTGTCATTTCCTCAGTAAATGAAAGGCTCGACTAACCCTAAGCCTAACTAGCCAGGTGTTTGATATACAGCTGCCATCAGCCTCTCTTCCTGCTCACCATAATCGCAGCCTTTCAAAAATGATATACCTGGACTTAACTCTGTATTTCACCCCTGTTCACTAAGGAAATTATCTCACAGTGAAGATCTCACACCTAAATGTAAGATTTCTGTATTTAAATTGCATATAAAATGTCCATTAAAGGGTTAGTTCACCCAAAAATGAAAATTCTTTCAGTAATTACTCGCTCTCTTGTTGTTCCAACCCCGTACGACTTTCACTCATCTTCGAAACACAAATTAGGATATTTTTAATGAAATCTGAGAGCCGTCTCACTCCTTCATAGACTTCTAGGCAATTTCATTCTGCCGGTCCAGAAAAGTTAGTAAGAGAGTCGCGACGCATGCATTTTGTCACAGACCTGAAATATCCAGCGCACGTGTTTTAATGAGATCTGATATGATTGCCCTTTTTACTATAAAGTGAAGATTCAGGAATGTGTTCAACGGGTTTGAAACGACATGAGGGTGAGTAAATGATGACACCGTTTTCAGTTTTTGGGTGAATGAGTCCATTACGGTGCTCACTGGCGGTCTCTGATCTCTAAAGCTCAGACAGGTTTTTATTGATATGAAGGAGGAGTTTTGTCTAGTTTTGCCCGTGTGTGGAATGCACACCTGCAGGTGTTTGCTGAGGATTTCCTGTAATCCATGTGACAAAAGAGCCTGACATCTGGTCTCATCTGTGAGGGTGAGCTGCTGTGTGTGTGTGTGTGTGTGTGTGTGTGTGTGTGTGTGTGTGTGTGTGTGTGTGTGTGTGATCTGGTTCGCTATCTTTGTGGGGACTCTCCATAGGCGTAATGGTTTTTATACTGTACAAACTATATATTCTGTCCCCTAACACTGCCCCTGTCCCTAAACCTACCCATCACAGGAGACATTCTGCATTTTTACATTTTCAAAAAACATTACTTAGTGTGATTTATACGCTGTTTTCCTCATGGGGACCGCTGGCTGGTCCCCACAATGTAGGTGATCTCTTTTTACTATACTATACTATACTATATACTATACTACTACTAGACTATTTTTTTTTTTATCTCTCGTTTTACTTGTGGGGACATTTGGTCCCCACAATGTAATATAAACATGAGCACACACACACACACAGTGTGTGTGTGTGTGTGTGTGTGTGTGTGTTCCACTGGTCAGACTACTGTTCAAAAGCTTGGGGTTGGTAGGATTTTTTTATGTTTTTGAAAGAAGTCTCTTCTGCTCACCAATCAATGTTGAAAACTTTTGTGCTGCTTAATGTGGAAACAGTGATGCATTTTGTTTCGGGATTCTTTGATGAATAGAAAGGTCAGAAGAACAGCTTTTATTTGAAATAGAAATCTTTTGTAACATCATAAGGGCCAGATTTACCATTTAAAGACTCTCCTCCCATACATTTTGCATCTGAAAGGGAAACTCCTACAAATGCAAATGCAATAAGATCAGCCGCAAAAATAACCCTGTCCACACCCTTTCAGCGCTCATTTTTCACTGCGTGTCTTTAGGAAATCCTGACAGAAAAGGGTTTGCGCTGGAGCAAGCTGTTAGTAAATCTGGCCCTAAATGTCTTTACTGTCAGGTTTGATCAATTGAATGCATCCTTGCTGAATAGATACAAGTATTCATTTCATTAACAAAGTTTTACTGACCCCAAACTTTGAATAGATGTGTATATATATTTACACATATGGAGGCTCCAAATGTGTTTTGACACATAAGTCACATTTAATAAAGGTCTGAATTTTGACACATTAGATACAAGAGGTTGCATTTACAGTACTGACATGTACTTACTTACCTAGAAAGTACTGGGTAATATAAGGTAACCTCAGGGGTTAAGGTTAGGTTTAGGTGTAGGTTCAGGGTTAGTACCTAGTTATTACCCAGTTATTATAATTACTGTAATAAGTGCATAGTATGTACATGGGAAACAGGACTGTAAAATAAAGTACTACCATACAAAATATCAAACCAAGTGGCATCTGCAAACACTTGATGCTAAAGGTTTTTACTTTTCTGATCCACTTTTTAAAATAATTTTAACCAACTGGTCTCAAGTTCATTTTGTGTGGTTGTCTGAAGTCAGTTCACACAAGTCGTGAGCTTAGAATTATAAGGTTCTATCTCCACTTTTGGTCGAAATTGAGTTTTTTACATAATCTGATCCATTAGGTGTTTATTAATGCCTGTGTGGTGTTATTTTTGTAAAAAAAATATTTTGTTAGTAGTTATTAATAAAATAAAAAGGTTCCAACAGTTCTGCCAGCTGTAAAAACTTTGATGCTCAATATCTCAGAACTACCCTAAACGGAGATAGAACCTTATAATTCTAAGCTCACGAAGTGTCCCATTCAGCAGATTAACAACAGGTGTAGTTTAACTATTAAATTATTAAAGGATTAGTTCACTTTTTAAAAAACTTTTGCTGATAATTTACTCACCCCCATGTCATCTAAGATGTCCATGTCTTTCTTTCTTCAGTCAAAAAGAAATGAAGGTTTTTGATGAAAACATTCCTGGATTTTTCTCCATATAATGGACTTCAATGGACCCAAACGGTTCAAGGTCCAAATGACAGTTTCAGTGCAGCTTCAACGGGCTTTAAACGACACCAGACGACGAATAAGGGTCTTATCTAGACAAACCATCGGTCATTTAAAAAATAAATAAAAAAGTTTACGTTTTATAAGCACAAATGCTCGCGTACGTGACTCACATAATTCGCAATTACGTTGAAAAGGTCACACTCGACGTACGCGGAAATATCGAGTCAGTGTTTACAATTGTGAGGAAGGAGGACCATATACACATATTCAAATGTCTTTGTGTCAGTTTATCGTTTAAAATGCCCATTTCGTGTGCGTATCCTGGGTGTTTTAATATTAAAAAGGCTAAAAGAAAATTTTCGTCAGGACAGAAAGCGTGACCTTTTCAACGTAATTGTGTATTACATAACGTCACGAATGCGCATCACAGAACAGAGCAAGGCGAGCATTTGTGCTTATAAAACGTAAACTTTTTTATTTATTTTTGAAATGACCGATCGTTTTGCTAGATAAGACCCTTATTCATCGTCTGGTGTCGTTTAAAGCCCTTTGAAGCTGCACTGAAACTGTCATATGGACCTTGAACCGTTTGGGTCCATTGAAGTCCATTATATGGAGAAAAATCCTGGAATGTTTTCATCAAAAACCTTCATTTCTTTTCGACTGAAGAAAGAAAGACATGGACATCTTGGATGACATGGGGGTGAGTAAATTATCAGCAAAAGTTTTTTTAAAACTTAACTAATCCTTTAAATTAACTATCAACATCCAAACTTTTGACAATTAACCAGAAATGAAAGTGTCAGTCGGTGTGTCCGAAATCGTAACAGTCTAAGTAGGCTCTACATTTAAATTTGAACTTACTTCACAACTGTTATATGGTATGAATATGGGTAGTATGAACGAAATTTGTAGTATGATATTTGTGAAATGATTTACCGAAAATGAATTGTGTGCACTTATTTGCTATTATTAAATATGTGAGAAGGATTAACATCCAGCATGCTTGCTTTACCGTTATGATGACCTAATCGTTTTTCTCAAGATAATGTTGTATAGTAAGAGTGTGTTCAGTTCAAGGCTTTGGCACAAACCCCTGCAGTCACACTGCGATAAAACACTGCAGACAGTATGGATGGAAGAAAGATGGAATAAACAGATTAGCGGAGAGTGTCACGCCCCACTGAAGACTTATTTGAGGTTTGATGTTTTCCTCAGGCCAGCCAGAGTGAGTGATGAAACATGTGGCGTGTGTGTTCTGGTAAGACAGCTGTCAGCACACACAGTCCAGCTCTTCGGATCAGACGAGTGTGAGGACAGCGGCACGAGAAGGTGAGCGCTGCTAAAGTTTAAGCATTTTTTGACATTTTTATTAAATGTCTAGCTTTTATTCATTTTTATTTCAGTTTGAGTTATTTTAGTACTTCAAGTTGAACTAAAATGAGAAAGGCACAGAAATATAGCTTTTGCGACTAGCTGAAAAATCTAAAAATCTGTTTTATGTATTTTTATTTCAAGAAGCAAAATATATATTTAGATATTTTTTGTTATGGTTAATTTCAGTTAACTATAGTATAACCCTGGTGGACTTCTGTGCTAGTTTGTTCCAGTTAAATGTTTAAATGTCTATTTTTCAGAAATATCCGTTGAGTTTCTTGGGATTTTCTTCTTTTTTTTTCTTTTTTTTTTTGGTGTTTGTTTTATTTGCATGTCTATTTTATATAACTTAAACATCTTTACATTTTAATGTATATTTATTGCGTCCGCAAAGGGAAACAGGAAAGATTATACTGAACAAGATCCATTGCTTCCGCATTTCAATTTTTCATGTTAGCCAGATATTTTCTTAAAAATTACAGTAAAACTTTATAAGGTCCCATTAGTTGACAGATTAACTAACAATGAGCAGTACATTTCTTACAGTATTTATTAATCTTTTGACGTTAGTTAATTGTTAGTTAGATCAATTGTCATTGTTAGTTCAATGTCAGCTCTTATTGATTAAATAATATTAACAGATACAACTTTTGATTTTAATAATGTGTTAGTAAATATTGAAATTAACATTAACCAAGATTAATAAATGCTTTAGAAGTATATTTCATTATTAGCTCATGTTAACAAATGAAACCTTATTGTAAAGTGTTACTAAAATTGCAGAAAATTCAAATGCATTTGTTTCAACACAAACTTTTCACTTGCAGTTACAGAAAAACAACAATGGCATAAATGTTCTTCAGCTTTATTTTTTGCTTCACTAATATTCAAAGTATCTATGACTTGGCATGGCTTTCAGAAACTAAGGATTCTCTCAATGTTATGGGTAAGATTAAAGTTGCACTTTTCTTCATAGATGTTCATTTTGGCACTGTTATTTTGTGACTACAAGCTGCACTGACCTTTAACCTCAAGTCTGAACTCTACGTTTGGGTCAAGGTAGTTTTCCTTCTCCATTTGGCCTGTGTGTTAGATCACGTTCCCAGAGTCAAACCTCAGCTGATATCACAGGAGTGTGTGTGTTTGTGTAACGTGAACCCTCGGTTCTCCAGCCACCTGTGCTTGCGGTGTAGAGAAGACAGTGGGCTTTGTGTTCCCAGGTCTGTACGTCTGAACACACACGCTCGGCAGGGGGCGGCTGGATGACAGGTGCGAATGATCCCGGAGTTCCTCTCTGAGAAAATACAACTGAGAGCCACCATGTACACTACTGCTCAAACGTCTCTTCTGCTCACTAAGGCTGCATTTATTTGATCAAAAATACAGTAAAAACTGCAATATTGTTTAAAACAAGTGTTTTCTATTGTGCTATATTTTAAAATGTAATTTATTCCTGTGATCAAAGCTGAATTTTCAGCATCATTACTTCTTCAGTGTCACACGATCCTTCAGAAATCATTCTAATATGATGATTTGCTACCAAGGAAATATTTACTACAAAGTAAGATAAAAAAAAAATTAAAAATGCAAAAGTAACAGTAAAGACTTAAAATGTTCCAAAAGATTTCTATTTGAAATAAATGCTGTTCTTTTGAACTTTCTATACATCAAAGAATCCTGAAACAAGATTTCCACAAAAATAAATAGTTTTCAACATTGATAATTATCAGAAATGTTTTTTGAGCATATTAGAATGATTTCTGAAGGATCATGTGACACTGAAGACTGGAGTATTGATGCTGAAAGTGAAAATCCTGCTTTGATCACAGGAATAAATGACCTTTTAAAAATAAATTAAAATAGAAAAATTTAAATTATAAAAATATTTGACAATATTACTGTTTTTACTGTATTAGTGACCAAATCAATGCAACCTTGGTGAGCAGAAGAGAGAAAAAAAATCTTGATTCTTCCAAACCAGTGGTGTAAATTGTAGTTTGGGGTAGTCAGACATTTGGCTGCCAGTTAGCATCATTTTCTGTCCAAGAACTGACCACCCAGGGTGTTGAGGTTTGGCTGGTTAGTCTCGGCCGTTAACCCCTGCTGGTAAATACTGTAACTACACCATTGGAAGCAAAAGAAACCGTGGTAAAAACAGAACAAACTGTGATCAAACTCATTTTAAGGTCTTTTTGGTTACTACTTTTGAACAGCCATCAACAATTATTATTCATATTAAAAATGGGTCTGATCACATTTAAAAAAAAAAATGAATGTGGTTTAGGGGCGAGTTTATATAAAATAGTTGATATCACAATAATAGACTGGCATGAAAAAAAACAACAACAATAAACTAAGCAGAATATAGAAATCTGCAGCCGGTTGCAACAAACCAATAAAGTGAAGAAACCCATTAGTGATAATAACATACAACTATAACTAAGGCCTTTCTTAACTTTCTTAAATGGTTTGTTGCTGTCTACTTGCAAACAAGTACTCAAACTTTAAGATTAAGTAATATTGTTATGCATTTTAACTTTTACCCCCGGTTTCACAGACAAGGCTTAAATCTAGTCCCGGATTAAAATGCATGTTTGATCTGTTTTAAATGAAAGCAACTTGCACGTGCATATCTTAAAATATGTCAGTGTCATTGTTTTGTCTCAAGATGCACACCAGTAATGTGTTTTTCTAAGGCACATTTATAAAAGATACTTAAATGTCCTAATTGAAGCTGGCTTAATCTAAACCCTGCCTGTGAAACCAGGCCTTAGACTTTTTCCTCTATTCTTAAATTAAATATGTTGATTCAATTTAGCAACAAGGGTTGTTTTAAATAATTTCTTTGATTGAAAAGAACAAATATTTAAATATCCAGATCTGTTGTATATGGAATACTGGGGGGAAAAAGCCAATATAATGTTTTCAACCGTGTGGCCCGGTCCAGCTGTGGGACGGGGTGTCTGTTTTTAATGACCATCTATTAGCTGCATCGTTGAGACTGATTGTTTGCGACTGAGATTGATGAATGTTTGAGTCTGTCCTCACCAAACACTGAAAGTGTGGTTAAATATAAACCCTCGAGCCTCTCCCATTATCTCCATGTGGTCTAAACACCGTTTGACTGGGAGGTCAAGTAGTTCCCATAGAAGGACATACTGCGGTGCGGGTTGGTGTGTGTTTTCTGAATGTACATTTATTCTTGATGTTCTGCTTCCCAAAACACACAATGCGCATTCGATCGGACCTGGTTAGGAAGAATGCAATTTCTTTATTATCTATATTGTAGAAAAATATATCTTGTGCTTCTCAAATGTTTCTCTTAAAAAAACCCTGTAATCTCACGTCTCATCTACAGATTCAGAACATATCTCAAAATTGTCATGAAGGTGACTCCATTTGTTTCTGTTTTTATTTCTCTTGAAGTTGTGTAGGAAAAAAAAAACATTCTCAATTGTTTCATAGATAGAAATGTGATTAATTCTTGAGTCTCCTGCTTCTCGGCCCCACATGTGTCTCATCTGCAGTTTCACAAAACATCTCTAAATTCTCATGCATTTTTGTTTCTGTTGTTATTTCTCCTAAGGAATTGTAGGATAATCATCTGAGACACTTACATTAAGCTTCTTGGAACCTTTAAGCAATATTGAGTCTGTTTCCCAAAATACACAATACACACTCAAATTGGCTCTGACTAGGACGAAAAATCACCAATGCAATCTCTTTAATATCTTTCATAGTTTCATAGATTTTTTTTTTAGAAACAGCAAATTGAGTCTTTGCTTCTCAGATTTTCTCCTTACAAAAAGCTCAGAGTATGTCTCTTATGTACATTTAAAAAAAAATCTCAAAATTATCTTTCTGACACACTCTGTTTCTAGACACACTTACATTAAACTGAACTCCATTAGCTACAAAAGAACAGATTCTAAGCAATAATTGTGTTTTTCTGAGTCTGTTTCTCAAAATACACAATACACACTCGGATCTGCGTCCTTGGTCGAGTTGTGTCCGTCTGATATCAGGCTTCTGTCTGTGCCGGTCACTCCCACAGCAGAGAAAACTTGATTCCCAGACCGTGTGTGTGTGTGTGTGTGTGTGTGTGTGTTTTCTCAAGGCCGTGTGAGGTGCTCAGAACACTAATGTCTCTCTCTCTCTGCATGACGTCTGCAGACTCACATCTACAGGATCTAGAGAGGATACACACACTGACCGCTGGATGTAGAGATTCCCTTTGTGAGTAAATTCTGCTTGATATTTTAGATTAATGGCATAGCTGATGGAATCAAATCTGTCTTATTTGATTAGTTTGATCGAATGAGTCCTGTTCAGAGATGTTGTGAAAATGCACCGCGTTGTTTATACACCAGTTACCTGGCTGATGAATTGTGTATTCAGTTTATTAATAGTAATATATTTAATGATTTTTTGAACATTGGTTGTCTTATTGCTGTTGCAATCCACTTTAAACTGTACAATTTAGCACTTGTGTTATAATTTAGAAAGGATTATTTAATGCCTGCTACTCCCTGGAAAACGTTTTTTTTTATTATTTTTTTTATACCTGTGTGTGTGTGTGTGTGTGCGTGTGTGTGTGTGTGTGTGTGTGTGTGTGTGTGTGTGTGTTTATGCATGCACACCCTGATTTTACAAATTCAAAGGTTTGGGGTCAGTAAGATTTTAATTTAATGTTTTAAAGTCTCTTCTGCTCACCAAGCTGAATTTATTTAATCAAAAATACAGTAATATTGTGAAATATTAAAACATATTAACAATTTACAAGAACTGTTTTCTATAAATGTAATTTATTCCTGTGATGCAAAGTTGAAAAAGACAACATTTATTTGAAATAGAAACCTTTTGTAACATTATAAATGTCTTTACTGTCACTTTTGATCAATTTAACGCTTCCTTTCCGAATAAATTTTTTTTTTTTTTTAAAGGTAACACTTTGTTTTAAGGTGACGTAGTTACGGTACTCGCTACTACTGTACTTACTACAGTAATAACAGTAAATTATGCATAATTACATGCAACCTTACACCAAATCCTACCTGTAACTCTATAGTAAGTACATGTAGTTAATATTACTCAGTACTTATTTGAATAAGTACAAATTAACATCACCTTAAAATAAAGTGTAACCAAAAAAAACCTTACTGACCCTAAATTTCTGAATGGTAGTTTACTATAATGACTAATGTTGAAAACCTCAAACTGACCAGCATATGAGTGCATTACTAGTTAATACTCCTCTGAAACTCTAGAGAAATAATCTTAAAGAGATCTCATGTGTGATGTTTCTTTCCTCTGGCCCGTGTTGTATTTAGACATTTAAGTTTTGTCAGCGGATGATTGACACCAGCAGTGAAGAGAGCTTTTAGAGAACCTGCAGTGTTTTTGCCACGAGGTCATCAGGAAGGGTTGCAGTAAAGCGCGGGTGGCCTGCAGTGAGATCAGGGTGTCACATTCCACAGCAGGGTGAGTGTGTGTGTGTGTGTGTGCAGGACAGTCCCGTCCGGGCTTCCCCTCCTTGGCAAACACTGATGTCAAACTGACCCGCATCGTACGTCAGCACACGCCACATCTGTCAGTCAGAGACGCTCATACCATCTCAAAATATGCCAATGCTCCAACAAGTGCGTTGAAAAAACGGATGACAGCTTTGTTTATTCTAAGCATTTAAAGACAGATGCATTCTGATTGGCTGTCAACGTTTTTTAGCGTTCATCAGCCGGAAAAAAAAAAATTGCTCTGTAAGTATTTCCAATTATATTGTTTCTCTGTGCCATTATGTTGATAGTTGTGGTGTGTTGACTTCACTATTCTGTTAGGGTATTTTTATTTATGTTTACATTCGTGCATTTAGCAGATGGTTTTATCCAAAAGAGGAGCAAGAGCAATTTGTCAGAGACCCAACTATATTCGTAATATACAATGCCAGGTTTATTAGAAGCAAACTAGAGAAGAGAGGGAAAAATAAGTTATTTATATTTATTGTGTGTGTGTGCGCAAATCAGCATATTAGAATGATTTCTGAAGGATCATGTGACACTGAAGACTGGAGTAATGATGCTGAATATTCAGCTTTGATCACAGGAATAAATTACACTTTAAAATATATATTCACATAGAAAACAGCTCATTTAAATTGTAATAATATTTCACTATATTGCTGTTTTTACTGTATTTTTGATCGAATAATTGCAGACTTGGTGAGCAGAAGAGACTTTTTTTCAAAAACAAATGGTAGTAATAAAACTGAATCAGCAACCCTAATATTCTTTCTTTAGATTTTAGTGTGAAATATAGCCAGGATCTGTTTCTTTAGATCCTCAAATGAAGTTTCTCATTCTCTTCAGAAGACAGGTTAAAATAAATGTTTGCAAGTAATAGTCACAATCTGATTAATTCCTCATGGAGTATCGGGGGAGATGTTTGGCTCGAGAGCTGTTTTGAGTTCTGCTTCAGTAGGTCCCGGTGGACACACACACACAGGTTATCTGTCACACACTTGAGTTATGATTATGGGAAAGCGAGCAGGGCTGCTGTGCCCGTCATTGGACTAATTTGTGTTGGTGGTGTTATCAGATGTTGGCTGTCACTGGGGAGGGTCTTATCTGTTTATTACCATCTCACAAAATGGGGTTTCTACGTTCGAAGAACATATTTTGAGATATTTTCAGCAGCCGCTTTTGAAAAACAGGAAACAACGTGACTGATGTTGATGGCAGATGCTTCTGCTGTATGTTTTTATTCCTCATCATACCGTACCTGTATGCACAGACACATGTTCGTTATGCCTCTGTGAGCATCTGTTAATGAGCGGGAACATAACACACACTGATTTAGCAGGACTTTAACTTTGTAATGGATCATATTTTTATTGTTGGTTGAGTTCTTGTTAAGCCACCCGAGACTCGTGACAGAGAAAAACATTGTGCACAGCCTTGAATTGAACATCTCGGTGTACCAAAGCAGTGATTATAGATTAGATCAGCTACTGTGTAGAGATACTTTACCTCTCAACCCAAGATAAGTTGTGCACCGCATGTTGGTCTGTAATACACGTTTGAAAACCTGGAATTAAACTGAAATGGTCTGAGAATAATCAAGACATTACATCTTTTTTTGGAGCACAAAAGTGTGTGTGTGTGTCTGTCTGTGCGTGCGTGCGTGTGTGTGTGTGTGTGTAGCCCTTTAGTGTGATTCCTGTTTCCATTGTAACAGTGATTTCTCTGGTTCTGTTTGTTCTGGATCTTCAGGATTATATGTACTGCGGTTCTTCAGCAGGAGTTGGGTAATTAAAACTTGTTCTGTTGAGTATGAAGTTGAAATCACACTGTGCTCCTGTGTAATGTAACTGTGTATCAGGCTAAACAAGTTCAGTCTTGACCTGCATTGTGAAGAACAGCCTCCTAGTGGAGAATGGGATGAATTATCACTAGACTGGATGCCTGAAGAGAAACTAGCTCAGTGTTTTTTTAAATCCTTAAATACCTCAATCAGATACCAGAGGCATTTCCTTCGTTTTTGTGCACACATTTATGTAGTGCAATTTCAATATGGTGAAACAGTGCTTTTATTATTACACTTACTTTTATGTACACTTTTATCCAAAGCAACTTAAATTGCATTCAGAATCTAGATTTGATCAGTTCTTGCTTTCCCTGGGAATCAAACCAAAGAGCTTGGCTTTGCTAGTCCCATGCTTTTACTGTACTGTTTGTCATTATTTACTGATTCTTTGTTGTTTCAAATCTGTAAGCTTTTTCACGTGGAACACAATATGATCTTTTTTTTTTTGTCTTGATGTGTTCCTTTTGCTCAAAGAGCTAGGTCATGGGTTTGTTTCCCAGGAAATGCAACTGATCAAATGTAGACTTTAAATGCCAAGCAAATCGATAAAAGCATCTGCCAAATGCATATATGTGAATGCGTATTTTTATCAGTCGTTCGTAGTGACCATGAATGATAAAAACGTCAATAAACACCATAGGTACACAATAACAGTTGTCCATAAAACTTCTGAAGTCATATGACAGGTTTGTGAGAGGAACAGAATCAAGTTTTTGACTTGTATGGTGATTTTAGTGTAACTGTTGTTGAATGGAAAAGAGCTGCATGAAAATTGAGGCTGAATAAATTGGTCATAAGGTCATTTCAGACGACAAGATTATGATAAACTGTGGCAAATATTTACAAAACATATTGTGAGATCAGTTAAACCTAGACTTAAATCCTTGCAAATCTCAGAGATGTTTCACAGTGACTAGTGCTGTGTGTAAAGAATTCAGCTCTTCTAAATATATCCTAACATGATTACCCATAAACACTCGCTCCTCTGTGCACCAACAGTCATTTCATGTGATTCTCTTGGGTTAACATGATCTCTCTCCTCAGCGTGTGCTTCAGGTCTGACAGATGTTTTGGGTGGTAATGGATGACTCTGACATGTTTGGAGTTACACATTCCGTCGCAGTGTACAGACATGTTCATGCTTTCCACACGCTCCGCACAGGTGTGGCGCACGCAGCAACAATCATGTTTTACATTTACATTAACATTTCTGTTTCTGCTTTCCAATCAGATTGTGAATTGACATACTCAACATAAGTGCATTTAACACAATTGTGTACAAGAAAATCAAAATCCAAAATTCCGCAAACTAAGTTTGCTTTTTTTTTTCAATTTTTATTGGTATCTTAGATAACCTATATATGATTTTGTGTCAGTTCTGGTTTAGGGATTTAGATGTTTCAATAACACGTTAAGGTCTCATTTGTTAATGCATTAGCAAACATAAACTAACAATGACCAACATATTTCTACAGCCTTTATTAACCTTTTGTTAATGTTAGTTAATAAAAAAATGCATGTGCATGTTAGTTCACATTAACCAATGCCAACAGATACAACTTTCGATCTTAAAATCTATCAGTAAATGTTGAAATTAACATTAGCTTAGATTAATGCTTTATTTTTCATTGTTAGTTGTAGTTTACTAAAAATTGAAACCTTATGGTAAAGTGTCACTACTATTTCTCTGAAAATGCAGAAGAAAACTCGAAAGAGCTCAGAAGTTGCTCTTTTATGAGATTTAATGGAGCTCTCACTTATGACCCACTTTCAAAATCCTTATAGATGGAAGCAAAAGGAGAGAATTTGATGATCAATGTTTTAGTTCACATTGAAATCTTCAACTTTTGAGCACAGTTTGAGACATTGTTGAGATCTTAACTCTGGAGGAGGGGCATTGTGAGATTCCTGGGGTCTTTTTTCCTTACAAGAAACATTTAAGACTTAAAGAGTCTCCATTTGCCACAGTGCTGTCAAGGAAAAACAAATGAAAAATAAATTCTGTCCTGTGTTAATATTTAGATTCTCATGAAAGCAGTTAAATCTTAACAGTCTCCAATTTCTCTCCATTTAATCTCACTGTCAAAGAGAATCAATCAAGATATAAATGGTTTGTTTTGAACTTTCTTTTCTCTGTGAATATTAAGAGTCTGTTTGCTCCTCATCTTCCACATATCAAGGAGAATCAGTCAAGATTTAAAAGAGGTTTGCTTTGTTTTTATTTACTACGTGAATATATATAGGAACATTTTCCCTGTATTATGCAAAATATTGGGGATTGAAATTTGGTAACACTTTACTTGAAGCCTTAGAGGTATTAATAGTCCACGTTGTATTTATATGAGCATTATAATGATACCCGATACCTCTGAAATTGGTTGTTCATCATGTGATCTAATGCATTATGCTTTCTAAAGGTGTAACATTTATAAGTATTACAACTGAATTATCCATGAAATCATACATTACAAGGCACAATTCATGCATTAAAGCTACTTCTAAAATGCATTATACATATATAAAGGCTTCAAGTAAAGTGTTACATGAATTTCAAAGCAGTTTTTTTGTTTGTTTCTTTTGAACCTTTCGAGTTTGTGTCAGCTTTAGTGTTTGGGATTAGCCATTTCCCTGACAAGATTTAGAGCAGCACTATTGTAGTTGATTGACCTGAGCCACCAATGGCATGCTGATGTCTTCTTTTTTTTTCTTTTTTCCCCTCCTTCTTTTACAAAAGCGACAGCATAAGCTGAAACCCTAGTTCATTTGTTTTGTCAGGACAAAGAGGAGGAGAGGGGGAGGCTTTGGCCAGTCTAAAGTAGGGGGTAGTAAAGGTTTGTTCCCCTGCAGGGCAGTTGTGGACGGGGGTGTTGTTGTGGTTTGTGTGCAGCTCAGATCGTGTGTTTTCTCAGTGCTAAAGGAAATTGCATCAGTATGCATTATCCAGCCGGGAGGAGGGCCGTAGCCGAGCTCGCTGTCTGCCTCTCTCTCAAACGTCCCATTAGAGCCGAGAGACGCCGGCTGACGTAGTCATGGGTGAAGAGGACTTACACTGCTCAGTGCATGGACTTACACTGGATTAATCAACTAAACGTATTTATTTATTTAGCATATTTATTTTTTTTCCTGTATCTTGAGTGCGGACACTGAGCACTATGCACTCCAGAGTGAAGTCGCGGAGCTGTGATAACTACCTGAGTATAAAGGTAAGCGCTGCACTGGTGCGTGTTACATTTGACACCTTCCCTGCGAATCACAGGTAGCCTATCTTTATGCTTTGAAAAAGATGAATTATTGTTATTAAACTTTAAATTAAGAAAGCATTCACCACTTTTCCATTGGGATTGTGACAGTCCAATCAAACAGGAAAACAGTTTTTCCTTAGAGAAGCTGGTGTTTTGTGGAAAGTTTTTCGTTTTCTAGTGTTGAGGCAGTTTAGTTCCCTCACAGTCAAGTCACCTTTATGTCTATAGCGCTTTCTACAGCTTTACAGTAATAAACATGAAAATAATGATGCAAACTTCATTAAATATGAGACAAATTCTGCTGTAAAGCAGCTCTAAAAAAACAATAGCGTTGTTATTCAGCTCAGTTCAGAAAGCACTGACGGTATCATGGTACATCTATATTTACATTGATTTGTTTAGTGGAGGCTTTTATTGTAAGTGACTAACAAACAAGGAAATTTAATGTTGATATATTGATATATATTATTACCATTATAACTTTTTGGCTGTTTTTTTGTTTAGTGTTGACTTAATTCAGTTCTAATATTAGATATATAGATCTGTGATTTGTGGAAGAACATATAAGAAACTAGTTTGCAAGCACAGTGTTAACAGAAGTTTGCCTCAACCTGCTTGGTAATGAGTGGCATTAGGACTCGGCTTGGGCTTTTGTGCAGTAATCCACACATCATGGGAGCGGCGTCTTGAACTGATCCCTCAATTAGAGCACTTTTAACTCCTCTCGTAATGACCTCTGAAACCATAATTTGCCATGTCACAGCAGGTTTATGGTGTGTGTGAGCTCTGAGAGCTGATGCAGGATTTGTTTACGGTGTGTTTGTGTCATCATGATGTAGTCGCTCATAGATTCACCATAGAACCTGTTTCAGAGCAGCTGCGTGTTGCTTTTGTCTTCCCATGAGTCAATGCACATTCCCTCTGTAGACGTCAACCTGTTCGACAGCTGCCAGTCACATCTACAGAACTCGTCTTCTTTCAAACTGATGGATTTAGCGAGGGAAGGCATGATTATTGCATTTTGGCTGATGACAATTAAATATTTGCAATTATTCATTGTAAGCTTAACACGCATACGCCTTGAAACTTGGAAACAATGAAATGTGTTTCCTATAAGAAAGTATTTGTAAACACACATTGCATGGGTTATAAAGATGTGAATAGTAAAATTGATTATAAGTTAAACTGAATAATAATAAAATGATAAAAACAAATATATATTTTGTTAATAATCAAAAATCATACTTTAAAACACCATACAGTGAATATATATATATATTAATATTATAGTATAATAATGATATGATAATAAATGTTTTTTTATCATAATTATTATATTGAATATTATTCAGAAAGACTGTATGTGTCATATTTCATTTTATATATATATATATATATATATATATATATATAGACTGTATGCTTAATATTTGCTGACACTTTATTTTGATGCTTCTCAACAGATATTACACTGACTATAAGTAACTTGGCAACTACAAGTCAACTAAGTCTACTAACCGAACCCTACACTGTAAAAATGAATTTTGATGATTTGTTATCACAACTTTTTATATTTTGTCAAATCAACTTAGATAATTAATGTAGTTCAGATAACATAATATTTTGAGTTTCTATTTATTAAACCAATCTCCTTTGTTGTATTAACTCAAATTTTTTATTTCAATGAACTCAACATTTTAAGGCAACCAGGTAACTTACTTTTTTAAGTTAATCCAACTTTTTTTTTTACTTTTTTAAGTTAATCCAACTTTTTTTTTTTACAGTGTAACAACTAACCATAACCTAACAGTTTACTACCAATGCTATATGAGAGTGATGTAGTTGCAAAGTTACTTATAGTTAGTAGAATGTCTATCGAAATAAAGTGGAACCAAACGTAAGAATGAAACGTTTTCTTCACTCGAATCGTTGTTTCAATTGAATTCAACATTTTCCCCCTCGAACGCTGAAGCGACTGTTACAGCATGCAGTGTTTCCGTGACTGCCAAGAGCATTTGAATATGAGGCGTGTGAATGGCTGTCGTTTGCTGAGCATCGAGTACTGTACCGCATCGTTTCACACACGTTTGGTTACCAGCTCAAATGCTGTACTAACCCCAGTTCAGCATCGCGTATCTCAACCCTGCTGTTGACCCGTTGTATTTTCCCTCTCCATAATCATGCATTTGTCACCGACAGCTCTATAGATGCATTAAACCTGCTTGGACACCTGCATATAGGAGGTGTGTGTCTGTGCCGTGCTCGTCTCCTGTTTCACTCCCGCGGTGTCTTCATGCTCCACTGGAGAGCTGGTGCGCGGGCCTTTGTCTTCCTGACCCAGTAAAGGACACAGATGCCCTTCCCGTCAGACTGTCAGGAGTTCACACATGGTTTGTTTAGCGCTCTCTGCAAGGGCTGGCGTTTAGAGATGCTTCGTTTGCCAAATCGCAGCTCCTGCTTAGTTACTGTATATGTTTGCATTGCAGTAAAAGGTGGTTAAGTGGACCTCAAGTCTATTAGAGCATTAGTGGCACCAGTGATGTCAATGATTTGGAAAAACAACATCTTTAGTGTTCTGTTCAGGGTTCCCACGGTCTTGGGGAAACCTTCAAATTAGGGTTTCCAGACCTGTAAATGTCATAGAAATGAATGAAGTCTTAAAAAGTCTGGTTATTTCTGTAGTGAGTCATGAGTGTGTGTATATGTGTACATATTATGTTTTATAGAATAATAAAATAATATAGAATTACTTTTTGCACACACGATATTACATTTTGGCCGATACGGTTATAGAGAGAGAGAGAGAGAGAGAGAGAGAGAGAGAGAGAGAGAGAGAGAGACATGTAAAATAATGTATATATAATAAACAATTAATAAATTGATTATATAAATTATTATAATTAATAATTAAAAAAATTGTTTTTACACGTCCTGGACATTCATTGATCAAAAGTTGTGGGAACCCGTTTGTATAGTAAATTCTTGTATAATTGTTTTCAAACAATAATGACATTGCACAGCAACTTTATATACTTCCATTTTACGAAGAAAATGTGAATGGTTCTTGTTAATATGAGGCTAACATGTTCTGAGTGGTTGTTATCTTCTGGGTGGTTGCTATGGTGTTCTGGATGGTTTCTAGGGAATTGCTAAGTGGTTGCTATGGTGTTTTGGATGGTTGCATGTTAAATCCCCTTGAGAAAAAAATATGACTTTTTTTCCAGTTTGTAAGCCTGATCGCTGAATAAAAAAGCGAGCACACGCTGCATGATTTTTCGATGTCCACGGCTCAAATGACGTGTTGCAGTTGAAGCAGGTTGTGATCAAATCCCTAAACCTCAGTGTGAGCGGCAATAATGGACATGTTTGACTAACCCAAAGCTAAATGTGCATCTTAGTGTGCAGGTTCTGTGGCTGTACCTTCTGTAGCGGATGTCAGTCTGTTTTAATAGAGAACAGAGCAACAGTGTGACACCTGGAATCCATATAATATACGCAATATAATTACGGGTCCATCCAGGTCTCATCCAGCACCCCCACCGTCTGCCATAAACACCATCAAAGAGTGCGCATTCAGGCACAGATACCACACACACATCCACGCTTCCTCCAAGCCCACACTTGTGCTTTGGCTGCTATTAAAAGCTCTTTTACTGGCTTCAGCCAGGTGAAATAACTTTTTCAAGGTTATGGAAATGCGTCAGAATCTCTCCCTCTGCCCAGTCTTATTTATCTTTCATCTTCAAAGCCTCACTTATCTCCACCTCTCCGTCCAGTGCTGTGTGCAAGCCGTGTGTTTAGTCTTCCCAGACTTTAAAAGTGCTGTTTTGGGTGGGGGCGCACTGATACAGATATGCAGGCCGTCCTGAATACAGCTTGTAGTTTATACCAAGATTTAAGATCTTCAAACCTTCAGAATCCACTAGTGACACTTTGGGAGATCAAACCCCATTCATTCATTTTTCACGGTCTCAATACTTTGTTTCTTTTGACCAGCTTTTAAATTTGGTAATATTATTATGAAGTTTAAACAGTTTTGGTGCTCTTTAATGTGACGTGACAGATCGCTGTAGCACATGAACTGATCATCTCCTCTGCTTTACTACTACTTACAGCACCAAAAAAACCATGAATGAACATTAGAACGAATGTTGAAAGATACAGTACAACTGTACAGTACAACCTAAATGTCTCATGTCTCATAGTCAGTCGCTCAGTCAGTGTATCCGGTAGTTAGTAGTCTGTGTGTGTATATAAATGTGTACCATGGTCTGTCTGAATACTCGATTCTGATTGGCTGGAAGGTCATAACTGGCAAAATAACCATAATTTTTGCCCTTCCGGTCAGAATATTGCACTGGAAACATCAATGGAAACAACAGCTTTAAGATATTTAAGAAAAGCCTAAGTTATCAATGCTGGCCAACGATAATCCAAAAACGATTTTAAAGCACTTCACTGAGATTCTTTGCATCGTTCATTAAAACTGTTTAATGCACAGCTAGCCGTGGATTATCCCTTAAATCATTATTATTATTTAAATATGATGAAAGGGCCCTTCGGTTTAGTTTATTTTGACAGTCTTGGGTCACGAGGCTTTAGAGGCTCCTGTCAGTTACTGGAGTTACTGGTCCCGCTGGACCGATCCATAATCTTACTTCTGTAGCCTGCCAAAAAAACTAAAAAAAGTACCGTTGAACGATGTTAGAAATCATGTTGCCTTTCCTCCCATTGTTAGCTTTTCCTCCAAAATGCGGTTCTAGTCTCCCCTGCAGTTTGAGCGCTGTGATTATTTCTGGAGCTCTGCGAGCCGCAGTGCCACTGATGTGGGCGAGCGGTTTAGTTTCCTAGAGACTTTCTGCAGGAGGGATGAAACAATGGCTGCCCTGTGGAGGAGTCACGGCATGTGGACGGCACATTGGCATTGTCTAATACAGGGCCGACAGAGCAGAACAAACAGGGAAAGTTAAAGTGAGAGCTTTTGGTTACTTTGCCGGGGGTTTTCCTGGGCTTTTCCCCTGTCGTGATGATGTCTGATCCAGTTTTTGTAGACTTGCACCCAAATCAGTGTTTATTTAGTATCAGTCAGATACTATTATAGGTTTTATTAATTTGAGTTAGGTTTTATTTTTCATTTTCATTTATTTTTCAGTTAATGCTTTAGTCATTTTGTTTTTTTGTAATTTGTTTCTAGTTCTCGTTTTTTTCGATATAGTTTTCTATATAGTTTTTCGTCAGTTTTGTTTTATTTTTAGTTATTTTAAAAAATGTATTCTCTCTCTCTCTCTCTCTCTCTATATATATATATATATACACTCACCGGCCACTTTATTAGGTACCCCATGCTAGTAACGGGTTGGACCCCCGTTTGCCTTCAGAACTGCCTCAATTCTTCGTGGCATAGATTCAACAAGGTGCTGGAAGCATTCCTCAGGGAGTTTGGTCCATATTGACATGATGGCATCACACAGTTGCCGCAGATTTGTCGGCTGCACATCCATGATGCGAATCTCCCGTTCCACCACATCCCAAAGATGCTCTATTGGATTGAGATCTGGTGACTGTGGAGGCCATTTGAGTACAGCGAACTCATTGTCATGTTCAAGAAACCAGTCTGAGATGATTCCAGCTTTATGACATGGCGCATTATCCTGCTGAAAGTAGCCATCAGAAGTTGGGTACATTGTGGTCATAAAGGGATGGACATGGTCAGCAACAATACTCAGGTAGGCTGTGGCGTTGCAACGATGCTCAATTGGTACCAAGGGACCCAAAGAGTGCCAAGAAAATATTCCCCACACCATGACACCACCACCACCAGCCTGAACCGTTGATACAAGGCAGGATGGATCCATGCTTTCATGTTGTAGACGCCAAATTCTGACCCTACCATCCGAATGTTGCAGCAGAAATCGAGACTCATCAGACCAGGCAACGTTTTTCCAATCTTCTATTGTCCAATTTCGATGAGCTTGTGCAAATTGTAGCCTCAGTTTCCTGTTCTTAGCTGAAAGGAGTGGCACCCGGTGTGGTCTTCTGCTGCTGTAGCCCATCTGCCTCAAAGTTCGACGTACTGTGCGTTCAGAGATGCTCTTCTGCCCACCTTGGTTGTAACGGGTGGTTATTTGAGTCACTGTTGCCCTTCTATCAGCTCGAACCAGTCTGGCCATTCTCCTCTGACCTCTGGCATCAACAAGGCATTTCCGCCCACAGAACTGCCGCTCACTGGATGTTTTTTCTTTTTCGGACCATTCTCTGTAAACCCTAGAGATGGTTGTGCGTGAAAATCCCAGTAGATTAGCAGTTTCTGAAATACTCAGACCAGCCCTTCTGGCACCAACAATCATGCCACGTTCAAAGTCACTCACATCACCTTTCTTCCCCATACTGATGCTCGGTTTGAACTGCAGGAGATTGTCTTGACCATGTCTACATGCCTAAATGCACTGAGTTGCCGCCATGTGATTGGCTGCTTAGAAATTAAGTGTTAAGGAGCAGTTGGACAGGTGTACCTAATAAAGTGGCCGGTGAGTGTATATCTCATATACATTTTTATTTATAATTTAAATTATAGTGTATGTAATATTATATAATATATATTTTGATATGTCTATTTAGTTTTATTTAGTTTTCTTTTAATTATTTTACAAATAATATTCTTTATATTTTTCAATAATAAATTACACACATATGTATGTGTGTGTGTATGTACATGTAATTTATTTATTTTTATTTCACAAATAAATTACACATAAATTATTCATTAATGTAATTTTATAAATGGTTTATATATAGTTTTTGTGTTTTTCCATTTCTATTTAGTTTTTAGTTATTTTAGTTTATATACAGTCTAGTACTGTATATTTTTTCCTTAATCATTTTTATTTTAGTTATTTTAGCACATTAAGTTAAGCTAAATAAGAATTATATTTAGTTTAGTTACCCTAGTTCAATTACTATTTATTTTATTTCAACTAACGGAAATGTTTTTTTTATGGGTTATAATTTTAGGTATAACTTTGATAACCCTGACTCAAACGCATTTATTTTCATTTTTTTCACTAGCCTGCCCGTTTAACCTAAAGTTGACTGCCCCAGGTCTCGGTTTTGTTAGTCTAGGAGGATAGTGTGAATCATATCCGTATGGAAAGTCCTCTGCTCCCCAGATATGATGTAGTTCTGCATTAGGAACAGGGTTTTCCATCCTGCCTGTTATTGTCCAGTCAGTGACGTCACATTGACAGGTGTTTCCTGTCTCATCAGTGTCCCGTGACCTCCTGACATCCTGCTTTTTGTGTTTGTAACTGGGAACGGTGGAATTGAACTTGCGACCAGCAAGGGTCAGAAACCCCGATAGTCTCACTAACCAAACCAAAAACAACATGCTGACATTGTTTACTCCATCACACTGTCCACAAAAATATGGTTTGATTCAGTCTATAAATCCAGAAACAGATGCTTCATGTGTCCTAAATGTTTAATGAGTCTGAATGTGTGATTGTTGCAGGACTCGGAGTCATTGGACCACTGTATTCAGAGTACACTCTCTGCACTGTACCCTCCGTTCAGCGTGAGCGCGGTGACCGTGCTGTGGCAGCTCTTCAGCGTGGTGGAGAGACAGTACCGCGGCGACGGCCTGCGCTGTTTCATTGACTTTCTGCTGCCCGCCAAGAGAATCCTGCAGATAATAAAGGAGGAGGCCTGTGTGAGTACCCTCAGGTTCATTAGATGTATTATGACAGAAGCATTTCAAAGTAAAAGAAAACGCTGGGTGAAAAAGTAACGTAATCAGATTACGTTTTTCAAGTAACAAGTAAAGCAACGTATTACTTTTTATATTTACAACAAAATATCTGAGTTACTTTTTTAAATAAGTAATGCAAGTTACTTTGTTTTCCCATGTATTTTGAAGTATTCCTCAAAATGACTAAAAACAGTAAAATGCACGCAAAATATTATGCAAACTTGCAGTAATTAAATATGTTAAATAATACAAATATACTATTTAATCTCACTTTTTTTTAACCTATGTCTTTGGTGCTGACCTTCGATGATCCAATTCATCCAACCATTTAGTGTTAAATGGCCTTTACATATGCCAAAAAAAATTCATTAAACAAGCCCAGTACAGGTGAGGCAAAAGTAACATAACACTTTATTTTCCATAAAAAAGTAACACAATTAGATTAGATTAAATTTTTGAGATTTAAAAGTAGCATTCCAGTTGCCTGCTAATACATGATATTTGTCCTTTTTAAAAAGAAACCTAATTATACAAAGCTACTTAGGGGATGTTCACACAGTATTTGCTTTATTAATAAAAATATTTATATATATATATATATTAACAATGTATGTGGGTGTGCATATATATATATATATACATTTGAAGTGGATCAAAAAAGTTGTCCTGTCAAAGTTGTCCTAAGACAAGAATGGGTATTGTTCAAAATTCAACTTTAATGAAAGGTTTTGATCCACTTCAAATGTTGACTACTGTGTGTATATACACACACACACACACACACAATCAATAACACGCATACATTAACAAATTATTATACATATGTTATATTTTATTATTATATATTTTTAGTTTTTTAATTGGACCTGCATAGAAATTTGCCATGCATCATGCATTCTTTAAACTCAATTTTGTGCATTAGCTGGCTAGTCATTAATTCGCTGATTATTTTACTGCTGACAGTTGTTGTTGAAATCAGTAGCGCTGCAACTAAACATGTTCAATCCATTTAAATTCTCTCAGAGAGAAATACTGCGAGAGTGGGAACATGAGAGGGAGGATGAATGCTTCAGGCTGAAAGAGGGTTCAGTATTACTGTGAAAAACAGCCCAAACAGAGAGCGTTGTGAGCTGACCGGGGTGAACTTGGCAAAGAGGATCAGGCTGAAATGAAAGACTTGCTCAGGGAGGCTTTGTATTTCTGCAGGTTAGCTCTGTGTGAGCACATACCTGAAACCTTATGCTCCTGTATTAATTATCAAGGGCACTCAGCAGTCTCATTTAACTCTGGAATGATCTTTCAGGGAGTCATTGTTCTAGAATAGTCATCATTTTTGCAGTTCTGTTGGCTTATGCAGAAATTTCACTTTTCAATATTTTCTAATTGCATTGGTTTAGTTCATTGCATTATTGTATTTAATGACTGCAAACTGCAAATAACTGAAAATGGTTGCTTGTGCATGCATGTATCTGATGAATTTGTTCTTTTTATTTTGCACAGCTGCGATTCAAAGGCCTGTTGCTGTACCACGAGGGATGGCCGCTCTGTTTACATGAGAAGGTGGTTCTGCAACTCGCACCACTGCATAAAGTCCGTCTGCGGCAGGGGGATTTCTACCTGCAGGTGGTTCCTTTAGGCCGCAAGACTGCCAAACTGGTCATAAAATGCCTGTCAGGGAGCGGGCAAGCCATCGCAGAGATCCCTGTGGCCGAGAGCATGTACGGCAGCGTTTTTACACCGGACTTCCTGCAGAATGTAACGCGTGAACGCAACTTGCAGCCTCTCCAGAACTGCCTCCTCAGTACCGGCGCCGTGGTTTACCGCACACCCTGGAAGAACGTGGTGAATCCTTTGTTTGTGACCAGCACCGCTGACGCCATCATGCAGGCGCGGAGCGGTGGAGCGACCCTGCGCGGTCAGCTAAGCACATGCAGCACGCATGGATCCACGGGAACGCTCAGTTCACGAGACTCTCTGGGCGGTGAGTCCACCGCGTCGGAGCCCGTTCTCAGTCGCAGCCTCACGGATATGGGCATCGGCTCCCTGCGCTCAGAGGATTCGCCCTTGCAAAAGAGTCCCAGCACGGATCAGGGATGCATTCGAGGTAGAATCGGACACAAAATGCTCTCGGTCAGCACGGACCTTAGTAATCCCGGCCTCCGCAAGCGCCACCCTAGAGACTCGACAACCTTCGAGTCACGCCGGCTTTTCCGCAAGTCCTACATGGAGGCACTGCAGAACCCAATGAACCTCGGCTCCAGCTCCGAGTCCATTCTGGAGGAGGGAACGGAGTCGACTCCTGGCTCCGTCTCAAAGGAGCCGATCCCACGGAGGATCTGTGCCCGTGGATGGTTGGGAGGAGATGAATCTCGCAACGGTTCTCCCGCCATAAATCCATCCAAGAACACTGAGCTCAGTCCAGACGAGAGACGCTCCAAATCTCTCGAACGTAACCAAAAGGCCTTGCAGGTTAAAGGTCACCGGGCGCGCTCATCCTCCGGCGGCTCTGGCAACGGCCTTCCCAAGAAACTTATGAATGGCTATGCTTTCCGTTTCGGAAAACTGGACTTGGAGGCGGCCTTTCCTGGCATTGAGAAACGGAGCAACAAAGAATGCTCAGGTAAAAATTTATTGTCAACTGTTTTATTAAAAACAACATGTCCTAACTAGTGGTCAACCAATATATCACCAAGGCTGATATTTTGCAATTTTTAATCGTTTTTCATAAACGTTTTTCTTTTTGGCCCATAAGTTTCAGAAGCGGTCGACTTTTACCTTGATATTGCTGAGAGCCCATTGTGTGAGCACAGACGCACACCTAGATAACTAAAAAAGTGTTCTGAAATGTTCTGCTAATGTTTGCATTAAGTAATGAGATGTTCTCTGAACTTTCAAAACATCCAGTTTTTTTTTGGACATGCAAACATTAAGGGAACATTGCAATTCATAATTTTGCACACATTATGGGATCATTACTTTTTACTTTTCTCTGAACATTCTGAAAAAGAGTAGTAACATTTAAAAACATAAACAAATGTTTGAGAAAAAGACGTTCTCTGACCGATCTATAAATTGCCTAATGTTTTTATGTTAACATGTTGAGAACATTATTAACGATCACTTACTGGAAGAACGTTTGTTCATCACTTTGAGTGAACCTTACCAGAACAAGTTGTACCAAACATGTTTCCTGTGAGCAAGACAATTAATCGGTCTTCAAAAGTTTACCTTCTTTATTCAACAGTTCTGTCTAATATTTGAAAGGCAAATGCTCTAATACTTTATTCATATACTGTTTGGTTTCAGAAAATATGTATCTTAAAGGGATCGTTCACCCAAAAATATATAAATTACTCATCCTCCCGTCGTTCCAAAGCTGTAAGACTTTCGTTCATCTACAGAACACAAATGAAGATCTTTTTGATGAAATTTGAGAGCTTTCAGTCCCTCCATTGACAGCAACACAACTACCACTGTGACGCTTCAAAAAGTTCATTAGATCATAAAACAAATCTATTTGAATTTAGTCCATTTAGCAGTTTAGTCCAAATTTTCTGAAGAGACATGATCGCTTTATATGATGAACAGATTGAATTTAGGCTTTTATTCACATATAAACATGATCAGTGACCAGAAACGAGAACACGCGAGAACAAACTCTTGCTGAAGCTCAGACCTGCTGCGTAACACGAGAATGAACCGGTTCTCGCACGTCAAGAGAACATGCTTGAGCTTCTGTTTACCACAACTGATGTGTGAGTTGATGAATGTGAATAAAAGCCTAAATTCAATCTGTTCTTCATGTAAAGCGATCAGGACATTTTGACTAAACCGCTCAATTCATATGGATTAGTTTTACGATCTCTTTATGAACTTTCTGAAGCGTCAGTGGTAGTTGTGTAGCTGTCAATGGAAGGACAGAAAGCTCTCAGCTTTCATTAAAAAGATCTTCATTTGTGTTCTGAAGATGAATCAAGTCTTACGGGTTTGGAATGACACGCGTGCGTCCGAGTAATTAATTGCAGAATTTTTTTGCTGAACGATCCCTTTAAACACTTGCAGAGAAAGCCCCGTCTGCACACTCTCTGATTTGCTGTGATTGTGATTGATTTTGCCGCATCACGTTTGTAAAGACCGATTGTCTGTCGCTGGAATCTAATTGGCATTACGTTTAGTCAGGACAGTGTGTGCAGAGCTTCTTTACCATCCGTATGAGCTCTTATTTCTTCAGTGCTGTGTTCTCACACCGACAAGCTTCTCTTATCAATCATGTCGCCCGAGGCCTTGAAAGCTTTGGGTTCCAGACAGTTGTAGTATTGTGCTCTGGTGTGTAATTATCACCTGCAGCAGAATGCAGGACCGTCAGCCAGCTCATCTGTGAGCAGATTATCAGAGGAGACAGCTTGTCATTCCTTCCACTTGATTTTATGGCTTGCGACTGCTGCATGTGAGGACTAATAGCGCGTGTGTGTTGGAATGTTTCTGCGGCCCTGCCCTGTAAGAGAGGCTTGTCTTTCTGACGTGTTTTCTGTAATGTGCAGCCATGATGGACCCCAAAGGCACGATGCTGCACTGAAGGCTTTACACTGCTTTATTTAGCTCTTCCTGCTATTGAGTGCTTGAAAGAAAGAGTGTTTTGCCCTCCGTCTTGTGTTTCAGGCCAGGAGTGTTTTTAGGGTCTATCCGCAGGAAATTCCAGACTGTTCGGCATTTTTAAGATTTTGGGTTAAAGGGTTACACCACGTCCCGACCGTCCACAAGATTTCCATTACACGAGAGTAGATGTTAAAACTTCATGCTGATTTGTACTCGGCTTTCGCCAAGATAAGCAACACTAAGACGTAGCTTTACAGTAAACTATGCTTCTCCATCCATTTACGCTTCTTTCCATATGAGGGTGTGACTCCCCTTCTGTCCGGCGTTAACGGCTGCAGTGTACTTGGCGCATCAGCACACACGACGGCTGCAACTACAGTGTGGTCTCCCTAGTGGACCAACACGACAACCGTCTGGATTGAGCCGAGTAGGGGACATCTCTAGGGTCTTCAAGTGGGCACCTTCCGTCCTCAGTGTTTCGTCGACTAGCCCACGACACCTCAAGAGGGCTCGACAGTGACTCTGGCGTCCCAGAGTCACCCCCCTCCGTCCCCCACTCAACTCAGCCCAGCTTACTGACCTCTACATCCCTCCTGCTGCTGAGACCTAACCACAATCTCACTATCTCTCCGCAACCCAACCATACGCGCCAACCCGATTGACTAAGGCTGTCGAGCCCCACTGGTGCGTTAAAGCAGTTACAGTGGCAACGGTTCCGTATGGCATACCACCTACCGCAAAACACAATATCTGCCCAACCACCCGTCATTCTATACTATACAACCTATACAAATTGTATAGTATACTATACAACCTATACTATACAACCTATACAAATAAACCAACAGACTCTTCAAGTTTTTCAAGAATTCTACGAAACCGTAGCGTGGCGGCCTGTACCTTGCCAACTAGAATCTTTCCGTCTCAACCACAGCCAGTTGCTGCTCCTTTCTGCTGCTTCAGATAAGTTCTTTACTGTGCGACGCAACTCTTGGCCGCTGAATCCGACGTCTCTGAGGAACCGGGTTGTAGAGTGTGCCACAAAACCTCGACAACCCACTTCCACTGGATAAACCTGGACTCTCCATCCTCGCTGTTCTGCTTCAGTGGCCAAATGAGCATACCGCAGTTTCTTCCTCTCATATGCCTCATCTACAGCATCCTCCCATGGCACTGTCAACTCTATCAGTTGAACAATGCGTGCTGATCCAGACCACAAAACAATGTCTGGTCGTAGGTTAGTGGTGGCAATCTCAGGTGGAAAAATAAGCCGTTGATCAAGATCAGCCAGCATCTTCCAGTCCCTAGCAGCTTCCAGTTGTCCTGGCCGAGAATTGGTGTTAACACCTTTTCTTGGTGGTTGCTCGCCTGGGCGGAGGAATGTTGTCTTCTGCGTGTAATGTTTTGCTAGAACATGCGGCAACTTATTGGTCATACTACGCTTGCCTTCCAATGCTAAAGCCAAACATCTCAGTACTTGGTCATGGCGCCAAGTAAACCGACCTTGGCTAAGAGCCACCTTACATCCTGTCAAAATGTGCCTTAATGTGGCAGGTGATGAACACAAAGGACAAGAGGGATCCTCTCCTACCCAGAGGTTTAGGTTCTGCGGTGATGGGAGAACATCATATGTTGACCTAATAAGGAAACTGATCCTACTCTCTTCCATTGACCAAAGGTCTTGCCAGCCCATTTTGCGTTGTTCCACACTCTCCCATCTCATCCACTCTCCCTGCTTGGCCTGGGAAATGGCCTTTATACTCCTCATCCTCTCCTCCTGCTTTCGCACCTCGTTAACTACCAGCTTCCTCCTTTGAGCTGGGCCTGCCTTGTGCCATTTAGGAGGAGCTAACCTGAGCCCAAAACCCCCTCTTCCATGCTGTACCTGTCCCACGATATCCCCTATTTGAAGGTCAGCCTTTGCCTCTACTACTGATTTCTTTGCTGACCACTTTCTACCAGTTTTTAACACAGGGGCTGCCTCCCTTACACATTTGTCACGTGACTCTACTAATGTCATTTCCAGTCTGACCTTGGCACACTTAAACTCCTCGGTTAAAGCAGAGACTGGCAGCTGCAATATTCCTTTACTATAAAGTCCCACTCTGCTGAGGCAGCGTGGAACTCCCAACCATTTCCTGATGTATGAACTTATTAACGCTTCCAGCTTATCCACTGTTGTCAAAGAAACCTCGTACACAGTCAGTGGCCACAGCAACCTCGGCAGTAGACCAAACTGAAAGCACCAGAGTTTTAGTTTGCCTGGTAGAGCACAGCTGTTTATGCTCTTCAACCCTTCCACTGCTTGTCGTCTAACTTCTCCCACTCGAACTGTGTCCTTTAGATCTCCATCGTACCATCTCCCAAGACTTTTCACTGGCTTCTCAGAAACTGTTGGTATTGCCTCACCATTAATGAAGAATGTTTTATCTACTACCTTTCCTTTAACTATGGAGATGCTCCTTGATTTAGAGGGCTTAAATTGCATTCGTGCCCATTCAATATTATCTGTTAACTTCCCCAATAACCGATTAGTGCAGGCTACTGTTGTAGTCATGGTTGTCATGTCATCCATGTATGCTCTGATTGGTGGTAGTCGCAACCCAGAAGCCAAGCGCTCTCCTCCTACTACCCATCTTGATGCCCTAATGATTACTTCCATTGCCATGGTAAAAGCCAGTGGAGAAATTGTGCATCCTGCCATTATTCCAACCTCTAAGCATTGCCATGCAGTGCTGAATTTTGGAGTTGAGAAACTAAATTGCAAATCTCCAAAATAGGCTTTCACTAAATTTGTTATTGACATTGGTACTCTGAAAAAATCAAATGCTGCCCAAAGAAGCTCATGTGGCACTGAACCATATGCATTGGCCAAATCCAGGAATGTCACATGGAGCTCCTTCCTCTCCTTTTTTGCTGACTGAATTCGTTGCCAGATAACATTGATGTGTTCTAAGCATCCTGAGAACCCTGGAATGCCCGCTTTTTGAACTGAAGTGTCAATGAAGCCATTCTTTAATAGGTAGGTGGACAATCTCTGGGCAATAATGCTGAAGAAAATCTTACCTTCAACGTTTAATAGTGAAATAGGACGAAACTGACTGATGCTTGTAGCATCTTTTTCTTTAGGTATAAAGACTCCACCTGCTCTGCGCCATGCTCTAGGTACAACCTGTTTTTCCCATGCCACTTTTAACAATTTCCACAGAATTCGCAGAACTCCTGAAGCACTCTTGTACACTCTGTACGGAACTCCATTAGGCCCTGGAGATGATGAAGCCCTTGCCTTTCTCACAGCCTGCTCTACCTCTTTCCACTTAGGTGCACAGACCTCCATTTGGTATTCTGGTGGGTTGATAGGTGGTATGTCTGATGGAATTGACATATGCTCATGCCTTTTTGCATCTGTATGCGTTTCCTCCAAATATCTCTCTAGCTCAACTCTAGATGCTTTTAAAGTGCCATTCTTCTCACTGGTGAATAACTTCTTTACGAATTTGAATGGGTCTTTATAGAAATTAGCCCTCGCACGTTCCTTCTTTTTGTAGCGTTTCCGTAGACGCTCAGCTCTGCGTAATGTTGCCAGCTTATCTTTTATGTCCCTTTGTAAGAGATTGAGTCCCTCCTTCTGACTTTGTTCTGCTCTTTTCCATTGCTTCCTCAGCTGTCTCCTTTCTCTAACTAACCCTTCAATTTTCTGCTGCCGTCTAGACATTCCAGGAGCAGTTTGTACTTTTTCCTTCCTTTTTTCCACACCAAACCTCTCACTTCCATATGCGTAAATGATGTCCCCAAATTTATCCAGCTTCTTTTCAACTGTACCAGTTAATCTTTCCAATGCAAAGCATAGATCTGTGTTTACCGTATCCCATGCAGTTTTCTCACAAGCTCTTGGCCATCTAACTCCAGGCCTATGCCCGTTGAGGTTCTTTTCTCTCTTATGCTGGTTAGTCTGACCGGTTTCACAAGTCTGAATATGTTCATCACTAACTGTGCAAGCCCTCCTCTCCTCTATGACAGGGGTGCTGATATCCTGCGAGCTGTGGTTTGCTTCCTGTCGCTGGATTTCATTCGACTGACTTGACTGACTTCGTAAGAAGTACTGATCAATGCGAGGCCCTTGTCCCTTCTCCCTCAAGCATTTCATTTTCCCTTGATGAACCTTCAAACCCCTGACCGTTGTCGCCTTGCTCCAGCCACAGACACAAACTTGGAGTTCAATGACTTTACTAACTGCAGATCTTGAACTAGTCTTACTCTCCATACTCATATCCGTTTCCATTCCTAAGTCGTTAACCATGTTGTCCAACATCGAGTCATCTTCCGCCCCCGCTCTCGCAGACTCTAGGGGTATTTTTCTCTTTAATTTCTTAGAAGCCTTGGGCGGGTGTCTCCAGCATCCTGTAAACACGAAGCTGGATACTGCCGACAAGGGTAGCTAACCCTTACCAGCCCCATTGGGGTCTATTTCCTCCTGTCAGCTGTCTCTCCAGGCTGTCACAAGGTCTTTCCCTTGTTGCCAGCAGCACTATTCACCGCAGTCACTGGACGTATCCAGATCTTCATGATTTCCATTACACGAGAGTAGATGTTAAAACTTCATGCTGATTTGTACTCGGCTTTCGCCAAGATAAGCAACACTAAGACGTAGCTTTACAGTAAACTATGCTTCTCCATCCATTTACGCTTCTTTCCATATGAGGGTGTGACTCCCCTTCTGTCCGGCGTTAACGGCTGCAGTGTACTTGGCGCATCAGCACACACGACGGCTGCAACTACAGTGTGGTCTCCCTAGTGGACCAACACGACAACCGTCTGGATTGAGCCGAGTAGGGGACATCTCTAGGGTCTTCAAGTGGGCACCTTCCGTCCTCAGTGTTTCGTCGACTAGCCCACGACACCTCAAGAGGGCTCGACAGTGACTCTGGCGTCCCAGAGTCACCCCCCTCCGTCCCCCACTCAACTCAGCCCAGCTTACTGACCTCTACATCCCTCCTGCTGCTGAGACCTAACCACAATCTCACTATCTCTCCGCAACCCAACCATACGCGCCAACCCGAAGAAGAGAACCAGAAGATGCATTTATGAGCAAAACCCCTATATTTAATTTTTTAGCTAGGTTTTTGTCCTAACTCACTGTGCCAAATGGCATATGTACTGTACTACAGTACTGTATATACTACAATTATATTAAGCGCGATTAATTGCATCCAAAATAAAAGTGTTTATATAATATAGGTGTGTGTGTAGTGTATATCATTTTGTATATATAAACACACACACATGCACGTATATATTTAAGAATTTTTTTTTATTAATATATAAAATATTCATATTTATATATAAAATAAATTATGTATAAATATATATACAGTATATACATGCAAATATTTATTAAATATATACATGCATATGTGTGTATTTATATATATACAAAATAATTATACACACACTACACACGATATATGTAAACAAACTTTTATTTTGGATGCGATTAATTACGATTAATTGTTGCCCAGCCCTAATATATATATATATATATATATATATATATATATATATATATATATATATATACACACATACAGTAGTCAACATTTGAAGTGGACAAATGTACTACAACAAACAAGACAATAAACAATAAGTAACAGTAAACAAGACCACAGAACACAACCACACACACATGTCATTCAGGCTGATTAATCGTCTGATAGTTAGCCGTTTAGAGATTGACGGATTAGCCAATAAAAATTACATTTTAAATGTAATAATAATAATTAATAAACAATTATCTTATTCCCTTATTAATAAATTATTATTATGATCTTAAGTCTCAACTTTTTATTCAGGCCTTTTTTATGACCTATTCTTTATTGAGCTTGTATTTTAATGTATTTGTATAATGGTCTTACTTTACCCAGCCCTTTTGCTTTTATTGTACGGACGAAATATGACTTGTCACATCAAGTCTGGTTAGAGAATGGAGAAGTGAGTTCATTCTCTGTGGCTCTCATACACAGAGTGTGGTTTAGGTAAATTCCCATCTGGGATCTCTGGCTCTCTTTCCCACACATGAAAATCCGAGTCATTGAGTCTGGGCATGAAGCCACAGCGGATCCGATGACCACCTGAGGGAGGATCTCTGTGCCGCTTACCTGCGCTGATGCTAAGCTCACATCCAGATGGCTCGCTCCGTCATAATGGGAAGCATTGTGTCCCGTTGGGCTCGTGGAGATGCTGAAGAGAGGCTTAAAGAGTGAAGCCCATCTCTACGTAATATCTGTTCTGTTACAAAGCCCGAGCGAAGCAAGGGTCAGCTCAGACTTTGTTCGCAAAACAAATGCCAATGACTTTGAGGCTGGATCAGATTACGGCTGATGTGGTTTTGCCTGATTGCATTAGGTCTCTTGCGATTATAACCTGGTTCCCATGATACCACAGAGCTCGGCCCATCTCTCAGAGACGTATGCAAAGTCAACCAACTGTTGTTGGCACAGCAGCTTTTGAACAGTGTTGGTAGTGAATAACTAAAAGCAACGACACTACTAACCTGTTTTAGCTTTCTCCTCAACAACCTATACATTTTCCAACTTGTAGTGGTGCACAACTTTACAAACTGAAAGAAACTCAGATGTAGTATTGGAAATCTTGATTCATTACAGTGAATCAGTTCATTCAGATGATTCATACAAATGAACTGAGTCAACAAAGTGAATAGGCAACACATTTTGCACAGAAATTGCTAGTAAATTTCACAAATTTGAAGAAAAACTGAAAACGTATTTTCTTTTAAAACCTAATTTTAAGGAATCAAAAATTTTAAGAAAAAAAGAAAAGAAAAGAAAAATAATTAACAGTGTAATGTTTTGTTTAATGCTCTGCTTATCAAGTTTTCAGATGAGTTTATAAATTATTCAGTTTTTTTTTAACTGCAATAAATGTAATTATATCTGGTATTTTAATAAGTTCAACAATGGCCTATGCAATGCATTATATATATTCTCAGTAAAGTTAAAATGAATTATAATGTTCACAGATTCCTTGTTACATGTAATTGGTTTGTTCATCGTGTGTTTTAATGCCTTATACTTTCTAAAGTTGTAAAAATGAAGTTTTATAATGTATTATGTGGTTACAATTACATTTAGAAAACTTTTATATTGCACTATATATGCAGGTTTCAAGTAAAGTGTTAAAAAATAATCCTGTTATATATTGCATATTATATAATCTGTAGCATCAATGTAGTTATATATCTTTCTTGCTTCACCAACACTAGTCTGCAGTGTTTGTCTGTGTTTTGTGGTTGAGGTTTCAGTGTCCATTTCAAGCTTCCTCTGCTTGTTGAGGAAGCGCATCACAAAAGGAGTCGGTCTCAGATTCACACAGGAAATGAAGTCATCAAAAAGACAATAGTGGAGGAGGTGACAGCAGTTTGAAGTTTAAGACTTCTAAAGTATGACTTGACATTGTTTATATGTAAGTGCATGAGATGTGCTGAAATTGCACAGACATGTTTACACATTATGTTCTCGAAATTCACTAATCATAATCTGTCACCATATCCATTTACTGTATAAAAGATATTTATGAAAGTTCAGCATACTTTCTGGTAAAGGACAGGCTTAATCTATTGGAGTTTAAAGGGGACAGAGAAAGAACAGAAACTGTTATCAGTATATATTTATTTATTTATTTATTTATTTACTTAGTTTATTAATTTATTTAATTACTTAGTTTAATTACTGTGCAAATTGGGGACACACGCTAGGACGAAGAGACCTTTTTTGTTAGTTTATTTATTAATTAATGTGTGTATTTATTCTAATGTATTATTTATGTAAAAAGCATTATATAATGATCTTTCTTTTATGCATTCATAAAAAAAATATATGTTAATATAATATTTTGTGGCACCGAGGAAGAAATTTTGAATATCAACCCACACTCAAAAAGTTTCTCAAGATTTACGCATTTCAATTAATAGTAAAATTCCATCAAATTGAATTGAATAATCCTTACATATTATTCATATTATAAATTAAGAATTATAAATGAGTAAAAAAAACCTAGAGCTTAATAAAACATTTTGTATAAATATTAAACTTATATAAATAAATAAATATATATATTTTTTTTTAATATAAATACGAATCATATAAACTATACGGTCCATTCCCTTGTTCCATTAAGATTTATACAAAATGTTTTATTAAATTTTTTTTTTTACTGATTTAAAATTCCTAATTCCGAATAATATGTAAGGATTATTCAATTCAATTTAATGGAATTTGAACTATTAATTGAAACGAGTAAATCTTGAAAAAAGGCCTTTTTTTTTAGTGTGGGTTGATATTCAAAAGTTTTTCCTCTGTGCCATACAATGTTGTATTAACATATAAATATTATGTATTTATTCTAGCTCAGTGTATTAAGGGTGTTTAGTTACTCTAAACATCAATGTAATTCTTTATTTGGATATTGGCCTTGAAAGAAGGAAGTTAATAGCTTTTCTTAGAGTTGTTGTTATATTTGTCAGTGGCATGTGTTCAGCGCAACCCTTTCCTCTCAGCATGAGGAAGAAGAGCAGTGGTGTGGTGTGTTGTGTTGTGTTGTGTTGTGTTGTGTTGTGTGTTGTGGTGTGTTGTTTGGGTTGCTGGGTTTGGAAGAAAGCGCCCGAGGGCTTGGATTCTGGAGAAAGTTCACAAACATCTTCTTCAGCTGGGAATGTCAGCCACAGCATTCCTCAAACAGAGCCAGAGGGCTGAAAAACTGCGTTACTGTCATCAGACGTGTGTGTGTTTTTGTCTGCCTCACACACCTGCTCTCGATCGTGACTCAACATTGACTCACTGTATAGTTTTTGTCACACCTCTTCCAAACTTCCAGACAGTCTTTTCAATATATGCACTGTCGTGCAACTCTGAGGTTTACATTTGTAGTCAAATGAACTGATTGTTTGCATTTCTGCCATTTAAATGTATTTTTGATTCATTTTAAGCTCATCATTGTTTTTGAAATATTGTTCATAAGTTTGGTTTCAGTTAGTTTTTTTTTTTCAAAGATGCATTAAATTCATCAAAGAATCCTGAAGATTCAGGATTTTTCCACAAAAAATGAAAGCCGCTCAACTGTTTTCAACATTGATAATAATAAGAAATGTTAACAGCATATTATAATGATTCTGAAGGATCATGTGACACTGAAGACTGGAGTAATGATGCTGAAAATTCAGCTTTGATCACAGGAATAAATGACATTTTACAATAGATACAATAGAAAGCAGCTATTATAAAGTGTAATAATATTTTACTGTTTTTACTGTATTTTTGATTAAATAAATGTGGCCTTGGTGTGCAGAAAAGACCTTTAAACAGTAGTGTATCTTGCTTTAGTTTTGAGTGCTGACACTCTATAATCATTTACATTTATGCATCCATTTAGCCAAAGCAATTTACATTGCATTAAAAATATACATTTTATCAGTTAATGCATTCTGCAACTGTTTGAGCTATAGTTTTGAATCAATGCATTTTAAATGATTCACAAAAAATCAATTGAACTGACCAACTCTAAATCAGTTTTTGCTGCTGAAGTTAAAAAAATAAAGTGTGCCTATACCAATATTCACAATGTGGCTTCATTTTAAATCACAATCATCATATTCAGTGGATATATAGTGCGTGTTCAGGACATCACACAGCCCTGGGCTTTACGATAATGAGATTCTCTGATCTGTTTAGGTCTCTCTGAGGATGGTCAGCGCTCGGGTCCCAGGAGGAACAGTAACAACGGAGATGAGTGTGTTTCTCCCAAACCCTCCATCAGACCAGCGGTGTCTCCTGTCCCGTCCACGACGCCCCCTGCTGTCTGTTCCCCCCCGCTGCCCTCACTCATGACCCAGCTCAACCAGGAGCTCTTCACCTCTGGTGCCATAACGCTACCTGGTACGTGACCGGGGTCTCGCCTATCAGCTGAAACTGAAACAGATGCTTAAAACGAATATAAATATATACACACAAATTAAAGGGCACCTATTATGCCCCTTTTTACAAGATGTAATATTGGTCTCGGGTGTCCCCAGAATGTATTTGTGAAGTTTCAGCACAAAATACCCCACAGTTACTTTATTATAACCATTTGAAAATGTCATTTTTGGGGCCTGTTTTAAAAAGAGCTGTTTTGGTGTGTACCACCTTAAATGTAAATGAGCTGCATATCCCCGCCCTGCCTTTGGATGAGGGCGTAACTTGTATACCTATGGCAATAACGGTAGAAGCAGAATGGCTGAGAGTGAGAGACCCGCTGTTTTATATGGCGTTCAGCCGTACATGTTTGAACCGGAATCAGACCCAGATGATGAAGAGACTCCGGCAGAAGAAACACAAATGAGAAAGGACCAGGACGTCTCGGAATGGTTATTTGATACATTTATGTACTTAGAGTTTTAATCGCGTCCCCTTTGCAATTATCGATGTGCAACACACACACAGACACACACACAAACTGTGAAACGGGTTTGCTACGTACAAACGAAATTACATTTATGCGCCTGTTGCGTCATGTTTATATTACTTGTATATTACTTATATAACTAAAAGCTGGCAACTAGCTGAAATGAAATACTTGTTTAAAATATTTTATTTTATTTCAGTTAATGTTTATTTAATTTCAGGCAATGCATTTTTTATTTTTAGTTAACAATAATAACCCTTATTAAAATAAAACCGAAATCACAACATGTCTTCAAAATATGGCTAATAAAAGCTTAATGGAAATTGAAAATTACGAAATCAAGCTCATTTGAGAATAAATAAATTATTGTAAATAAGTAGTAAATAAAATAAATATATAAGTATTGTAATTTTTATGTAAAATTATTATTGTCATTATTATAATATTTTTCTTAAATACTAGGTTTTACAATAGTTATATTTCTTATTTTATCATTTTACTTAGTAATTATGATCATAATTAAAAAAAAATATATTATTATTTGTAACAAAGTTAAAGCCATAACATACTATGGTATTTTTGTGCTTTAGTACAGTAAAAAAAATGACATCCAGCACCTTTAAGTCCCAGGCCTGTTCTTCTCTCTGCCGTGAGACTCGAGTCACTAAAGTCCCCGTGAACCAGAAGTTGCAACCGACTTTACTTCAGAGTCGTGACGTATTTCCAAGTGAAACGGGATATTGAAACGGAGGTTTACTTTAGCGGTCCTCCTCTCCATCCCTCGCTCATGCCGGTCGGAGTGGAAGTGGTTAAAGGATATTCAACTATTCAAACTGACGTCATCAGAGAAGGAACGCCATTCCAGAGCGGAAGCAAATGTTCAGATTAAAGATTACCATGACAAACAAATTTTTTCTGTGTATTAACAACACACGTAATGTGCGCTTACAAAGTAAATAGGGTCAATTTAGATTTTTCATGATAACATTGTCTCCACCGGCCTCGCTCTGCTCCCACAGCTCTCCTGCTTATTACCGCATTATTATTTTACAGTCATTTTTTATATAATCACAACATTTTTGGCCAGCCCTACAAACAAGCACAGCAAAACTGGAACTTTTTTCAGTGCATTTTAAAATTGCAATAGCAAATTTGATCAGAAATAAATCCCAGAAGAATTGTCCCCCAAAGGGTTCATCCCTATAGTGAAGAGTGCAGTGTGATTTCTCGGGTTCCTCATCTGACCTCTGCTCCAGGTAACCAGGACCGCAGTGGGAGAGCAGTGCTGCAGGTGTGCACCAGGAACCAGGTGTGGACCGATGCGTGTCGCACCACAAACCAGATCACCGGGCTGCTGTGCTACTACTGCAACAGACTGCGGTGAGAAACGCCTCACACACACGCTGCTGTTTCCATCTCCGTTTACTGAATCAACATGGAAATGATTCGCTCGAGGCGGTTGTGTCACAGGTTTTTTTTCTTTCAGGAGGGAGAAACGAGATCTGGGTGTGACGGTTCTCGTAGACGCTCGCAGACAACAGGCCACTTCCACACTGATCTCAGCCCTGTCTCAGTTTCAGGTGAGACGAAGTGCTCTTCCAGTGCAGATCAGCTGTGAATGACACCTCTCAAGCCTTAACCCCATTTTTTAATGCCTCGCATATAAAATAATGCTAACACTTTACAGTGTTTTCATTATTGAACATTAGTTAACTACAGTAGTTACCATGACCTAATGATGAACTGCACTCCTAAGCATTTATTAACATTTTTTAATGTTAACTATTATCATCAAAAGTTGTATTTGTTAACATTAATTAATGCACTGTGAACTAACATGAACAAACAACGAACGGCAGAATTTTTACTAACGTTAACAAAGATGAATAAATACTGTTACAAATGTGTTGCTCATGGTTAGTTAAAGGACAACTCCGGCGCAAAATGAACCTTTGGTCTAATTACACATTGGTACATAGTCAACCGTTCTCTTAGATTTATCGAATGTAAAGAGTTTTATCTCTAAAAACTGTTTAGCTTATAACGCTAGTACATGGGGCATATAGAGTAATGAAAATAAAATCAGTAGTTAATACCACTAACAAGGCTCAAAATAGCCCAACACGAACACGGTAGCATAATGAGGGTCCCTACCTGCAAACTGAAGCATTGAGAACGTTGTAAGTGTACAGACAGATTATTAAGAAGATATTTTATAAAGACAGTCCCCTTCGCTTATACAGGCAGGAGCCGTCTTTGGAAAACAGTCTCGACTAATCGAATCATGAACGCCGATTGACTATGTACCAATGTGTAATTAGACCAAAGGTTCATTTTGCGCCGGACCTTACAGTCCTTTATTTAAATTCTTAATTTAATGATCAAAGCTCTGTAGTTTCAAAACATATAATGATGATTGAGAGATGAACAAATAAACCTTCCTCAAAAGCCTGATGGATCCTATTTGATACTCACATTTGAACAAGATTTTTCTAAAACGTGATGGATAGTCAAGTAAACGTAAGTTGCAAGACCCATGTCACATATTTGATGTAAGCCAGAAACATAGCAAGTACGCAGGCAAACGGCGACAGCATCGACCTCATTTCGACACATTTTGAGATGTGTGAATTGCGTAGCTCAAAGCATCCGTGGTCACGTTTACTTTTTAAATGTGTAAAATTTCAGGCCTTTTTTTCAGCGTGCTGATAGTCTTACTCTGTGTAACAGCTGCCGCCTGCTTCATTTCACATATGGAAAGGAAAGCCTGTCGTCAGGGACTGAGACGAGGCCTGTATTAGCTTGTCTCCTTTAAACACACTCTGAGAAAATGATCAGTCCCAACATGCAAACAAATACAGGCAAAATATGAGAGAAGAGCACCGAATGACTTAAATATATTCCTATTAGCTTCTACAGTTTCCAGTTGTCTACAGTAGGTGGAAGGTCATTTAGTGTCAATTACACTTCGAAATATCTCATCTGTGCCTACATTCAAAACTCAGTTAAAAACATATCTATTTAACATGTATTTCGTTTAATGTGACTGTATGTATTCTATGTGACTGTAATGTTTGTGTAAGTGTGTAAATGTATCGTCAATTACACACTTACACTTACAATTATCGTCAATGTAAAGCGAACTTGAGCTACGGAAAGGCGCTATATAAATAAAACTTCTTCTTCTTCTTCTATTAGCATTTGTAATTAACCATATGTTTTTTTTATATATTTTTTTGTTGTTGTTTGATTTTTTGGTTTGCTTTTTAATGCCTGTACAATATATGATATAATGGTGCGTTCAAGTCCTCCTGGGAAGTTCGTACTTACGAGGTGGGATGACGTGTTTATGACGGCATGTGCGTTCAAGTCACTACTTTCTCTGAATTAATTACACAAAATAAAGCAAGTTTCTTAAACTCTAGTTCTAGAAAATGAAGAACAAAGAAATGTGCACCAGGTGTGATGTTTTTAATTAATTTATGAAGCCACTGCAACATTTATTGTTACATATCACATTGTTATATTATAATGCCATCATATTCTGTGCAGTTAGCTTACTTCGCTGTAAATAGAAAAGTCTTGCAATATCACTGCTAAATACCCTTAATACCTTATAATATTGCGGTATTCCGCCATGTTTCTCAGTGACGCCCCCAACTCGAAAAGATCGGGGCTTGGAGAAAATCCCGAGCTTCCCACTCGTATTTACGACATTGTGGTGGCGTTCATGTGCGCTCAACTCGTAAATACGATCTGTACGAGATGACTTGAACGCACCATAAGCCAGGGTTTGTGGGGGAACTACAAGGATTCAAATAATTAATTAAATCATAATAACAATAATAATAAAAAATCTAAATAAAACACTTACCAAAAAAGATTAAATGTTGTATTTGCTTATGCACATTAATTGACATTAGAGAACTGTGGACATGTTGTTAAATTAATGAAATATTAACTAGGGGTTAATATTAGTATAGGGGATCAGCTGACAAAAAAGGTAGGAAAAATCCCTGATTTAAGGCCTGTTCACACCAAGGACGATAACTACAGCGATAACAATATAAGGATATAGTTTAAAGAAATTGCTGTTTAGCCTTTGTAATTATACATGTTTTTTTAATTATTATTTCTTTGTTTTTATTTTAATTTTGGATTTATTCATGCTCTTTGATTTCTTCTCTCCACCAGACTTCTATAGCCAATGCACTTTACTCAGTTTTGTTTCTCGTGGACAAAGATGCAGCAGTGAAAGTCGAGAGAGACGTCACAGTTCCAGTGAGTAAATGACTGTGTGTTGTTCTGTCGGTTTGATCTCAGTCTGTGTAAAAGTGTGTTTATGCTCTGCTCTGCTCTGTTCTTGTGCAGTTTGAAGTCCTGACGTCTCTGAAAGCTCTACAGAAGCACATCGACTCGTCTCAGCTCACCAGAGACTTTGATGGCACCTTCCCATACGACCACAGCCACTACATTCACTTCACACAGGTGCACTATTACAACACATTGTTGCTCAGCCCAAATCCTTTGTCCTAATATATATATATATATATATATAGTCAATTTATTATTTCATGAATATTTATATATATTATAATATTTAAGTTAAAAAAATTGAAAGAAACATTCGCATGTTTATGTTTTTTTGATATCCGTTAATGGTCATGTGACTTGGAAGTAGAAAAAAAAATTCCTTACTGTTTTATTTTTTATTTTAAAAATCATTTATATTTTAAATTTTTATGATTGAATTAATAATTAGCTTTTTATCAACATTTTGATACATCCTGAGGTACAGAAACATTGAGCTATCTCGAAGAAGAAAATACACTTAAAATACAAACATAATGTTGTTAAGTTTGTTTGTTTTGTTTTTTTCCTACTGAAGAAAATTGAACCGTTTGCCACGAGCTGCAGCGCCGCCATCTCGTCCCTTCAGAGCTCCATTGAGACACTAAACAACATCGGCAATCTGGAAACGTCTCAGGTAAATCTGTGATTTTTTGATTTTATGGTCATTCTCTGGGAAATACTGTATCGTTAAAGGGATAGTTCACCCAAAAATGAAAACTCTGTCCTTATTTTCTCACCCTCATGTCGTTCCAAACCTGTTTGAACTTCTCTCTTCTGCTGAACACAAAAGAAGATATTTTGAAGTTTATGGACCCCATTGACTTCCATTGTATTTTTTGTTTCCATGCTATGGAAGTCAATGGGGTCCATCAACTGTTTGGTTGCACACATTCTTCAAATTATCTTGTTTTGTGTTCAGCAGAAGAGAGAAATTTCTGCAGTTGCCAAAAGGGGAAAAGGTCAGTTGAACATTAAAAGTTGAACATTGTCCTGTAGGAAGTGTCTGAGATCATCAGCCAGCAGAAGAATCTCATGAAGAGTATTCTGGATGACACAAAACTGAACCGCCTGCGGCTGGAGGGCGGCACGTTTCTGGCACGGATCAGGAAAGAGGAGATGTGTGAAAACGAGAACTACAGGTACTGCCTTTATTAGAGGACTGATAGATGATCATATACTGAGAATAAAAGTTTTTAATTGGTATATTGGCAGTCAAGATAAAAGGTCCATTCATTATTTTCACACTTAAAGCAACACTAAAGAACTTTTCCTCTGCGGTCCCCCTACAGCAGGGGTCGGCAACAGGCAATATTTTCTGGCCCGCTGGATTATTTTGGAAGTCCGTTTTTTTTTATTTTTTTTTAGCAATAACGGTTTACAAATGCCCCGTGTATCATTCGTTCGTTCAATCGTTTCGGTACTTGATCTGTTTAAAGTGATATATGCCTACTAAGGTGTTAAATTAAAAATAAAAATGTGTCTAATTCAGTCTAGGCTAGGCTAATAAATTTTTTCTTTTTTTGATCTGAGCACACAATCAGAAAATTCGTCGTTATTCGTTTTTTCATTTTATAGTTCAGGAAATATATATCGGAAAAACAACGTCGTTTTTCATTATTTTATTTTTGGTTTTAATTTGAAAAAATGATTGAACGAATGATACACGGACCCATCATATTCCACGATTATATGCCTACTGCGGGCGCAAACAGACAAAGAAACACCAGAACAACCATTTTTGTAGCAATTTTTAATGTCGTCTTTCGTCTTTTAAATCTGAGATAAAGACAATGTTGCTTGACAAAAGATTGGATAGCCCACATTGTGTGTTTTAGCAAGACGGGATGTGTTGTAAGATGCCGCAATATTTCGGGAGACGTGTGTCAGACATGATTTTGACCTCTTCATTAAGTTTTGTTTTGTAGAAAGCCTGTCTAAAATGTGAATTTCGTTTTGTATCAATTGTATCTTAATTTTAATCAAGGTTTCAGATTTAATTAATAAGAAGCAAATAGCAGACAAAATAACAGGACATGGAGGCGCCGGCGCGATTGCTCGTGAACTGAAGCTCGTCTCATAAATGAACCGAAACTCAGCGTTTAAGCTCCCTCACAGACACGAGAAATATATATAGAAAGCTTGTTTATTAATAAACAATAAAAATGTCTCCTACATTTGTAGCATTCATAATCATTACTTTTGCCGGTTCCTTGTGACAGCTTTTGCGTTATTGGCAGCGTCACCCTCTCGTTACATGAACGCGTCACCACCGAATCAACACCTCAAACATGGGGATTTTTTAGACAATAATCACACAACCTATTCGCAAATCTATAATTAAATAAACTAATCGAATATTCGTCAGTGTAAAACCCGGACACCGCCACACGCCACACATAGGCCTATGTGGCTTTTTGTTAATGACTGTTTTACTACAGGATTTAACACTGAGTAACAGCTCAGTACCAGTTACAAAATACACTGTACCAGTCTGTCACAGCAGGCAATTCGCATTTTTCATCAATTAATTTCTTAAATTATCCGTTGACTATGCTCTGGCCCGCCATCTAGTGGGAAACATTTTTTTTGGCCCGATGCCAAACTTACTTGCCGACCCCTACCCCCTACAGGTTGGAAGCGGGATTGTCCATTCATGCTGTCGTAAATAATTTAGTCTACTGTCGCACGCTCGCTCGCTGTTTATCCAGCACCGGCTTTAGAGTGAACGATGTCCGATTGTAACGCTTGCCGTAAAGCAAGTCAAATTTGTAGTTTTCTTATGTCTCATTCGAACTACAGAAACGTGACCCGATCTAGCAAACTTACATAGTGTGGTTATAGCAGATATAGGACAGGAAAGTGAAGGCAGATTTTGGGAACATTATTTTAAGGTAAAAAATCTTCTTTAGTGTTGCTTTAAGGCAAGACATCAACACAGAAAGTAATAGATATAACTATACTTCCCCAGTTACTCGATAACAGTGGATTAAGACATTCCATTTTTAATGATACTTTTTTTTTTACAATGTTATGCATTAATTTGCATACATTTCCAGAAAATAAATCTGAACATTTGTTCGACATATTAGAGTTAAAATACATATTCACCATGTTTAAAAAAAAAAAATGTTGTATTAATCAGGCGAATGATGGTTTTCTGTAAAACATTTCAGAATATACATAGGATAGATACAGAAATGTCCACATAAAGAATAGTAGTTTTAAAAAATAACTGATAGGCCTAGAAAAATATATTTTATTATGTGAATCAATTGATTTCAATGGGACAGTACAACACAAGGATGTACAGTAAAATAAATAAAGTGATGCTCCATCATGCAACCAGTAAAGTTTAATCTTTTGTTGCACGAATAGGAGCCATCAAAACAAAAATTTTTTATTTTTTTATTTATGTATTTTTACTAAATTAAAGTTGAAAAAAGCAAGTAGTGTTACTCATCTATCTGACTCAAGAACTACTGCCATCGGATCACTGCTATATTTCCAATACGTTTTATTTTTTATACTTGCTTTTCAGCAAAAGACATCCTTTTATGAAACTCGGCAGTCAGTTCTTAGCATGTCGGATTACTGTCTGAAAGACTGTTCTCAGTTCAGTGTACTGTTGGACTAACTAGAGTGCGGATTGAGTTCATATACTCCTGAATATATGCTCATTTTGAGTCGGAGTGACTGTCAGTCAAAGTTTGCTTTTGAAGATTTCAAAATCTCGGGTTGAAAACTAACGGTGATCCTTTGCGGTGGCGGCACTGAGTCTTTGGATTAGTCTCCCTTTATATATCAAATCCTGTGATTCCATTGAGTGTTTTAAATCTATGTTGAAGACTTATTTATTCTCCGCTACTTTTAACTGCTCTGTGGCGTTGAGTGTCTTGCTGTGCTTTTTGGTGTTTGTGTAATTTTGTTGACATGCTTGCTGAGTCTGTAAAGCACTTTGGTCAACTCGTGTTGTTTTTAAATGTGCTTTAGAAATAAATTATTGATATTGATTGATTGATTGATCAGGCACATCCGAAATTGAGTTTTAATCAAATAACTTTTAGATCTGTTTTTGCTCTGTTTCTCTAAGTTTAACGTCATGTTGTGTCGTGTGCAGAGACGCGGTGGATATGGTCAGTGTGCTGTATAACCAGGTGGATGAAGAGGTCCACAAACTCGTCATTCTGTCGAATAAATCACTGCAGCAGCTGGAGACGCTACTGGAGCTGCGCACGTTACAGGAGCGACACGAGGAGGTGACAAATACACTGCTTTATTATGGGAACGCTTTCGTTTGGGGACCAATTCACACTATTAACTAGCTGCTTATTAGCTTGCATATTACTAGCATATTGGCTGTTTATTAGTACTTATAAAGAATGCATTAATGCCATATTCTACATTCCTTAATCCTACTCTATACCTAAACTTAACAACCTTACTACAGTAACTATTAATAAGCAGTAAATGAGGAGTTTATTGTGGCAAAACTCATAGTTTATAGTGACTATGTCTTCCCCAAACTAAAGTGTGACCTGATTTGTTAAATCCACAAATACAGTGATGCACATTGATGAGCATTATATTCTGCATGTATTTTTCTCATAAATTTCCTCTTTAGGCATATCAAGAGTTGAATGTGATAATAAAAAAATAAAATAAGGCATTGATTATGCAATCAAATCACTCAGGGTTTTATGTTTTTATATCTCTGTTTTTAACACTAACAACATCCAACATTAAAGCTGCCGTCGGCAAATCTGGCAGATTGAGTGGACTTAGGAAAATTTTTGAATGTTTACAACTCTCATGCCCCTCCCCCACTATCAACGAATACCCTCCCACCGAGTTCGTGCTCGTCAGTGCGCCATCACTATTCGCTACTGCGCGAACTTCAGGCACACGCATGTGATTGACGTGTGCGTGCACGACTTGTGATTGACAGTCATATCTCACACCCCTCTGCGCTGATTGGACACAATGAACCGGGACCGGTGGATTTTTGCAAAACAAATAACACGCTCCAGGTGGAGTTAGAAGCTCGGGTTTTTTTCTAAAACCACTTTATTTATGTTGTTCTGTCGGAATATAGTGTCGAATTCGCTGAATATGATCAAAAAAAAGTTGCCGACGGCAGCTTTAAATAATAACAGGGCAGCTCATTAAAATATGTTTGCATTGAAAATTAGGTTGTCTATGGTGTAAATGAATGATTTTTACTTCTGTGACCTGACTGTTATAGTTTTATTAAAATAATAATCGATGATTGGGGAAGACAATGGGATCATAATGTTTTTCTGTATCTCTCCTCAGGTGAAGAGGTGGTTTTATGTGGAGAGTGAGAAACATTTGGCTCCTTTGGACTCCTACAGTGTGTCTCTGAGCTCCATTCAGGACATGAGACAGAGTCTGGCGCAGTTCATGGAGGAGTCCACAGTAAGTGTGTATGGAGTTTCATATGCCGAAAGAAACAAAGAAAAAAGGAGCTGGCATGTTACTGTCCCGGGACACTCAAGAAAAGGCTTCAGTCAGATTTCATTCTCAACAACAACTAGCATGACCTTCTCCTGTGCCACTGGACCACTTTTACTGAAGTGACACAAGACACAATTCTTAAAGTTTACAGGGAATCCGATGCCATGCTCTACTGTTTTACCTATAGGAATTCCATTACTTATGAATTAATTAAATAAAACATTTGCTTTGTCAAAAATCGCATACTGTTTAAGCAGGTACTACATTTGAATTTGAACGTACTTTACGACCGGATGTTCTATATAGTGTGAATAGGGGTAGTATGAATTAAATTGGGACGTACTACATGTCATGTGACCAACCAGTGTCAGTTGCGTCAATTCACTTCCATTCATAAATCCTTTCCCGTGGCCTCATGGGAGAGTAACGTGTTCATCGTATGCACACGTCTCGGTGGTATAGTTGGTCATCCGATCCGAGGACTTTTCACGTACGTTCTCAACTTACCTACAGAGTTTTGCTCCAACCCTAGTAATGAAACACCTGAACAAGCTAATCAAGTTCTTCAGAATGAATAGAAAGTTACTGCCAGGTGAGTTTGATCATGGTTGGAGCTAAACTCTGCAGGAAAGTGGACCTCAAGAAAAGCCTCTGGAGTCCTGAATTGTTATAATTATTATATGTAAGTGTTGTGTAACTGTAACTGTCTTGTTTAAAAAAAATATTGAATAAACAAAGAGTGATAAAAAATATACGCCATAGTCAGTGTGTAGGGAAAAGTCTTAAGCCACTTTGGATTAAAACGTCGACTAAATGACCAACTAATGTGGTCTTGATTTTGCTCCTGTAGGAACAGCAGAAGAAAGCTGCAGTGTTATTGAGGGAGTCTACAGCCGGTCCAGCCCTTCAAGAGGTCACACAGCACATGAGCACCGTCCTGCAGCGGAGCGTGGCGCGCAGGGACGAGCTGGAGGTCCTGCACAACCTCTACGAGTTCTACGAATCGGTAAAAAAATGTTTTTTGCTGCATCATGTCAACTACTATCATGATAGTTAGTGGTTGACTGATATATGTTTAAAATTTAATTTAAAGATAGAAAATAACACATGCACATGCATAACAATTGCTGCAGTCAAAATGTATATTTATTTTACATAATGTTTACTAAAGTAATTGCAAATAAAAAAAGTAATAATTTTAACTTGATAAAACAAATCTGTAAAATAAACAAATTTATACCATGGTTATAATAATGAACTAAAACCAAAACCATAAAAAAAACATTACTTGAAAAAAAATGAAATAAGTTCAAATATAATCTAATATATCTATGCTCAGGCTCTGTCAAAAATAAAAGTCCCACTTGCTACACTTATCGGCCTAAAAAAACAAACAAAAAAACTGATGCAATAATTTAAAAATGCCAGATATCCACCACTAACGATAAAGTGAATGATAATTAAATCGTCTCTCACGCAGGCAAACCAGTGGATGGTCCATTGCCAGGAGTATTTCTGTCAGCTGAGGGTGGACGATAATGCGGTCAGTTACACGCCTGCTGTGCTGCATGCTTTGCAGGATTACCACAGCGAAGCCACAAAGTTCTCCCTGGACAACTTCAGCGCGCTCAACCAGATGGTGCTGAACCTCAACAGCCCACGGGAGCTTCAGCAGTGGAGCAACATCTGGCAGAAGTGCCAGCAAACCAAACAGCAGCTGGAGGAAGCACTGGCCAATGCTGCCGAAGAATCTTCCCTTACAACTATAACAACAAAACTTTTGGAAACCCAAAACGGTGTAGGTAGCTCTTCTTCCACATTGTCTTTTGAGTACGAAGATGAGAAACCGCACTCAGCAGGTCCGTTCTCTGGAAGCCAGTTCCCTTTTCCACCGGAGAGCGGCAAGCTCTCTCCGTCCCCGTTTGACGACACCGACAGCGACTGTACGGTGGACTCGTCCGCCTCGTGTCACTCCGAGCCGCTTCATTCACCGGCCGCACGTCAGCGTAAGCAGCCGCTCAAAAAGATCATGAAGAAAACCATGAGCTACGAGCTGACGGCGCGTGACAAAGCTCACCCGGATCCTGGGCATCATGGGTACACGGGCATCTACATCAAAGGACTGGAGGTCACCAACAACGTGTGTGTAGAGAAGAAGCTCCAGCGGCCAGACGTGAAGAGTCCGTCTCTGGGCCGCAGTCGCAGCATGTCGTCCCCATCCAGAGCCTGCAGACACAGCGCCGGGGACGTGAAGACACACAGCAGGTGAGAGGAGTGCAGCGGTGATGACTGGACACCTTTTGGGGGGGAAAACAAGACAATAGTAGCAATAATAGTAAACAATTGAAGTAATTAAAAATAAATATTAATAATTATCCATGTTTTTACTGTTGTTCTGTAAAAATAATATTAATAATTATTATTATTATTAACAAGATTATTATTATTAAACACTCCATTTTTATGTTACAGTATTATTAAGGTAGTAATATATTTCTTTATTTGTTTTATTTTTTGTAATTTAATAATATAAAAATATTAATTGTTATTATTTAATACACATTTTTACAGTTTTTACACATTTTATAATAGTATTTCAACTATTATAATCTATTTCTTTATTGATTTGTTTTACTTTTATCATTTTATAAATTAAATAAATAAATGTGAAAAATAACATAAAATAAAAACGTAATAATAATTATAAACAGCAGGTGAGTGAAGCATTGTCCAGGGATGATTATTATATAAATATTAGTAATAATAGTAAATAATAGGAATTTTTTGTTAATTTTACTGTTGTTCTGTAAATAATAATAGTAATAATAATTAACTGTTTTGTTACATACTCAATCTTTTATTTTACAGTATAGCATTATTACTATAGCAATACATCTTTTATTGATTGTATAATTTAAATATAAAATAATAATAATACTTTATTATTATTATTATCTATCATATTGAATGGGTTCCATAACAACAACAGTGTGAACGTGACCTGAGCCCGGTGACATTTAGGGATGTTTAAAACCTCAATAAGGTCTGGGGGGAGTTTTTCCCAATATCCTCATGTTAAAATCGACTGTAAATCCACATTTTAAAGCTGATAAAAGCCAATTCATAACTACTACACAACTCCCTCTGACTCTCCGAGCGCTGTGTGCTCCTCAGTCAAGCTCTATCTCACTGCCTTTCAGCAAAATACAGCACATCATGGATGAGATGATCGCCACAGAGAGAGAGTACGTGAGATCCCTCAGCTACATCATCCAGCACTACTTCCCTGAGATGGAGCGACTGGACCTTCCTCAGGACCTGAGAGGGAAGCGCAGCATTATTTTTGGGAATTTGGAGAAGCTGTGTGACTTCCACAGCCAGTTCTTCCTGAAGGACCTGGAGATCTGCGCTCACTCGCCCCTGTCCATCAGCAGCTGCTTCCTAAAACACGTGAGTACACATGACCTTTTAGAGATTTCAACATGATGCGCAACTGTTCAAGGTTTGTGGTCGGGGAGATTTTTCTGCTGTCTGCCTCTAATGTATTCTTCGTTGTTTTGTCCACGGGTAGGAGGAGCAGTTCGGTATGTACGCCCTCTACAGCAAGAACAAGCCCCGCTCAGATGCCTTGCTAATAAGCCACGGAAACAGTTTCTTCAAGGTGAGCGAGCTCATTTCTCCTCCGTGACGTTATTCACACGAGCTGGACAGACTTTTCTGAATGTCACCATGTGCTCTTCAGAATAAACAGGTGGAGCTGGGCGATAAGATGGACTTGGCGTCCTACCTGCTGAAGCCTATCCAGAGGATGAGCAAATACGCTCTTCTTCTGAAGGATCTGATTAAGGAGTGCGGTCACTCTCAGGAGCAGGAGCTCACTGACCTCAGAACAGCTGAAGAGATGGTCAAGTTTCAGCTGCGCCACGGAAATGACCTGCTCGCCATGGACGCCATCCGGGGATGTGATGTAAGTGGAGTTTGGATGATAGGAGATGGAGTTTGGAAGAAACACACCTCTTTTATAAGCACTAAACCCCCCGTAAACCAATGCATTTACACACACACACCCCAAAAAAATATTTCTTCCCTTTTTTAGCTTGCTTCCTAATCTAGTTGTCTACTAATCCTGGCGATGTATAGTATTACTATTGTTGGTTCCTTGACAAATTGCTTTGTTCCTCTCTTGTGAGTCGTTTGGACAAAAGCATCTCTGCTAAATGTGTAAATGTAATGTAAATGTAGTCTATTTTGTAATTAATATTTTACCACGAAATTGTATTTATTTATTTATTTGAATAAATAACAATTTAAATAAAATCAAGAATTATTTAAAAATGTTATTTTAAAATATAATGATTTATTTATTTGAATAGATTTTATTCAAATAAATACGTATTTATTTAAAAAGCATTTCATGTTATTAAAATGTATTTATAATTATTATTTTAAAGATATTTTAAAATATAAATATTTATTTATTTGGGAAAAAAAATCATTTAACTGAAATGAATAAAATAAATAATTTTGTTTAAAAATACTTATTGAATAATTAAGTAAATATTTATTTATTTAAAGAACATTTAATGTAAATATAAATGTATTATTTAAAAATATAAATATTAATTATTTATATGAATAAATTTGTATTTATTATTAATTTATTTGAAAATAAATATTTATCTGAAATAAATAAAATAAATAATTATTAAAAACAAAATAAAACTTTATTTGAATACATATTTGTAAATACAGTAAAAAAAAATATTACTTGATAATTAAGTCAAATAAATCATTATTCTTTTCAAATGTTATTATTTATTTAATTGAATACATGTTTTCAAATGTTTATTCATTTGTTTGAATGTATATATATAAATGAATATTTGAATTATTTTTGTACCATTAAAAATTTGCTTGTATTGGTTTAATGACAATTAAATAATTTTTCTTGCTTCATTAAAGCATTTTTCCTTTTACTCCTATTATTTTTATTGATTTTTTTTTTTTACTATATTACAGTTTAAAAAACCCTGAGTGACATGATTTGAGAGAGGCTGATACATCATTTCCTGTGTTGTGTATTCAGGTCAATCTGAAGGAGCAGGGCCAGCTTCGGTGTCAGGATGAGTTCATTGTTTGGTGCGGACGCAAAAAATACCTTCGTCATGTTTTCCTGTTCGAGGATCTCATCCTCTTCAGCAAGACCAAAAAGATTGAAGGAGGATATGACATCTACATCTACAAACAGTCCTACAAGGTACAGAATGTGATGTCAACTTCTGTTTTATCTACAGAGTGTCTTCCGTCAGTTGTGAACTGTTGTTTCGTGTATTTCCAGACGGCCGAGATCGGAATGACAGAGAATGTCGGCGACAGCGGTCTGCGCTTTGAGATCTGGTTTCGCCGAAGGAAATCCCAGGATACGTTCATCCTACAGGCCAGTTCTGGAGAGGTGAAGGCCGCGTGGACCAGCGTCATCGGCAAGATCCTGTGGCGGCAGGCCTTACGAAACCGAGGTCAGAAAGCAGCGGCTTTTAATGCGACGAATACAGAGCTGTTCCTCGAAGCAGTTCCATTACTGCATACTGAACAAAACACATGATTTTTCCCACCATTAGTCTTTTTTATAAATATAAACTAAAATAAAAACATTGTGAATCTTTAATTGCATTTTGTTTGGATTTTAGGTCAGTTACACTTTTAAATTCTAAGTAAACAGTTGTGTGTCAGTATAATAGAACTGTGCTTTTTGGTCTTAAAGTGACAGTAGCCTAATATACCTGACACTCTGTGTCATTAATGTGATTCAAAGAAAATAAACTATAACTTACTGCTCTTGACTGACTAAAGCTTTAATAAGAATAACTTTATATTTAATTCATACAGTGAAATTTAGACTACAACATTTTTGACCGATTCTTTTAAATGAAGTGTTTCCCTGCTCTAGTCAAGTCTGTCCTGTTTCCCCCACGGGGTAGTTTTTGTTTGTGTTTTCACTTTTATTAATAAAGTCCTTATTTCTCCTGCAAATGAGTCCTCGCTCCCTTCACTCAACCTGACAATAAGACCACGCTCATTCTTTATGTTTGTTTTGGGGACATCATCTGTTTATATCAATACTTTTAATTCAAGCTAAAAGATTTTGAATCTTTAACAAAATGTTTTGAAGATTTTAATTCAGTAGCACTATCATGAATTCAATAATTCATTAGAAATATTCAGACGAATACATTTTAGTCTGTTGGCTCGTTTTGGCTCATAAGAGTAATTCGCTCATGAATCAGAATTGTTTGTTTTGGAGACATCTTCTTAGCTCAGTACATTTATCTTTTTTATTTTTGTACATTTAATTCAAGCTAAAAGCTCACAACTCGGGTAAAACGACATTTCCTTTACGAAACATTTAGCCGTGGCAGCGTCTCTGAATAGCAGTGCTGGAAGCCCTGGTGTCTATTGTTCACAGCATGTGATTGTAGTTATATCTATTAGTCTATCCAGACAAAACATACTTCTGTTTTCAGCCCTGCAGCAGCAGAAATATCACCTCAGCATTGCTGCCTTACTACAAATGCATTGTGGGACATTTTTGTCTTTGTGTTGTTATAAGGAGCTGTAAATGTGTTGCAATATATGTTAGGAAGAAACAATGTGGTATCAAAGCCCTTAGCATTATACACTCTGTTTTTTGTATATGGTTTTATATTCGTCTAATGTGTGTGTGTGTGTGTGTGTGTGTGTGTGTGTGTGTGTGTTTTAACATCAGAGTTGCGGATGCAGGAAATGGTTTCTATGGGAATTGGAAACAAGCCGTTCATGGACATCAAGCCCAGCGACTCTGCGATCAGTGATCGAGCCGTCGACTACATAATGAAAGGGTCAGGTAAGATGTCTGCATCAGCAAGACATTAACCTCATCATCATCAGCATCAATTTATGAAACGATGTATATCCAATATAATAATAGGCAAGTAGATTAAAATAGATACGAGAAGTGTTGTTCATTTTGGAAAATGTATTAATAAATCATATAAAATAATACATAACATTTACTACTTTAATAATATAACATATGTAACGAGTTACAGTTTAACATATATATTTATATTTATAATTCATTTTAATGGAATATAATTATGAATATTTGCATTATTTTTAGAATTGACTGTAGCAGAATTAATAGTACAATTATTTACTCAGTTCATCCAATGAACAGAAAGCATAATCAATCATTAATTCTAGGAAATATATTATCTTCCTGGCCAAGAAAGAATAACCTTTTCAGTTAAAGTAAATCCTATGGGGGTAGGATTGTTGCTTTATTCCAAATAAATAGATTATGATCCACAAATAAATGTAAAGAGATTCACAAAAATATATCAAATTCACAAATAAATAGATTAAGATCCACAAATAAATGTAAAGACTTTCACAAAAAAATATAAAACTCACAAATAAATAAAATGAGATTTGCAAATAAAAATATATATTTACAAATGTTTTTATGCCACAAACACAACTCTGCCTGGCATTTATTTGTGAATCGGTTCCTGTGCATTTGTAAATCCCCTTACGCATTTGTGAATCGGTTCCTGTGCATTTGTAAATCCCCTTACGCATTTGTGAATCGGTTCCTGTGCATTTGTAAATCCCCTTACGCATTTGTGAATCGGTTCCTGTGCATGTGTAAATCCCCAGAGGTGCAGACAAATCCACAAATAAGTGGACTCCACCCACCGTTTCCTCAAGCCAATCAGATAACGGCCACATTGAGCTGACCAATTGTAGCACGTTCTCGCTACAACCAATCATTTTGGTTGTATCAATGAATCATCTGCATTGGCTCAAATAAGAAGTGTAAAGCTAAGGCCCATAATATTGCTACAGTAAAATATGTTAAAAACTTGGATTTGGATAGAGTTAGACCATTAGACTGTGTATCAAGCCAAGACACATTTTTATGAGCCTTTGAAAATGCAAGAGAAACAGCGCATAGATCTCTTTTATGGGAACAACGCGTTATGGAAGCGCCACGTTATTTATGATAAAACAGAAAAGCATCAATACGTTGCTGCAATGGATAACTGGATTCAACCTCGTGATAAATACGCAAGTTTGTGTCATAGGTGAAATTACTGTCCCAGCAGCTTTTCCCACTTCTTCAGTCAAGTTTTATCACTTCAGTCAGGTTTACATTAAACATGTATCATGCATTTAAAAGTGAAATGCCCAGCAGACAAGATATTTGCATTTATTTATCCGTTAAAACACTTGATCACACAATTAATATTTCATATGAATCAGACTTAATCTTTTATTGTAAAAGTTACTTACAGCATCCAAAATGAATGCAAAAAAAATATTGTTTTCATGATCCACTCAAAACCCCAGTAGCCTACATGCTGTTACATCTTCAATGATGGTCATTTGTGCTGATATTTGGTATTCTACATAATAGGTATGTCCTATTGCTAGCTATTTGTCTTTAAAAGACAAAATCATCCGTTTTGTAATTTCTTACATTGTGTCTACCCCGTGCGAGTCTGTCTAATGTTACACTGGACAAAGCAAAGGTGGAAATGATGTGTCCTCCGTGTAGCCGCTACTTCAGAAGAAGAACGGGCATCCGTTTACTATCAATGAATCATCACAAATGATGATGACGCGCTCCGCCGCGTCCAGTGTATAGCCTACACAAATTATGAATTATGCATGTAGCCAGCACTAGTCAAGAATGAAGATTATAGACACGTCATATATCTGCAGGTAAGAAAACGTCATGGGCAAAATGTGTTAACATTACAAACATGTTAGTATTACATTATTGAAACTGCCACGGCAGCCGAGAAGATAATGGGCTATTTGCTTCTAGCGCGCTGTCGCGCCGCTTGATTCCGGTGTAGAGGGTGTTATGCTCGGGATGGTGATCATAATTTGTGTGTAATCCTGAGTTTATCCTGATGGAAATATAAAAAAGCCTTAAAGGGGCTCTGTGTGAGATTTACTCCCATCTAGAGGTGAAATTGTATTTTGCATTCAAACGAATTGTGCTCTCCAGCGCCTCGCTTTTTCAAATGCGTGTTGCATCTACGGTAGCCGTTATGTACCAAAAAGCTATGACAGGATGTCTTCTAATAGCACTTCGTCGAGTTTTCCTTCAGGTGAACAGGTTTGTAATTTCAAACACACTGAAACTTGACACAGCGAACAAACAAATGTTACAGTATGAATTACGGACTGTGAAAAACATGAACTATTGTAGTATTTATGCCTTCTTTATTAGTCACACAGAAATAAATTACCGTTAGGTTTCACAAAAGAAAGAGGACACACTTCTCTTCGCGTCTGTTTCTGTTTATTTGGTAACTTAGTTACAGGACTTCTTTCTAAATGTGATATAAATATGTCCTGTAACTAAGTTACAGGACATATCGGGAGCTTTACCACTCTCTCGACTCCCAGTAGGCTACAGATATTTTCAGTCAGAGAAAAAGAGGAAGCTCCCGAAAAAAAAGTTGCTTTATTTTATGGTAGTCAAGTATAAAGAGATGAGACGTAGGCTATCTGACAGATAAAATAAAAACATGATTGTGAGAGCCTTTATGATTGGTCTGATTTCTTCAAACATTCACCATGTATTTTTTTTTCTATGCGTATCTTCAAGCGTTTACTATGTATGAACTATGTTACTACTATGTTTACTACAGTATGAATTATTGACTGTAAAAAACATTGACTTACCTGTCGAGGAGAAAGCAGGCAACTTCAGCGTCTCTTTTGAAATCTTTCTCCTTCATTAGTTCTTTCCACCTGGAAAAAGCTATCCCGACATTTACTCTTGTTTTTTGTACTCTGCGGTCACGTTTCCTTTTTCGTTCAATTTGGGACTTTGGCGACGAGGATTTCTTCTCCTGTGGCTCGGCATACGTATGATCCGCCATTGAAAATAAAATTGCAATTCAGATTTTTAAAATTGCCGGGTTTAGACAAGCGCCTCTCACTGCTCTGCTCGTCTGGTTCTGCTGCTTCAGTCACGTGACGCTGGCTCTGAACGAAAACGCGTTGTGGAAACGCGTTTGCCTAGTACTTTTTGACCCTCTCTGCTATTATAGTTTTTCAAGATGGCGGAATGACATGGAAGCCTCCGTGGACTTACCCGTCCCATGTATATAAAGATAATAAATTCTTTGTTTACGAGTATAAGTCAGATAATTGGCAGAGGTATTTGTACACCACTGAGGACATATTTATGAATAAAAATATTGATTTTAGATAATAAATTACCTAAAAAGTTACACACAGTCCCTTTAAACTCCAACAACCTTTTGGAAACGGTGTTTTAACCACACAAACAGCTCAATTTGAATGTAGCGCCCATAGTTTACAGCTCCATTTCAAGGGTGCAAATATCTTCAAATTTAATCAGATTCAGTTCCCGCCCCGAGTGTAAAGCCTAACGTGATTGGTTGTAGCGAGAACGTGCTACGATTGGTCAGCTCAATGTGGCCGTTATCTGATTGGCTTGAGGAAACGGTGGGTGGAGTCCACTTATTTGTGGATTTGTCTGCACCTCGACGCTAGAAGTGTTTCAAAATCCACAAATGCGTGAGGGGATTTACAAATGCACAGGAACCGATTCACAAATGCACAGAAAGCGGTTCACAAATAAATGCCAGGCAGAGTTGTGTTTGTGGCATAAAAACATTTGTAAATGTATATTTTTATTTGCAAATCTCATTTTATTTATTTGTGAGTTTTATATTTTTTTGTGAAAGTCTTTACATTTATTTGTGGATCTTAATCTATTTATTTGTGAATTTGATATATTTTTGTGAATCTCTTTACATTTATTTGTGGATCATAATCTATTTATTTGGAATAAAGCAACAATCCTACCCCCACATAAATCCAGTACTAGCAGGGTAATAGCATAGGTATAGCTAGATCAAGATGTTTAAGTGACTTCGATATGTGGCAAACACAGAGACACTAAAAGCGTGAATATAATGGTTTAATAAACGACACTACGGTAGGCTACACACACAGCTAAATTAAGCAAGGTTTGTATATAAAATCAAGAAAGTAAAGTGAAGAAAGAGGGAGAGAAGATTACAATCAGTTAACCACAACCTACGAGAACATCAGAGAATTAGGGTCACCTTAAAGGGCACATTAACTTAGGAACGCAACAGGAGAATGTTGTCTCGAAGAGCTTGAGCAAAGATCTGACCTAATCAGACACTCTTAATGGTCCTATCAGTTCACAGCCTTTTGGTGAGGTGACCAATCAAAGAGGACCGGGAGAAAGTCTTTGTTCCATCTTATCTCCATTTGCATGTTCATGGAGTATCTGTGCAGTCTTTACACAAAAGTATGGTAAAATATCATGATGCACTTTATCATAACATATTGTACACCATTGATTATAAAATCAACAGAGGATTATTTTGATACCAAGAAAGAGGGGATTTGAAAACATTAAAGCAGTGATACATCATCTTTGGATATCAACATTTGAAGTCACTCTAACATAACTAAAGAATCATAACTAGTCATAACTAATAAAACATAGGGACATGCATAAAACACAGGAGAAATACTATAAACATTTGGGAAAGTTTGTGGGTAAGAATGAAGTAAATGTCTTTTACGTATTGGAGTTTGTCTCTATAGTCTTTTACCAAATGGCTAGTGTCTCCTTTGCTGATATTTATAGTTATTTATGTCATTTTATATATATATATATATATTAACCCTATACACAATATATATAAAAGTATAGGGTTAATAACAATTGATGAATTGATTAAAGATAATATGGAAAGTATATACACACATATATTTTATACTTTTAAGGAAGAACAGAACTTTTCATATCAGTTTTAATATAATAAAATATTAAAATAATAATAATAAAATATCCTACTTTTAAGGAAGAACAATAATTTTCATATCAGTTTTAATATATTTATCAATAATTGATTATTAACCCTAAAGACACAGGCACACAGTCTGAAATATTTATTGAATGTGGCCCATATTGCCACATTGACTTTTCCCGTCCTGTATGAAGGCATATTTTTAGAATCAAACAGCAAATCACAGCGGGATCCAGCGTTTGGTCTTTGAAAAGCCTTTGAGCTGATCTTTAGTATGCGGGTCCTTTCAGAGCAGTGATATCTGGAGGACAGATCTGCTTTCTTACTTCTGCTGTTAGTGTGTGTTTATTCACTTTACTTGTGTTGGTTGTCATGGTGACACGTCTTGGGCATTAGAAGCTTTTGAATGTCATGCATCAAATGTTATGATTGACTGTTGTGTAGTTTGGCTGAAAGCAGCGGTCACCACACACACCACTGACATTGTCTGGATTTTACTGCCCTCAAAAAAACACTGTTCAGTGTTTATATTTTAATTTAGTTCGACAGCAAAGAACACATATTTTGTGCATAAATATTAAATGATCTATTAAAATTGCAGAATGTGGAAATTGTCCTGTGATGTGACTGTGAAACACAGAAACAACATGCAGTATCAAAATGTTGATAGAAATACCATTTGAATATATTGACATTATTAAATTACAGGGAAAATCTATAGTTTACAAATCCCTCTTAATATTTAATTATATAAATATCCAAAAATATAGTAATATTTTCAAATCACGTGTATGTATATACAATTTATAAGCTTGTAAGTCATTTTCGATTTAGCTTTAATTGATTTTTATTTCAGTTGTAGTATTAGTATTGTTTTATTTAGTTGCCAAGGCAGCATTTCTAATTTTTCATGTACGTTTAAGTTTTTCTTTTAACATTTCTATTTGATTTGATTTGATTTCAGCACACCTTCTACTATTAAAAGTTAATAGTTAAACATTTTTAATCTTTATGTGGAACTACTTTAGCATTCATTAATTCAGTCCTGCAGCGTAATTTAAGGATAGTTCACCCAAAAATTACAATTCTGTCATCATTCACTCACCCTCAAGATATTCAGAACTTGTATGAGTTTCTTTCTTCTGTTGAACAGAAAAGAAGATATTTTGAAGAATGTGTGTAACCAAACAGTTGACAGTAGACATTGATTTCCATAGTAAGGGGAAAAAAAATACTATCAATGGGGTCCATCGACTGTTTGGTTACACACATTCTTCAAAATATCTTCTTCTTGTGAGTGAATGATGTCGTTTTTGGGTGAACTATCCGTTTAATGTATGGATGCGCATGTGAATCTACCTGAGAGCAACGAAAGCCTTCATCTGATTTGTGTCCGTCTTCCTCCACCACAGAGTCGAGGATGCGGGCGTCCATAGCGGTGTCCTCGTTCGACCACACCACACCGTTTAAAAGACCTCACTCCACCATTTCCAACAGCAGCTCGTCGTCCTCCAGCAGTCAGTCGTCGTCCTCTCTGCTGGGCTCTCTGAACCTGCACCTCTACCCGTCTCACCCGCTGCCCGGATGCCCGTCTCTCAGCCACTGGCCGTACGACTGCATCGAAGAGGACGAGCTGGAGCACGAGTCTACCGTTCAGTCCTCCATGAGTGAGTCGCTGTCAGGAATAACTCCATAGTTGTGTGTGTCCATGAAAACAATCGCATGAAAACATCATGTCCAGGTCACATTTCAAAATCATTAGCATGAAGTACATGAAGCTTATTTAAAGTCCATTAAGATTTTTTTTGCACCGTGACATTATTTTCATGCCAATTTACGCATATTTTCCCCTAAAAGTACAGATGTAAATTAGTGATGTCAAATCGATTAATCACAATTATTATTCATATCTAACATAAAAGTTTGTGGTTATATAATGTGTGTGTGTGTCTGTGTCTGTGTGTCTGTGTGTGTATACTTGAAACATGAACAGAAACTCACCAACAGCGGATTACATTGAGCATAACTAGGAACAATGAAACATGAGGGCTATTTTTACACAAAGTCTAATGAGCAATAAGAAACAACTGAAAGCAATAAACCAATGAGAAAGTGACAAGAACAACCAATCAGAACATGACATTCACAGTGGGAACACATGGCAGGATAACATGAGGAGCAAGGGAAGCACATGACAAACTGATAGCATTACAAAATGAAAGACATGAAACTATAAAAGTGAACCAAAACCCAAAACAGACGTGACATATCCCCCCCCCTCTAAGAGTGGCTCCTGACGCCCTGGTGAAACACCAACCTCAAAACCATAACATCTAACAGTCCATGAGGGTGGAGGAGCAGAGGCGGTCCCGTGGGAGGATGGAGGGCCAGGCCCGGTAAGGGGAACTGGACCTGGATCATGGGTATGGGCCATGGATCAGTGGGTCTTGGGGCAGTTGTGGGCCTGGGCCATGGATCAGAGGGTCTTGGGGCAGTTGTGGGCCTGGGCCATGGATCAGAGGGTCTTGGGGCAGTTGTGGGCCTGGGCCATGGATCAGTGGGTCTTGGGGCAGTTTTGGGCCTGGGCCATGGATCAGTGGGTCGTGGGGCAGTTGTGGGCCTGGGCCATGGATCAGTGGGTCTTGGGGCAGTTGTGGGCCTGGGCCATGGATCAGTGGGTCTTGGGGCAGTTGTGGGCCTGGGCCATGGATCAGAGGGTCTTGGGGCAGTTGTGGGCCTGGGCCATGGAGTAGTGGGTCTTGGGGCAGTTGTGGGCCTGGGCCATGGAGCAGTTTCAGGCCTGGTCTTCGGAGCAGTGGAGGATCAAGCTCCACATCCGTTGGAGACTCTGGGCTGACTTACATGGCGTGATGGGACTCTAGTGTGGTGGGTACTCTGGGATTGCATGGTTGCTCCTCCACAGTCCTCACAGTAAATGAGGAACCACTCAGCAATAAGGCATATCTATATACTGAGTCCAGTGAGAAGTATTGTCCAGCATTAGATAAGCAGGATGCTCATCTAAACCAATTCACATCATTAAAATCCCAAGAATTTTCTCAACGTACTCCTCCAGGGGACGATTTCTCTGGCTCAAACGCAGGAGAGTAGGTTTTCAGTTTCCAGTTTCAGGTCTAGCTTTCTAACTGAGAGTCCACTGAAGACGAGCTTGACGAACCCAAATGCACTTTTAACGCATCCAAAAGTGAACAGATACATAATAAACAAAGACATGGCTTGGCTTAACTTGGAACATGAACTAGACAAGAACTTAAATATGAAACATGTATAACCACAAACTTTTATGTTAGATGTGATTAATAGTGATTCATTGGTTCATCTACTGCCTAAATTCATCAACAGGATGTGTCATCTTATAATAATGTCTGTGGTGGGCAGGAGGTGTGTATGAACAGCTAAACCTTCACACTCTTCAGACAGGATGTCTAAAACAGGAAATGGGCCCCTCTCACTGTGGTGTGTTTCTTTGGTACAATAGAAGCCAATGGAAACTCAGAGGGGCCGAATGTGTGCGTTTTCACTGGGCAGCCTAAAGATACACTTACTAAGACAAAGATAGTCAAATAATGAATATCAGATCTTTTGATAATTGTTAGACAAGATTCTGTCCAGCTTCTCTTTCTGTTCTTGACTGAATACAGTATTTGTGATATTATATTATTAATTTTACTTGAAAACACTTGCTGTAATATTTTATTATATATATATATATATATATATATATAAAAATATATATATATATAATTTAATGTATAATATATAAGTATACCGTGATATATACTATGCATTATATATTATAATATTGTTATATACATAAATAAATTCTATACATAAATATTTATTATACTCTATCGTTTAAAAAGCTGCATTTATTTTGATAAAAAAAATATAGTAAAAACAGTAGTATAGTGAAATATTGTTACAATTCAAAATATATGTTTTTTATTGTAATGTATTTAAAAATGTCATTTATTCCTGTGATCAAAGCTGAATTTTCATCATCATTACTCCAGTCTTCAGTGTCACATGATCCTTCAGAAATCATTCTAATATGATGATAAACATTTCTGATTATTATCAATGTTGAAAACTGTTGTACTGCTTCATATTTTTGGTGGAAACCGTGATACATTCCTTTAAGATTCTTTAATGGATAATATTATGTTCAAAAGAACAGCATTTATTTGAAGTAGAATCTTTTGAAACATTATAAATGTCTTCACTGTGACTTTTGATCAATGCTGAATGAAAACTGTGTGTGGTCCGTGTGCAGTCAGTGACAGTGCCGAGAGCTCGTCCCAGTGCACCTCCAGTGACAGTGTGAGCATCACGGCCCAGCGCCAGCCGGCTTACACCAGTGACGGAGGCTCCTATCTGTCCTCTCACACCCCGTCCCCGTCCCCGTCCCCGTCTCCACCCAAACTCACGCCCTCCATCCTCTACCACACAGACACGCAGAGCAGCAGCTTCATCACAGCGGTAAGAGTATTTCTGTATTTCTGCAAAAAATAAAGTGGATGGGAAAGTGGTGTATGAAGTGAATCTAGTTCGAATGAACAGACTTTATTTACAAAATGTGGAATCGGCCTCAAGACTTACCCATGTATATTAAAAGGTGAAGAATTGCCTTTATGTGATTTTTGTAAGTCTTATGTTGGAATTTCCTGCTTCCATTTATTTTAGTCAACCATTAATGGATTTTTTTTAAGGGAAAATATGGAAAAATTTGAATATTTTATTTATCTATTATTGGTATAATAATACTGTTTTATTTGTAAAGTGCCTGTCCCAAGCTCAAGGTCATTGTAGAGAAAAATAATAATTTAGTTACCGGTATACTTTTTGTTTTGTTATTGTTCTTTTCTTTGTTTTTAGACATAATATTGTAAAATTAACTGAAATATTATTGTTATTATGATTTTTTATTTTATCTTATTACTCTTGAGTTTGCCATGAATATAGCTTTTGATGCTAACATGGTAAAGTATATAAAAATAATAATAAGTAAGTGTTGACATTCACTGATTCATATGACATCTACTTACTTTTCCAAACTACCACACAATGTTGCACCTGATGTTAATATATTAACCAAGACAAAAAAAAATAGAATTATTAAAGTTTTAGACGAGCTAAAATAATGTAAAAGATCCTCCATTACTGGTGTCAAGCATAACTATTGCTATTCCTCTTGCTTAGAGATTCCAGCCTCAACACTAAGTTTGAAAACTTGACTTCCTCTTGTAGTTTATCTAATTGTATCTGACATGTTTGTTTTACCAGAGCAAGACTTCTCATTGCCCATTGGGCCTCTCGACTCTGGTCTGAATCAAACGGTTTAGATCAGTAAGTAACTAGTGTACAGTGCCTGTGTGATCCCTGATGCCTGTTCCCCTGTAACGCATGAGGCTGGCGCTGATTTCCGTGAGAGTCCCTGTGCTTGATGTCAGTGTTGTGCTGCATGTGTGTGCTGGGCTTCAAGGGTTGTTCTAGGTTATTTTCAACTTAATGTGCATGTACACCATAGATAGACAATAACGTCATTGCTCAGTGTGTTCACACACGTTTACAGTAATGCAGAAATCTGAAGCGTGCATTTTTATTAAGCACTTTTTTATTAACTGTTTTGGAGGAACTTCTGGTTTTGCTGTGACGTTATTGTCTTCTGTGATCGACAGAACGTCTGCGTGCGCCTTATGTTGAACATAACTGTGTGTTCCCCTGCGATGCACATGCACTGTAATGCATGTGTAAGATTCTGTGGTGTCGAGTCCTATTTGTGTCACGGATTTTATTGTGTCTAAAGCAATAATGCACAAATATCTCTTTTGGGGAAGAAGGACAAAATAATTGAATTGTTAAATACACGGGTCAATAAATGTGAATTTGTGCAGCTAACGTCGATCATGCTGCAAGATTCTCTTCCACGCATTTGAACAAATGTGCGTTCACACTGACAGCGATTTGCAGCTTCAAAGCGGCAGAAAGTCTTTGTTTTCAGTGGCAGTTTGCGATTTGTGGCGCATGAGAACGATTTTTGATGGTGCCGTCAAGTGACTTTCCAATACAGTTGCAATTTGTCACAGAGCAGAAACTACGGCTGCACGGTTTTGTAAAACAATGACATTAAAAAATTATATTTTATGTAATGCTGTGATTTGGAAAAAACAGGAATTTTTAATCATTCTGAATCTAGAATGAATGAGATGATTTTGTTGGGGAGTTGTTGGCATCTGCATAGAAAATAAAAATGATTTCAAAAGGCTGAAAGATTACTTTTTTCTCTGAAGATGTTTTTTGAGTGTGAACCAAACCTCCATCAGTAACCATTGAGTTTAAAAAATAAAAATCTCTTTCCTAAAAAAAACTATGAGTTTTCATAGGCCACATTCCCACCGTTTTAGACCAATTAAATATGACTATAAAATAATGTGATTATTATTAAATACAAATATTAAACAAAAAATAAATATATTGCAATAAATATTTTATATAATTTATATTTATTTAGATATAAAAATATATCAGTTATTTTAAAAGAAAAAAAATTTATTTCATAAAAAATAATCCAACTGTACAATTGTTACAATTGAAAAATGTTGTTCCTTTTTTTCATTTTATATTTCTTTCAGCAAAAACAATTTGTTTGTTTTAATCTCTGCCCCCAGCAGATATAAAAGAACATAATTATTCATACATTTATAATGTTAATAATAGACATGTGGGATTCATTTTGAAGCTTTAAAGAAAAATGCATAATTGCATTTGTGACAGTATTTCACAAAATGAACAAGAAGCTAAATAGAAACGTAGTCATTTACGCTTCAGTGTTACTAATAGTCCCTTTCAAAACCTGCCCATATTGTTAAATCTGAAATTACAAAATTGTCACACAAAAAATTGTAATCAAATAATATTATAACAATAGTAAATAATATAAAAACAGTAATAAACCACTTGACCCATCTTGCATCTCAAAGCTGGTCTCAGGCCTGAATAAGCCATATTTTGATATCAAATTTATTATGATATATCGTGCAGCCCTTGCAACCAACAGTTCCCATGATCGCTGTGAGTGTGAACGCTTAATAAAGATCAAACTCTTAGCAGTGACTTGCACATCAGGCGTTTCTAATAACTTGTTTTCTTTTGTTTTTCAAGCTGTGAATCTACTGAGACGGAGTGATGGACTGAATGTTGGACGCCGTGGAGCACGAGAAGTGGTGCTCATATGCACTGAGCCTCACCAGTGCTGGTGCGTTATTGGACCGGACGACCAGATCACGGATGTAAATTATTTCAAGCGTTTTATTTTTACGTTTTTCACTTTAAGAAACATGATTTCACCGGCACAACAGAGACTTGCTACGAGCCGCAGATTCAGCACTCGGCATTTGACTGATCTGTACAAAGTGTCTTTAAATAGTTGAGAGTACTGGCACTACTAAAAAAAATCCATTGAGGATTGCATTTTTATTAAGGACTGAGTCCATCTTTTTACTTTGAAAATAAAAAATAAAACGGTAAAAAAATAAACTCAGTATTGAATTCTGTAATTTATTAAGATGGTGTTTTATTAACTCAAATTCATATGTAACAGATACAGAAAATACATTAATTAAGTGTATAAATGTGAAAAATATGTACAGAGAAATAATATCCAGCTTTACAGGATATAAAATGCTCAAACACAATAAACAAATAAAGCTACAAGCCGCTGTTATGAGGGTCAGAAGCAGAGTGCTTTAGTTCTTCATTCTTGCTAAAGAAAAACTGTTGTATTTTACTGGAATTTACTAACAAGTCCATTAAAAGTCAAATCATCCACAAGTGTTCGTCACTGTGACGGCTTCACCTCTCCTTCTCTTCAGTCAGACACTTCCCACGACTGAAATTCAGGAATTGCATCACGAGTAAGGAGAGTTAAGTTATAGCTACTGCTTCTTCTTTTTTTTAGTTCTTTAATTCTATTATTGTTGCTAAACTTTCTGAGAAACGTTGAGCTTGAACGGCACAGAGCTGAAGACTGCAAACACAGATGTTTGAATGAGGCATCACTGCTTGTGGTCACGTTTCTCTCTGTAAAACCAGTATATTAGCACTGCAGCGATGAGCATGTCCATCAGAGTCACACACAGCACCAGCACCTCCATCTGCAGGACCAAACACACACACACACCGATAACATCTGACAACAATAAACCAACACCTGGACCAATAAATGCTTGTCAATCCTGCAGGGGCAATTTTACGAGACGTGTAAAGAACGTCTTCAGGCCATATTTGATCTCAAAATAAGAAGTTATATTTTGCATAAAGCCTATTTTTTTTGTTATACTGCCAGCAGGTTATGCTTAATTAAATAAAACAACCCAATATATTGCAGTCTCCAATATTATGTGCATAATTGTCATGACAATAATGTCACAATGCAAAGAATCCTAATGATGCTTGAAATAGGCTTGATTTTCTTTATGCAAAATATTTTATTTTATTATATAAATGTATTTATTATATATATATATATATATTCTCCCCTTTTTATTTTGAGTCTTCAGTCTTTATTTGGCACATTTATTTTTAAGCTGTTAATAATCAAAAATGTTGACAGTACAGTATTGCTATCAAATTTGAAAAACATGTTTATGCATTTAATAAAACGATATGAAAGACCAAATGTGAAGCACAAATGTCCGTAACAACAGCGCAGGAATAGTTTTGAATGATTAATTCTACCTTGTACTGGATTTGATCTTGACCTGGATGAAGGTCAACAGCCAGCAGAATCACTCCGACCCCAGACACTACCAGACATGAGATGTTGGCGATGAAGCAAGTCTGTTAAAAATAACACTCTTGATGAACGCTTGTACTTTGCAAAGACAGTGTTTGTTAAATGCACACACGAACCTGTAGAAGCCCGGGGCTTTTGTAAAGAAGATTAGACAAGGTTCCAGCCACGACAAACTGGAAGACAAAAGAAAACAGCATTTTGTTGTTTCAGATGATTAACATTATTGATGAATAAACTGTATGAAACGCATGTCAAAATCTAAAATGCAACATTCCTGCATCTGCTGCACAATGAAACATTTTCTAAATATTACAGAAGCAAATGCAGCTCACCATTATTCCAGTGATGATTGGCACTCGGAATAAGGTCAGTAGATTACTATTGATAACGAATGATGCTGCAAATACCACCCCTATCCCAAAACTCAGGATCCCACTGGATATCTGCACGGCCTACAGCAGGACAACAGTAAAAAGAACCTTTACAATCACATTTTTTTATGTTGACATATTCTTGCACCAAACATTTATGACTGTAAAGCTAAACTCAGCATGGACATTCAGCTGTTCACACTTTATTCATTATTAGCCAACTAGAACACACTCTTAGAAAAAAATGGTTCATTTTATATAGAACTCGAGGGTTCATGCCACAAAAGGTTCTTTATAAGGAGAAATGTCTTAAATGATTGCATAATACGGTCATGTCTAGCAGGCTCTTCTCTGGTAATTTCCCCGGAGCTCAACTAAAGGTCAGTAAATGCTGTAAAAGCTGGTGGTGTTCTGGGTTACCGCGCAGGTGGCGGGTCCCTTCCTCAGGAGCCCGTGCAGGACTGGCACTGTGCCTGGAAGAGCTTCACTGGCACGGTAATACTTGATGAGCGGCCCTTCATCATCATCTCGTCTTCCTCCTGCTGGGTCCTCCTCATGCCTCTGAATCTCCATCGCAATATTTGCTTTAGCCATGCTCTCAACCACTGCATGAAGACAAACACACAAGCAGAAATATAATGTAATATTTATTTTAAGCAAAAGCAAATCAAGCAAATATGAATCGAATATAGAAGTTACTGATCATATCTGTTTTTAAAGATGCATGAAACCCTCATTAATATTCATTCACGCTTCTCTGCTAGGAATGTTCTAATATTAATCCTTACCACTGTCATTTAAATGTTCGGTTTTGTAAATGTAATCATATACAGCTCTTCATTAAGCTATATAAAAATACATATAAATGCAAAGCTTTGTGAGTTCATCTTACCGAGCCGAGTCTGTCTTCCGTATTAAAGTCTAGAAAAAGATCATCGTGTGTCACTTTAGTGTTTTTTTTTGTGTGTTTTTTTTGGCACCCAATAAACCACTTTCATGTGGTCGGTCCAAAAAAAAAAGAAAAAAAAGGAACTGATGATGTGAGCTGCATTTCTCAAAGGAACTTCTGCTATCTGAGTAGAAACTTCATCAAGACTTCACACACTTTATTCTCCAGCTGGTAAGATAATTTATTTACCACTCTTTACCTGAAACACAAACCCCTCTTATAGTGAGAGACAGCGAGGTAAGACAGGCCTACCCTGAGAAAATGGTAACCTAAAAATGTGCTTACGTAATTTACGGGTTTTATTTTAAAAAATAATAAATATTTATTACTGAATCAACCTAAATATATTAAGTTACACCTACAAAACTACATTTATGGGGTAAGATCAGGTAGGAACACGTAACAATTGCAGATTACCACTTTTTACTGGGTTGTTGATGTGCTGTGTTTTATTAGACCTTACGAGAACTCAATCTCTTTTTTTTTTATTAGCTATAAGTTGCATATTCACCTCAGAATGTAGCCTACACGTTTGAAACGGTCTCACATGGGCATTTTATAAACTGTGGGCGGGTTTGGGTCATTTGAGACACTTTTTTATAGATTTTCTTCTCCAGTAGCTAAACATTCCTAAATCAAGATACATTTACTTTAGAATCAAAAAATGATTGAAAGGAAGTGAATTTATGCTTCAAACAAATACATATCTGCCAATGGGGTGTTTTCCTTTTGAATTAAGCTGATTTTTTTCTGACACCATTGGTAGATATTTGTTATGTAAAGCATAAACTTACTTCATTTTGATAATTTGTAACAAGACTTAATATCTGATGTCATTTTGCTTCTCAAGTAAGCTAAATGTATCTTGATTTAATCATGTTTAGATATTTTTACTGTAAAACAAGACAGAAATACATATAAAAGGAACTTGTGTCCAGGACATTATGTAAGCCAGGAAAACTGTATCTAAGTAACTGGAAACCTTGAAAGCCATGCTGTATATCTTACCTCACAGAAAGGTGCATAATGAAGGAAGCATTTCAAAAAGTCAGTGAGATTTCCACAACAATAGTGAGTAATAAAACCATTTCAATGAGACGATTGTAGCCTACTATATTTTAGTTTGATAATATCTTTTATTTAATATTTAGTTTTTTTAGGGGATTTAATGGTACACTACTCGATTATATTTATGCAGTAGTTATAATCCATTCATTTCCCCTTTTTTAGCATGGACCTGAAAATGAAATTTCCATTTTAAACTGCCATTAATCTGACCAGACTAAATTTTATTCTCTTTTTTAAAGACGACACTTAGCAGGTTATTACTGAAGTGAAAAAAAAGGTTTAAATAATGAACTTGAAAAAGGTTAGACATTTAATGTTATTAAAAATGCACAAAAATACCATTTAAAATTTTTATATGAAATTAATATTTTCCAAAACACCGTACATTTGTTTACATGGAAAAAATCTGAAGAGAAAACGCAAAAGTGGCGTTGCATTATCACTTTTTATTCTGCGTTTAGACAAGCGTTATATGGGGGAAATCTGCGTGCGGTGACGCAAAAGTGTGTGAAATTGGATGTAGTATGCACTCCAGGCGGCTAGGTGGCGATGTGAAGCACTGCCACACAACAACACCAATATCTGAGAATATTTTGCACAACTGCTGAAAAGACTCTTGTGTTTATCAGAGCTGCAAGGGCAACTTGGAGGTCCAAGATATGGAAATAATCCGACATGTTGGTTGTTATTTTCCTGTACTGGCGCACGCCTGTGACATAAATGCGCACGCGACGAGAGCCACCGTGAGCAGATTTGCGTTTTTACTGTTTAGACGGGAACGCGACGGTGAAGCGTTTTTAAGATTTCCACTCTGGAGGGTGGTTTCACTTTTTTGCGTTTTTAAGCCCCAAAAACGCCGTCGCCATGTAAACGAAAGGCACATCTGATAAAATATTTTTACGTTTTCACCCGCGAGCTTTCTCGTGTAAACAGGGCAAAATCTATCTAAACGAGCTGTGTTCCAAATTTGAGGTTGATATCGCAAAAAAGGAGCTTTCAGTAAGAATTTGTTTGTGCGCAGTACCAAACGTTTCCACTAGATGAAATTCGTCTCCCATTCATTTCCAATGTGCTTATTTTTGACCACGAACAAGTGTGACTATTTTTATCAGGGCCATTTAAAGGTGGGGTATGTGATTATCTTTTTTGTCCATTTTTTCAAAATCACTTGAAATCCTATTCATAACCCACTTACAGCCACTGAGTTAGAAGCACTGAAATGAAAATTAAGCAATTTAATCATCTGTGGAACGGGCAGGACTCGAAAAACTCCAGCCAATCATTTCCAAGACCACCTAGAATCATTGGACAGTAAGTCCGTCAATCAAACGGTGGTACCATTCCCCCTCCCCCCTCCCCCTCACGCGAATCAGGGCCAGCGTTGGAGGAAAGAAGGTAGGACCATTTGAGTTGTGTATTTTCAAAATCTGTAGTTTTGCAAATCCCATACCCCACTTTTAACCTTTTCGAATCATGCTCATGATTTTTGTCAAAATCTTTACCAAGCTTCGTACCATACTGAAAAGGAAAACTTTTTTTTTCTTCTGTCAAACATGGCCGACCAGCACCCGAGGGTTATTAGTCTTTCTGCTTCTGCCAGCCGACTTCAATCTCTCTTCCTGTCCACATTTGAACTGCTGAAAGTTGGCACATACATTTTTTGATCCAGTATGTCAGATAACAATATTATTTTCAAATGACAGACAAAATGCGGTACACGTTTAAGCCGGATGACTGTATGGTCATCAGCATTCCTCTGGGAAGCGTCAGGAACGCCAGAGAAGGCCAGCTGATGCCCGAGAAATTCACCTGCATCTTCAAAGATGCTTACAAGGTTTTTCTGAAAGGACGACCAAAGGAACTCGGGGTACGTACCAAGATTTAAATGCATATTAATGTCAAATACAAATGTCATATTCATTTATTTTATTAAGAGGCTCATTTTTGTCCCAGAATTGTTTTATGTGTGCATTTTTTACCTTCATTTTTCTAAACATAAACTCTCTACTGTCTACCATCACTGTGTGGATTTTGATGTAGTTTGATGAAGTTGTGAGTTGATTTTAGTTTCGTTTTAGTTGCAGAGACACTCAAGTCGACAGAATAGATTATCTTGAAATACATCAGATGACACATTCTACTTTTTTTGCTGCGATATCTGGGACGTTTCGTCGGTTTCAGTGGTATTTTTGGCCTCTTGCTGGTGGATTTGTCACCCTGGTTTCAACAGATTAGCATTTATATGTCATCATTTTACATGGCTAGTTTCCCATCAAAGATATATCCACTATATGCTAAAATATAGTCCTGTTATAATATATCCATTTGTATACACACAGTGGGGACCAGAAGTCTGAGAACACCAGTGAAAATGCTTCTTTACATTTCAGTTTAATATTTTTTTTCTCAGTATTTGGTGTGTTTCTCTTTTCGCTGGAGCTGCATGAACAAAACCTGATGATTATGTTTTCTAGCATGATTTGAGGACAAAGAGTCACATGATCAACGACACTCATTTACTTACATTTCATTAATCACCTACTCTAAAATATTTATAAATATCTTAGTTTTGTCACACTTTAGTTTAGGGTCCATTTCTCACTATTAATTATATATTTTGCCTAAAAAACTCCTAATTATTGCTTATTAATAGATAGTAAAGTAGGTATTGGATAGGATTAAGGGATGTAGTATGTCATGCAGAATAAGGCATTCCATTCAAATGTGCTTTTTAAGTATAATAAACAGCCAATATCCTAATATGAATGCGAATACGCAACTAGTTGGTAGTGAGAATTGGACCCCAAACTAAAGTGTTACCCTTAGTTTTACATTTGGAAAATGTTCATGTTCAAAGTGATCTTCTTAAAGTATTTACTTCTTGACTATATGAAGTTTTATGAGAATTATGACTATGAATGTTGTTGATGTTTCAGGCGGCTCAGCTCAGCATCGGAGCGTTTGTCATTTGCATCGGCATCCTCATCGCTCTTGAATACAGTACAGTTCATTTAGTGTACACCCTACCTAGTGCCCTGGTGAGAACATAGCGATCCTGTTTCTATTTATCACTGCTCATTTTTGATGTGTAAGTTTTTATTAATGTAAACACACATACATCTCACACAGTCTCTGTTATTTAGTTCATTGCAAGTGGCATTCTGACATTTGCAGCTGGGAAGTCTCCGTTCATGCCCGTGGTAAGTGATCACGGGACAAATATGATCCAGAACAATTTTTTTTTATCATGATGGAAACTGAATTGAATAATTTATCTTCTTGTTCTGAAAGATGAAACTGTCCTTCGTATTCAACATTATCAGCCTTTTCTGGTCCATCGCAGCTCTTGTTCTCTGCTCGCTGATAAGTGACACAGAGGTAGACCTACAGGTCATTTGTCATTCTTCACACATTTACTGTTTAACTTACAGAAGCCTGAATTTGGAGCGCTGTGCATATATCTCATTGATTTACTTTATTTTTACAGAATAGCAGATATGACAATTCAAAGGTACGTGTGCTCATGTAGCAAACCTGCACTTATGAGCTGATGTTAATTATCATGTGCACATTCATTTATTCATTTATTATTGATGGTTTCCGCCAGAGCCATATGTTTCTAGGGCTGAAGGTGTTGATCGGCGTGTTGTGTGGGTTGGAGTTGATTCTGGCTCTGGTTCTGATCTACTGGGAGAGTAAAGCCATATGCAGATCTCATTTCAACACACTGGTAAGGTTTCGGTTTGAAATCAACAAAACATGCTGAACTATCAAACACTTTGAAAACTTTTATTTTTCTTCATTTCAATACAGCCCTTGATCACTATCAAGCAAGACGGGTGATTGGACAGTGAGATCGAGATCTCTGTATTTCTTTTGCATCTGAATGTGTTTATAGATGTTTGTTTGATGCCCTTTTGTCTGTCCAATGTTGATGCCCAACGTCACGGATTTGATTCGCAGTGAGCGTGTGAATAGACCAAATGTTTATATTGAATGCAATGTAAATCGCTTTGGATTAAAGTGTTTGCCAAATGCAGTAATGTAAATGTACAATGATAAACTTGATTCATTTTCTGTGTGCTCACTATTAAAGTACTGTTTTTAAATTTCTCGTCATCAGTTTGTTCTTTCTTTCTGTGCAATAATGGAGTATTTGAAACACACACACACACACACACTGTATTAAATATATTTAATTTATTTCTAAACATTTTTTATCTATATTAATAAAATGTATTTAAGAAATTATGATAATTTAGTTTTATTTGCAAACACACACACATGCATATTGCATTAAATATATTTATTTTTATAAATGTTTTATTTATATTAATAAAATGTATTTAAGAAATTATGATAATTTAGTTTTATTTGCAAAAAAGTATTATTTCTGTTGTTTTAATAATAAATACTAGCTAAAAATCATCATACTAACAGTACAAGAAAGGGTTTCATTAAAAGATCACTGAACTGAAAGACATTTGCTGCTTTGACTTTTGTGAGCTTGTGTTTGACAGTTCTTTAGTTAAAACCACGGTTCCTGCCGTTGACCATGTGTGAAGTTCAGGGGGCGTTAGAATATGAAAAACCACAACAGATTCTAATGCAACAAAATAATCTTAAAAATAAAAAAATAAAAATAAAAACCAATGTGCATCAGGGCTGTTCCCTGCTTGATCACACCTACGTAACATACTTCATATATCCTGTGGTTTGCAGAATTTTATTCTACCTTAACTATAACTCGAGTCTAAAAAACATCTCACCACGATTAAACATAAACAGCTACAATGACCTCAACAAGCATGTGAACACTTCAGTCAGGCTAATGTCTGAATGCCACTGCTTTACAGTGTTAAAAAGTCATTAATTACTAACTAATTACATCTTCAACAGTGTAATTAGATTACCGTACTATTTTCTCTAAAAGTATTGCATTACTTATTACTAATTACTTTCTAAATCCCATATCAACCTCAAACAGGACAGACATGAAACTGCTCTTTTAATACTTTCAAATAAATTATATAAGATGACACATCACTCTTGAACTGAACAAAGTATTTAAAGGGAGAGGGTTACATTAAAAACATGCATTTTAACATTGGATGTTACATTTTGATAAACGATAAATCCACTATTATTTTATATAGAATTATTCTTACGCCCGTTTCACACATACTCCGTTTGCAGTGCGTATGCGGTGCGTATTTTTTTCCGTACCCATGTTAACAGGTTAGAGGTTTCACACTGCACGCGGATGCGGTCCGGCGATCCGTTCCAGTTGCGGTGCGTATACAGCAGAGCAGCGATCGTTTCCGCACCGAGTCTATTTTTGCTGTGCTGCACGCGCTGAATTAAAGTCACAGCGCATAGGTCGTGGTCAAAATGAACACAAATTGATATGAAAATGTAGTAATTTCATCATAAATGCATTTAATTAAATAAAATGTATAGTAATTTTACCATAAATGCATTTAATTAAATACTACTATTTTTCATAGTCATCTTTTTACTTTAAGACCGGGGTAAAACAAGGAAAACTACTATTTACTTCAAGGCGACATAATGAACGACACTTGTCTCATTCGTGGAGGTGGAAAAAAAAGTTCTTTGTGATGCAAGATTTATTGTATAAAGATTTAAATTATGCAAAAGAAAAGGTATGAGTCTGCTGTTTTTGTCAATTTTAAGTTTTAATTTAAAATGTTTGCGATTTAATATAAGTAGGCTACATATGGTTCAATATGTTACCTTGCTTGAGCAACTTAATATAATCTATAAAGAAGTAATGCATTGAATAATACGTTGTTTAAATTGTGTTTAAACGTGAATACGTCTGTGTGTAGTCTATGTGTACAACGAGAATCGCACTGGTGACAACTTGTTTTAAATAAAAAGTTGCTGATAGATTTGAAATACAAATAGTGAGTAAATATGCTTGTTTGTGTTTGTGGTAGCCTACAGCCGCGGATCAGTTGCGCACCGCAAACGCAGCATGTGTGAAAGCTCTATAGCGCGTGCTGCTGCTGCACCGTATACGCACCGCAACACGCACCGCATACGCACTGCACACGGAGTATGTGTGAAACGGGCGTTAGTCAACACAGATTTGATGCAATTACACCAGAAGTAATTGTAATTAAATAATGGAAAAAATTAAGAGCAGAGCCATACGCAGGGTTTCATAATTACAGAAGTCACAAAATGTTAGTTTGTAGACATTTGAAGGCCAAAAATTAGATAATTAAAACCTTTAAAACCATGTCAGTATACATTACTTGTCAAGCACAGCCTGATAACAGATACTTAAACATGACAATCCGGTTAAATATTGCAATGAATGATCCACAAAACTGATATACAGAAAGAGTTTAATGCTGTAATGAGTGCAATATCAGCATTTTTGGAACTATAATGACCAATTGGTAACACTTAAAGGAGCTGTATGTAAGAAATGTATTTCAATTAATCATAAAATGGCCCTGATATGTCACTAGACATTAAGAAATCATGTTCATTTCAAATACTTATATCACTGACAACAGTAGTCCGGCCAGGATATTGTCATTTAAAAAGTGAAGTTGCAGCCCTCAACTGATGTTGATGTTGTCATGTTGTGTTTTGGTCTGAGTGCCACCCTCCACCGATCTACCAATCACGAAGTCTGTAGTGTTGCGGCATCCGGGTTGCCAGCTCTGCTCTAGGTCCCACAGCTGCAGATACAAACGTGTCGGATAAAAAATGTTGGATCCTGCAGCCTATCTGGAAACCTCGAGTTAGGGGGAGGGGAGACGTGTTACAAATTTATCAAATGTTTAATTTAGATTCCAATACCAATTTATAACTGAGAATGTGCATTTCAAGTTAGAATATCAGCTTTGAAACAGTTTTCCAGCACGAGAATGTGGCAAATCCTGTTTTTCTGTATTTGTCAGATTACTGAAACTCTTAATTGCTTCCTGACATTCCTGTTTCCCTCTATTATAAGACCCTTGGTCCTGTTTTCTTAACTCTCAGTGTTTGAATAGGAATTTGATTTGGACCGAGATGGGCTACAGTTTCAATCTATAACTGGTTCCCTAAACCTGTTTACATCATTCACATGCTTTGTAAATTCCTCCCCTTTTAAGATTAATATAATTGTGAGGGAATTGCTCCCTGAGTTAGACTCGTGACAACGCTTGGAAGAGACTACAGCAACTCCAGCTCGTGCTCAATAAAGAATCCTGCTTAAGAGACTGCCCGAGTCTCCTGGTCTTAGCTTCTGTGCCCGGTTGCATAAAGCACCTTAAGTGTAATTTTCCCTTAAGTTCGCCCTTATGTTTCCCTTAAACCTAAGGGTGTTGCAGAAAAAAACCATTAAGTGTTACTTAAGGGTTCATTGAAGTGAAACGTCATAAACACTTAGAATTTGCCTTAAATGCTGTTTTTTCCCTTAAGAAATCCCTTAAAAAGCGTTAAGTGTTGCATAAAACCCCTTAACGGTCATTTTCCTAAGTATAACTTAAGGTTTGGAAATCGTAACCTTAAGAGTAACGCGGACAAAAATAAGGAACCAGCTGAAGATCATTATGTGTCAAGAATAATTTTTGAGAACCCTTTGGACCAACTTAGCGATTAAAAATTGTTGCAAAAATACAGATTTGATCGACATGCAATATTTGACATCGCTAACATACTAGATGGCGGTCTGTCTGTCATTACACACGACTCGCATGTAGACTATCACAACGTTAAGTCAGTACGTGCACGGAGAGTGTGTGGCCGACTCGAGCAGAAAAAAAATCACTGGAGAACGAGATGATTCTGTGTTTTAAAATGAATCATGACATAAGAAAACATGTATGCTATAGAAATATACTCAGCTGTATTTCGAGAGACAGAGCCAGAAGTGCATTCACAAAACCTAAACAAAATGCCAAAGCAGGAGACGGTGAACATTACAACACAAACTGCCAACGCGGTGTTGCGTGCTAGCGTCACTGGACTGACACGTGATATGCCGACATGTTAGTGTTTTGCGTATCTATGGCAACAATAGACTTTTATAACGTGAATCCAGGATCGCTGTCGTGAAACACTTAAATGTTTCCCTTACCTAAGAGAACTGTTTAAGAGATTATATGCAACACCCTTAAGTTATTCTCTTAGTTAAGGGGAAATCACCCCTTAAGTATCATACTTAAGGGAAAAAATTAAGGTGCTTTATGCAACCGGGCACTGAATCTTCTACACTTGAGAAGAAATTAGTTCACTACAGGATACACCGCTCTACAGTAATTTGAAAGTGATTGCAGTACCAGTTTTGGCCACAATCTTACATACGGCTCCTTTAATAAGGTATAATAAGGTCCCATTAGTTCATGTTTGTTAATGTATTAGGCCCGCCCTCATTAACAATGTGCAATATAATGTGCTAACAGATAGCCTACAACTTTTGATTTTAATAAAGCATTAGCAAATGTTGAAATTAACATCAACTATTAACAATTGCTGTAGAAGTATTGTTCATGTTAACTAAAGAATTAACTAATATGAACAAATGGAACCTTATTGTAAATGTTACCGAACAATAATCAAGAATCATGACATTATTGAGGGTGTGGTTTAGTCCAGAATGTAAAAATGTTTATGCCTAAGTGCAAACAAATTGTTAAGTTATTAGTCTATTAAGTTAAGTAGCCTGAACACCAAAGAGAATACAAAAATCTGAATGGCTGTTTGAAGTATATGCTGTTCAGAAACAGAAAGTACCGCTACTGCTTTGTTTATGGGTTTACCGGGGTATCATTCAGCTTCTGTCAACATAAAGCCCACCTACTTTGACATTATGACATTAATGAGCGCTGTTAGATCACATGAGAAGGTTGGTTATGTTGGCGTTGTGCAATATGCGTGCAGCACTAAAGTAGAGTTAATATTAGTAAATTATTTCACAACTTTTATTATACACCTATTATCCCTTACTTAGAAGTAATTAAATTACAGTAATGAATTACTTAGCGATGCATTACACCCAACACCGATTACATACAAATATCAATTATTGTAATGAAAGTTTACAAACACACTTACAAACCAAATATTTGACAGAAAGATTAAATAAATCATTTAAATTATATTTTTCAAAACAAGTGCTGTTTTTTATGCACTCTTGAAAACGCTGGGTTGTTTCAACCTATGGACAAATATGGACAAACCCAACCTTTTTTTCTCCACATTTTTAAATACAATTTTTTTAAACCCAACAGTTGGGTTTGTCCATTTTTTAGAATTGTGTGTAAAAAAAAACAAAAACTTTATTTATATTATCCACTATTTATATTCTTACTTATAACAACGAAAGACCACGTTTTCCAATGTTAGCGTGTAAATAAAATACACACACACAGGTGTGTTATTCAACACAGCAGAGTGACCTTGAGCGCGAGAGGTACTCGAACAGCGCTGCATTTTTGGCCCATTTGGCTTGCCATAGCGGCTATACGCCTGGCACTGCATGCACACCAATGAAAATACACAGAATTTTCTGTTTTCATCCAAAGTGTCTGCCATCTTTCTGCTTCGTACATGCATCGCTCTCTCTGAGGCTGAGCTGCTGATATAGTGTTCATGCATTTGCTGCGTGCAGATCCGGAGAGCACACATGCATGGCCGTCATTCGTGCAGCAGACGCCAGAGAGAGAGAGAGAGTGGGAGAGAGAGAGAGAGAGAAGAGAGAGAGAGCGCTGCTAACAACATCACGGTAATCAAAGGTGAATCCGGGACAGAGAGGAAACACGCCGATCTGCTGATCTTACGTGCATGGCTTCAACGTTCGGCTCTCGAACTCTCAGTAAACATGATGTGAATTACAGAATGCATTTCCGCATGATCAACGAACAGCAGGTGGAGGACATCACCATCGAGTTCTTCTACAAACCACACACTATCACCCTGCTGACATGCACCGTGCTCAGCCTGATGTACTTCGCGTTTACGCGGTGAGTGACGCACAACCCTAAAGCCACACAAAGAGTTGCAATAACGGCATGCTACTATAGCAACACGTCTTTTCAATTCGAAATCTGCCTTTTGTGGCTTTTAGTGCATGTTCGTTGTTATGAGGTCACTTATATGCGTGTGTATTTCTGAAGTCGACAAAAACGATCTTCTATCGAAGTGCGAATATCACTTCCGGGAAAACGGACACAAATATTGATGACGTCATCGTGCACTCGGGGAAATTGTTTTGTTCAATGACAATGTTCCTCCCCCTGATTATTACCACCATTTTCTATAAGTAATCAAGTAGCAAATCATGGTTCATGTCTGTGATGTAAACAGGAGACTATTGGTTATTCATATGACATTATAATATATTCATAGATATTTAAAATCTGCATGAAACAAACAAAAGTTGCAATAGTCTTTTCTTCCCTATTGTGACATCTAAATGAAACTGCTTCTGAAACAAGAAAAAAATGTAGGGTGGTTATGTCCATCAGAAAGAATTATTGGATGGTTGTGGTTTGCTATTGGTGGATGATCTCATGTGAGTGACAGGTTGCCCCGCCCTCACGTCAGTAAACACTGCAAGAGGGAGGGGAAGTTATTCTGAATAAAGATTACAGGCACATGAGTCAATAAATAAAACAGTAATGATGTGCACAGATTAATTATTAATAATAAATACTGCAGTATTCCATTAAAAAAATCGATTTTAATTTTATGATGGTGATAACTTTGTTACAGTTGGCAGTTTTTGGCCTTTGTACTGTCTTAATACATATTATTGGTCTTTAATGTAAACAATTGGTCTGTGCATTTGTATTTTTTTTTATACAAATATAACAGAACCAAGTCCCCCCCATGCTACATTTTATTTCATGACATTAAAGGAATTTCTGCAACTGGACACAGGCAGAATACGTGGAAAATATTTGTTGAAAGCAGAAGTGGTAGTTCTCTTTAGTTACAGTTCTGGAAAAGTTAGTTCTGGAAAATACATTTTTCACTCTATAGTTTTGAAATTTTCAGACGACATTAATTCAAACAACGACATTAATTTCTGTGATGTCTGACTGTGTGCATCTACAGTTTTTTTGGTGTGTAAGGATGGTCAATTGTCGAATAGAAAGAGGAAGATGGTCTGTTGCTGGTGTATTTAAGTGTATGACTATGACCACATGTTTCCGTTGCAGAGATGATGGAAACCATGACAATAACCTATGGGTGGGTCTCATCCTGGTCATCTCGTTTTTCTTGATCATCAGCGTTCTTGCCTTCCCAAACGGTAAGAGTCTTGAAATCAGCTAACTAAGGCTGCATGATATTGAAATAAAATTGATATTGCATTGCAATATGCGTTAGTAAGATCGTGCAGGCTGCGATTTAATGAAATAAATGTATCGTACCTGCTTCAGAGCGAAGCGTAGCATTTACACTCCTGATATTATGAGCTGCATGCGTGTAAATGAACACAGAGCTGAGCTTAACTCTGAAATCGGCACTGCATGTTTTTATTTGCTGCCATCCCATCAAAATAAAAAGTTACCGTTTAAAAAAGAGATTATTCATCAAAGATTAATTATGAGTATTGTAATTTTACACTAGAATAGAATTATTATTAATACTACTCACAGTACAATAATATTACAATATTGTTTTCTTTAAGATTTTTATTTAATAATCACAATAAAATCATAAGGTATAATCCACGACTAGCTGTGCATCAAACTATTTTAATGCACGACTCAGAGGCAAAGAACCATGAATGATCACGTTTATACCATGGTTATTCGCCAGCATTGACAACTTAAAGTTGTTATTGATATTTGCTGCGCAATATTTGACGGAAGGGTAAAACTGACAGTTGTTTTTGTCAGTTATGATTAGATCTAGCATTCTGCCTGCTTTCAGTCATGTTATGCTGCTGTTTTTATTATTAATTTTATTTTCTATACAGATGAACTCCCCAACAAATTCACCCAACTCGCTCTAGAATAATTCAATCTTTTCAAATATATCTATTTAAGTCATCTGGTGAAAATTCCTGTTTTTTTTCCATATCGCAATATATTTCACAGAATTTTTATTTTTTTTGCTATGTCATGTTTTTCCAGCATCATGCAGCCATATTCATAACTCTCTTATTAATCTATTCATAAATTTCTTTTCAGGTCCGTTCACAAGACCCCATCCAGCAATATGGCGTATAGTGTTCGGTGAGTGGATCAGACGTGTTTATGTGACCTTGATGGCCAATTATGAAGCTTAATGATAAACATACACTGTGAGATGATTTTTAAACGTGAATAAATGATGAGGGCAAATCCGAGGTCGTGTCTAAGTGGTTGGATCTGTAGGTTCATGTCATTTTCCACCTTCATCTTTTCTGAAGTGCATGTTTTATGTGGTTGTGCAGGATTGAGTGTGCTGTACTTCCTCTTCCTCGTTTTCATCATCTTCCTGAACTGGGAGCAGGTGAAGTCTGTCATGTACTGGCTGGATCCCAATCTTCGCTATGCCAAACGGGAAGCTGACATCATGGTCAGTGATGTTCAGGGAAACATGACTCCGTTTGGTTGTTAGTAGTTCACCCGCAAATTAATATAATGTCATTATGATTAAGTGCCAAAAAGAACAAAATATTTTCTCTTCTGCCAGAGCTCATGCATCAGGATTATTATAATTCACTAAAACTAAAACCATACAAATATTTTGTGTGTATATATATATTGTAAATAAAGTTTACAGTAAATAAAACAGATTATTGTAGTGTTTTACAAGAAAATACTATTTAATACTACTTAATTTCACATTTAATTAAATGTTACTTGCCTTTTCTTTGTGATTTACGAGTGAAAATTGTTTCAGTGGAAACAAAGCACATCAAAAATAAAAAATGTCATTAATAATAAAAAACAATTCAAACTCTCCATAAAAACAATAATAGTATCTCAATGATACTAAAATAAGTCGTTAATAAGATGTTGTTAAGCCCACAATAGCAGATTTAAGCGAGTGTTAACCATGTCACTGATGTCCTTGTGGTGATTGACAGGAGTATGCGGTGAACTGTCATGTGATCACATGGGAGCGAATCCTCAGCCACTTTGACATCTTCGCGTTCAGTCATTTCTGGGGTTGGGGCATGAAGGCTCTGCTCATCCGCAGCTACGGCCTGTGCTGGAGCATCAGCATCACCTGGGAGCTCACCGAGGTAAACCTGCAACTCATGGGATTCCTGCTGCTCATTATCTTCACATATAACATGTAGTGCTGGGTGGTATACCGGTTCATACCGAATACCAGTGTTTATTTTGTTATGATATACATTTTTTATATACCGCAATACCGGTGTATGGGAACGCGGGTAGGGGTCGCTTTTCACTGTTGCACTGTTAGGGCACAGCTAATCCCAATTCACTAATCCCTATATAGTGTATGGCATTTGAGTGCACTATATCTGCAAGGAGTGACTGAAATGAAGTGAGTGAATTCGGACTCTGACGTTTACACTGCGTCGAGAGCTGGAGCAGAAAAGGCTTCGTCACACGTAGTGATAAAACTCCTTTTATCTTACATGTTACTTACTTTATAAAAAATCTTAATGACTAAATTTTGTAATTATATACCTCCGTGCCAGCTTTGTAGTTTCATCGATTGAAATTGTTAGAATCTCTCACGCTCACAGATGACTTTGTCGTTGAGCGCCCTCAGGCTATCGTTATGATTATTACATTCGAATGAATGCGTCACCTACTGATGATTAACGAATATTTTTTAAATCATCCACCAAATTATCATCTATTCCTTACAGTTTAACAAGTTAACAACAATGCCACAAATTATTAAAACACCTGACTGTTAGTAAAACACATTAAATTGTGTTAATGCCTAAATAATATATATAAAAAAAAAAAAAATACCATGGCCTATATAATTTACCTTATTAATATAATTTCATTTGATTTTAAAATTCAAGATCTATATAACATTGTCTAAATAATTTAATGTTTTATTCAAGTTATGATTAATAAAAAATCAAGTGCTTCAGCAAGTGTACATCGAATGTACCCTCGAATTCAGAGAGGATTGTGGGTAAAAGTAGTGAACGAATGTAGGGAATGATGTTGGTCACTCAGAATTCGGACATCACTACAAAATGGCCGACACCCAATATAGTGCACTATAATCTATTTGTGGTTGGTTTTGACATCGTTGAATAAAAGTTATGAATATACACGTATTCATATGTATGTTTATGTACATGCATATTATTATAGACATGTTTCACTGCAAAAAAAGCTTTTCTTATTTAGTATTTGTGTTTTGTTTCCAATCTAAATATCTAAAAAGTCTTAAATCAAGATGCATTTACTAAATGAGTAAAATGCCATAAGATATTATGTCTTGTTTTCTGGGGAAATAAATCAAAATTAAGTGAGTTTTTGCTTAAAAAAAAGCAAAATGATCTGCCAGTGGAATAAGAAAAATAATCTTGTTTTTGTTTGAATTAAAATTATTTTTCTTATTCCTTAAAGGTGCCTTATGTCAAAAAATCAATTCATACTCCACATATTCCATACCAGATGGGGGCAGTATACCTCCAGAAAGTTGGCCTACTCTAGTCTGTTTTTTAGTTTCAGGTTGTTAATCTTCTAAAACCGTCAAATAGTCCGCTTTGTCCCGCCAAAGCCTATTTTGATCGGTGAGGGATGTAGAATAGAATGACGCTGCGCTTGACGCGTTACGAGCAGAGAGAGAGAGAGAGCGAGCCCCGGCCGCGCGCGCGCACTCTCACGTCTTCAAACAACACGAGCGCAGTCCTGCTCTCTCTCTCTCTCTCTCTCTCTCTCTCTCTCTCTCTCTCTCTCTCTCTCTCTCTCTCTCTCTCTCTCGCGCATATTAATCAAATCAATTGACACGATAGTAAGACCGCAGTTTCACGTGGAGCATTTGAAGATTTTTAGAGATTAGAGATGTAACCAGACTTGGGTATAACGCGTTACAAAGTGTATTCTAATTACTTTTCCTGATAACGCAGTAATGTAACTCATTACATTTAAAATGTATGTAATTTGATTACAGTTACTGATGTCAATAAAATTAAGTTACTTGCGTTACAAATGTATTGTTAAGAAAAAAATATTTAGTAAAATGCATTTCTAATAACGTTTGGCCGGCTGCGTCAGTTAATGAGCATGCGCTTTAATGAATTACTGGAGAAAGCGCTTCATGAGGCACACACACGCAAGGTCTCTCGCTCACTCCCTCTCCGCCGTGCGCGCGCTACACGGTTTGGAGCGCAGTCTCTTCTGTCTCGCATGCGCGCTCTTGCTCGCTCGTTCTAGATTCCGGGAGATTTTAACTAATTTGCGGGCACAGGGTTTCCCATACATGCATTAATTTGTGGCGGCCCGCCACAATATCACGCTGACCGCCACGGATTGATTTTCAGATTTAATATGGGTAAAATTGTATTTTATTGTAGAGCTTTATTTTATCCCTCCCTCACAAACTGACAATGGAGGCGCGCGCGCGAATAGCCCCTCCTTTTCGAGCACGATCTGAATCAAAACATGCGCATGCGTTGAGGACGGATTGTTGTGTTTATTCCCCCAGCGAAGATTCCAGAATCAATCCGGAGTTGCATGGTTAGTATAATAATGAACACTGTTCTAAAACATAACTCTGAGAAGTTAGTCTATGTTAAACGCTGTCGTGTTTCCATTACAGATTCGCGCAAAACTTTTGAGTTTTTTATTTTATTTTATTTTTTCCCTCTAAATATTGATCAAAAACGATTGCGAAATGACGGCGTTTCCATTAACTGATGTTATGGGACTAAGCGTATTTTTTTCCTCTTGCGATCAGTCATTCCAAAACTCATGACAACGGACGTTGGTAGGTTTATATCACAGCCACCGCACTAGACATTATTATTATTAATAATAATGCCTAAGCGTGTTATCCAAGCATTAATGGCAAGGTTGTTGGCGGCACATATGAGGTGTTTTCTCACTCATTTCTGCTCCAAGGTCTTGATTGTGGCATTTATTCTCTTTATTATGTTGACCCTGTCCTGAGGCCTTCCCATATGATAGGGCATTGGAATATTTTTTTCAGAAAGGCCCGTAAAATAAAATCTCCCGCTATCAATATGCAGGAGACTCCCGGAACTTCCAGGAGACTTGGGATGTCTGCAATATTAAATTACGGAAAGAACTGAGTTTCACTTTGTAGTGTATTCTTGTGGTTTTAATAGGTTTTTAAAGTAACTTGAAAGTAAAGTACTTAGTAATCTGATTACTTTTTACATGCAGTAATCAGTAATGTAATCAAATTACAAGTTTAAAGTAGTAATTAGTAATTTGTAGTGGATTACATTTTTTGAGTAACTTACCCAACTCTGGATGTAACGCACGCCTAGCGCACGTGAACCGATCATCTCTACTAGCTAATAGTAAAAAAAACACGAACACTGTTGAAAGATACAGTATGCTGCAACTTACCAAATGTATTCCTCATACATAATATCGACCAATAATTTTTTTGAACTCTTCCCTGAACTGAAATGTAGTAGTGGGCGTACCAAAGTCCTTTTTTGTCCTTTACACGATTGACATCAGGTTCAAGTACGCCCACAAGCCGTGCGAGTTATTCGTGTGTTGCAGTTTGGCTGGTGGTTATGTATGTTGCCCGCATACCGCCTCCCATGGCCGAAACTGGGATTATGACACCGTCCAGGCCGGGGCTAGTAATTTAGCATGCTAATTCAGGTTTATATCTCGGCAGCACTGTAACTTGTAATTTTTTTAATGACATCATCGCACTTATTTCTTCTCATTCTTTTGATACGTGTAGCTCATTTTTTGGATATTTTTACCTCAATTTTTACATATGGCACCTTTAAACAAGACACAAATACTAAATAAGAACAGCTTTTTTTGCAGTGTCAAAACGCAGTGCTGATGTTTTAGCTAACTGTCTTTAGAAAAGTTTCAATGTTACTTTTTATTGAATCTTTCTTTATCTTTTCTGATAAAGCAGCGTTTATGAGCGCTGCACAGGTAACTTACATCCGTTACTGTGGAAACCGCTGTTTCTGCTGCTCCTGAAGCCCTCCTGCTGGCTCCTCTTTGTAAACAGCCTTGCAAACCTGTATTAAATTAATACTAGTGTGGAATTTTTCTACAATATTCACTTATGACAGTAAAATAGGGCATTCTAAGTCAATCTACTGCAGTATTTCCTCTCTCAATCAGTAGAAAATGTGGTTAACATCCAGTCATGCTTGAAACAACAATACTAGTCATACTATGATACTAGTCATATGCTGTGAAAATGGTATAATAAAAAAAAAAAAAACTTGATATGGATTTTTGGTCATACCACCCAGCACTAATAACATGCGTCTGATTATAATGCTGTTATGATGATTTGCAGAAGACAATATATGATAATTCACAGCTAATGAGCATTTGATATTGTTCAGAGTTTGGTTTCAAATAATTGCTCTCATTTTAACTTTGGTTCAAAACCTAGTTAATTTAGCAATCCCAGAATTCATTGTAAAATGCACAGTGAAAAACAAATCATCCAAGATGAAGGATGAAGTGAGAATTTATGAATATTACTCACGTCATCCTCACGTCTTTTTTATATATATATATATACACTCACCGGCCACTTTATTAGGTACACCTGTCCAACTGCTCCTTAACACTTAATTTCTAAGCAGCCAATCACATGGCGGCAACTCAGTGCATTTAGGCATGTAGACATGGTCAAGACAATCTCCTGCAGTTCAAACCGAGCATCAGTATGGGGAAGAAAGGTGATTTGAGTGACTTTGAACGTGGCATGATTGTTGGTGCCAGAAGGGCTGGTCTGAGTATTTCAGAAACTGCTAATCTACTGGGATTTTCACGCACAACCATCTCTAGGGTTTACAGAGAATGGTCCGAAAAAGAAAAAACATCCAGTGAGCGGCAGTTCTGTGGGCGGAAATGCCTTGTTGATGCCAGAGGTCAGAGGAGAATGGCCAGACTGGTTCGAGCTGATAGAAGGGCAACAGTGACTCAAATAACCACCCGTTACAACCAAGGTGGGCAGAAGAGCATCTCTGAACGCACAGTACGTCGAACTTTGAGGCAGATGGGCTACAGCAGCAGAAGACCACACCGGGTGCCACTCCTTTCAGCTAAGAACAGGAAACTGAGGCTACAATTTGCACAAGCTCATCGAAATTGGACAATAGAAGATTGGAAAAACGTTGCCTGGTCTGATGAGTCTCGATTTCTGCTGCGACATTCGGATGGTAGAGTCAGAATTTGGCGTCTACAACATGAAAGCATGGATCCATCCTGCCTTGTATCAACGGTTCAGGCTGGTGGTGGTGGTGTCATGGTGTGGGGAATATTTTCTTGGCACTCTTTGGGCCCCTTGGTACCAATTGAGCATCGTTGCAACGCCACAGCCTACCTGAGTATTGTTGCTGACCATGTCCATCCCTTTATGACCACAATGTACCCAACTTCTGATGGCTACTTTCAGCAGGATAATGCGCCATGTCATAAAGCTGGAATCATCTCAGACTGGTTTCTTGAACATGACAATGAGTTCGCTGTACTCAAATGGCCTCCACAGTCACCAGATCTCAATCCAATAGAGCATCTTTGGGATGTGGTGGAACGGGAGATTCGCATCATGGATGTGCAGCCGACAAATCTGCGGCAACTGTGTGATGCCATCATGTCAATATGGACCAAACTCCCTGAGGAATGCTTCCAGCACCTTGTTGAATCTATGCCACGAAGAATTGAGGCAGTTCTGAAGGCAAAAGGGGGTCCAACCCGTTACTAGCATGTGGTTCCTAATAAAGTGGCCGGTGAGTGTATATCGAGTCTGTCTCCAAATTATATAGTGAGAAATATTGCTAAATATAATTAAATATGAATGAATTATTATTAAGCAGAGCTCCAGACTGCGACATTTGGTTGCATTTTGGAGACCTTTTTTTCTTGCTGTTGTGAATAAATTTTGTTAGAGGTTGCACAAGAGCTGCCTTTTATGTTGCATATGAGAAACATAAAACATCAATACAAACGAAAGCGCTCTGCTTATGTGAGCTGCGCGGACCGTTTGGACAGCGCAGGTCTTTTCAGATTTTCACAGGCCAATTTCAATCACACAACACTGTTACTACAAAACGCTGAGAGATCTAGTGAGAAAGCGTTTGAATTTGACACTTCATTAATATCATCACAGTGAGATCTAGTGTGAAGCGTTCGAGCTCAGCGCAGAATTCTCTGTTATAAACCACAGATATCAGATAAAACTGCACTAACGTGAGAAAACATTGTTATAGAAGTCTTTTCAGTCCACAGGTCGCCAACATTCACCATGGATTTAATGTAGCAATGCTAACTGTAACCATGGTATTGTGGCAGAAATAGTCTAATGTTTTTACGTTATTCATTTTAGGGTTTTACAACCTTTTAAGAGTAATATTTTTCTTTTAAGAGTAATAAAGTAAGGATTTTAAAGTGCTTCACACTTTTTCCAGCACTTCAAATCTCTTAATATTATCCAATTTAAATGTCATTTTTATCAACATTTTAAAATATATATATATTTTTTTATATGTTACTGTTGTTAATAAGTTCTTTTTTTTCTGCATCTCAACTCAGGCTCAGTGCTTTACCATCAAATGTAAAATATTATGAGTTGCTACACTTATTATTGCAAAACGATAGTGATTTTATGATTAAATGACCTTTATGATTAAAAAAAAAACCAGCGCTACCAAACCAGGTGCTGGTACCACCATCTGTAGATCTTAGTGGCACCGGTGCAGAGCCCTGTTAATTCAGTTGTAAATTATAATTAATTCAATTAAATACCACAATATGGTAATAAACTACTTGAGTTAACAATTTTGTTTGATACATGTTTTTATGCATATATTACAGTATCACATTGCTAGTTTGAAAGATGTTAATGGCAAACGCATTTGAAATCAATGGTGAGTCGAGTCTCTTGAAGAGCACACAATAATACACACATATAATCTCTCCGTACAGTTGTTCTTCATGCATCTTCTTCCTAATTTTGCGGAGTGCTGGTGGGATCAAGTAATCCTGGATATTTTGTTGTGTAACGGAGGAGGCATCTGGCTGGGAATGACTGTCTGCCGTTTCTTAGAGATGCGCACCTATCACTGGGCCAGTATCAAGTAAGAGATCTGATTCAGCTCAAACTGGATTTCGCAGCATTTACAGTGGGTAGAAACTGTGCAAACTGTGTTTTCTGCTGAACAGAGACATCCACAGCACCACGGGCAAGATCAAACGTGCAGTTTTACAGTTCACGCCTGCCAGCTGGACATACGTGCGCTGGTTCGACCCCAAGTCTTCCTTGCAGAGGGTGACTGGAGTCTATCTGTTCATGATCATATGGCAGGTTAGTCAAATTTGCATCTTAATCAGCCAATGTTAAGAAATAAAACGGGTTTAATTTTGGTTCAAAACCTGATTAGTTTAGCAATCCCAGAATGCATTGTGAAATGCATTTAAGATGGAGGATTCATCCTCTTATATAGTGAGACGTATTGATAAATATATGTAAGGGATAATCCACGGCTCGCTGTGCATTAAATTATTTTGTGACAGTTTTAATGCACACCCTGTTTGAAATCAACCCAAACAAACACACCCCTTCTTCATTGCTCCAATCCTAAGAGCCCTACTCCGAGTCCGTCTCGACCTGCAAGCGAGTCGAGTGACACTAAACACCGCATTCACTAGCAGTTGTCAACGCGACTCTCTTTAACTGGCCTCCGTTACACACGCAATCCAAGAGAGGATGTCTGTTTATCATAGCAGAAGCGCAACAGGATAATGCTTCACGAAAAAAAAAGCACAGATAATGAACGAATGACAAGGAAGCACAAAAATGGACATACAGTACACAATAGTGATTACAAACAAGAGTTGGTTGTTAGTTGCCAACAGCAGCAGCTCCAGACACACAATGACACTCAAACCTAGCCTGGCTGACACCAGACCCTTCTCAGTCGTAACTGGGGAAGGTTCATTCACAGCCCATTTCCAAAGGGGAAAACCAGCAGACGTCACCAGCAGACCTCTGGGCGCAATTGGATAGACCTAAAATCATCAGAGCGATCGTCATCGTGTAAAGCCTGCCTCAACGTTTGTGATTGGTGCCTCGATTTGGAAAGATTGGAAATGGGCTTGAATGGGCTCTTGGCCAGACTGACCTGTGGAGCAAATCTCAAATTAGCCGGAAGTTCATCTGGGTTTTCCCAGTGTGACTCGCGTGTGGACCCGACTCAAGGCAGCCTCGGCGTCTGTTTTCAGGCCGCTTCTCTCCAGCGCTGGACAGCTTTTCTAATAATAAAGGTTGTATCAGTCAGATTTCATCTGCACACAAAAACAAATGGGACAACCACCACTCAAAACCAAGACAAACAGTGTTCCAACCAATCACCGCCCCTGTCGGTGATTGTTTGAAACACTGTTTAGCCTATTTTGGTTTTGAGTGGTGGTGTACCCATTTGTTTTGTGTGCAGATCTCAGAGCCTAGGCTGCATACAGAGACGCGGTTTATGGACGGCATGCTCATGGGGCGGGCAGCTAGCGGATCGTTAGGAAAGATTAGGTGAATGTGATCATTTATGTTTCGGCCTTTTTGGGCCTGAAATGACTGATACAACCTTTAACGTGGGTCCTAAAGCTCTTGCCCAGACATAACCCTTTATTTTCCAGTGATTTCTTCCATCTCTATTTCTGCAGTCTTTCTTCAGTTCAATTCTCCCTCTTGCTCTTCTCTCTCCTCCACCGTCATACGCCTCTAATGCTGATTGGCTAACCGTTTGTTGTTGTGTCGGACCAACTAACTTCCAAACAGCATATTTCAAAAACCAGCTACCCCACCTTTAATAATTGAATAAATAATAATTAATTAAGTACCACATTATATTAATTAACAGTATTTAAAAGTTAAATATTTGAACTTTTATGGTCAGAATAAAAAATAACTAGTCTGATTGCTGTTAACTAGCTCAAAAATGTGGGTCACATGAGTTCTCTAGAGAGAATGGGCAGTCAGACTAAAAGTGCAGACTCGTTTCCATAGTGATGAAAGCACGCACCTCATTCTCTATTGTGAGAGAGCGAGGCCGGTCTCTTCGCTCCCTATTGAGGGCCCTTTAAATAGTAATTAAATGTCTTTGAAATGGGATTTCGGAGGAGGGGAGTGTGTGAGCGGACCCTCCATTTCCACTTCACAGACTGTGACTAAATTAGTTGTGAACTGAACACTGGTTTTGGTGTCGAGTGAATCTCTGAAGCATAATCTGAACTACCTGCACAATGATTCTTATTACAAATGTAGCTTTTTTTAAAAAGTTGTCATATTTCCACTCTGCTTGCTTTTTGTATGATGGTTTAGAATAGATCATTAGCCTTGTTTTAAGTAGGTCAGGCAACAAGTTTATATCATCGCAAAACAAATAAAATATACTTGACAATAAGTATATCTAAAAGCCAGTTTGAAACCATCCATGCATTTCTTTATCAATATTTGGTAGAATTATCAATATTTCTAATACTAGTTTGATGTGACGCATGTGATGTGATGTGTCGCAACAAAAGGCAAATTAACAGGTTAGTATAAACAGATTCATTCTTTACTGAACTCTATTAATTGTAAAATTGCATCTAGGTTTTCTTTTGGGTTATTGCATAATATTTCTAATTCCTTTCTACACAGAACGTTATTAATTTACTTCTGTAGTTCTGTTTTGTCCCAGTTCTCAAGGGTCATTGGATTTAGTTTTTCCAAAAGCTTTTTTTAGTTTTGGTTTCAATGCATAACATATTTTTTCTCTCACTCACTCACTCAAGCTAACAGAGCTGAACACGTTCTTCCTGAAGCACATCTTTGTGTTCCCAGCATGCCACGCTCTCAGCTGGTGCAGAATTCTGTTCATCGGTATCATCACTGCCCCCACTGTACGGTAGGTACACATATAACAATTACAACAAAATGCCATTCCCAACTCGTTTTACTTCCAAGTCTGATGTATTTCAGAGTAAAACTGTGAAAAAATGAAGGGTGGAACTGGTTTTTATCCACTGGGAATTGATTGTTTTTTTTTATTTGTGACATCAGCCAAAAATAAAATGTTACATTTTTCTAATCCATGGTTTCCCAAACTGGACCTTGTAAGCTAATGAAAAGAGAATAATTAATTAAATCATAAAAATGTAAATAACTTAAAGCGCGTCAAAACTACAAAGTGGTTCACACCACATTTATAGTAATGAGGTGGGGGAGGGTGGTTATGTGACCATTAACTGATTTCAGCGAAATCATTTTCAGCATGCAAATGTGTTGTTAACTTATGTGAAATATTAACATAAAATCTCAGGAAGACTTCAAGTAAGTATATTTTGCTGACAAAGAAGTTTGGGAATAAATTCTAAACCAATATGAAAAGAATCGGCAACAAGACCCAGAATATGTATTAAAGGATAATTTTGACTTTGATTCTTCATGTGTACTGATGCATTTCTCTGGTTTGCTCTACAGGCAGTATTATGCATACCTCACGGACACACAGTGCAAACGGGTCGGGACACAATGCTGGGTGTTTGGGTGAGAATAAACGACTTTTGTGAAGCCACCCCCCATGTGGTCTACTGTAACGCACAAGTCATCAGTAACACTCAATCTTCAGCGTGCACTGATGTTCATGCATGTGTCACACCAGTGTTTGAGCTGAAAGCCTTGCAGGCTTTTCATTCAAATGAACGTTTAACCACAAACCCGCATGAATGCTTGTGTTCCACTGCAGCGCTTTGGTGGGCTTTGCTGCTCTAGTGTTATTTGTGTTATCTCAGATATAAGACGGTGACCTAGATTGTGTGCAGTTCAGTTCCTCTAGCATCCGTCAGCTTTACGTTGCGCAATCGAGGTCCAGTAGAAACGCTCTTGTCTTCTTTCCAACAGGGCAATAGCTTTCCTGGAGGCGTTAGCCTGCATTAAATTCGGACAAGACTTGTTTTCCAAGACGCAAATTCTCTATGTGATTTTGTGGCTCTTGTGTTTGGTGAGTTCCTGCACTTTGCATCAATATGACTGATTTCTACTCATTCAGCAAAAACTTGAACGCAAAGCTATTTTTGGCATCTGTGGGAGGAGATTTCCCTGAAAATAGTCTTTTCAGAAAGTGTTTTTGTGTGAACACAGTCGATCGAGTCTTTGTTTCTCTCTTCATCTGAAGGCTTCCATCACATTCCTGTGTCTATATGGGATGGTCTGGTATGCTGAAAACTACGGGCCCAGAGAGAAGGTGAGTCACGGCTTTGTCATCATTTACTCATGCTCACTCTTGTTCCTGAAAAAAACAAAAGGACACACAACTAAAGCATATTGTGACCAAGGGCTGTCGAGCTTCGAAAAGGATAAAAGGGGAGAGGTGGAGTCTATAATTAATTAGAATTTTCTGACCCCATTGGCAGATATTTTTCCTTATTTCTTAAATAATTTAGCATCTAAATATAGTAGTATATATGTCTTGATTTTCAGAATGTTTAGATATTTGTAATGGAAAACAAGAAAGAAAATATTTGTTCCCCCTCAAGCAACACTTGTATGACTTCAGAAGACTTTTGGACTGCTTTTATGATACTGTTAGGGGCTTTTCACAAGTCTTTGCGTCTAAAAATGCGAGCGCAGCGCAGCACTCAGAAATGGTTTAAGAAGATAAAACCGCAATGCTGCGTAACACACCTTTGTAGTACAAGGTCACACAAACCCATAATGGAAGTTTTATCTGAAAACGAATCAGAAAGAAATCACTCGACACTCGCGAGATCACAAAACGAACATAACAACCGTTTGTTGGCATTTCTGTTGTTTACTTAACTAGGCTATTACTTTATATTTTTTAAAATCTTTAACAATTACTTGTTTGCATAAAATATGATATTTAATTTAATTTTATTTAAGCACCCAAAACCCTATCAGTTTTACACACTTTTCTAAATTAAAGTGACATGGTAGGTCGAACGAACTTGTTAATGTCCTGTCATCTCTTGAAATATCTGAAAGCCAGGTTTTTTTTTTCCTAATATCTGTCATTCTTAGAAGAACACATTTTACACATGGGGAAAACCAATAGTTTAGTCAATAATTCAAGAAGGTCCAGACTTTAAAGATCTGGATTCTAACTTTTACCTGGCCTTATGAAAAAAGTAACACAGTTCATGTAATTGTTGAACTATAGCATCTGTTACAATAAGGATATAATTAAGACCACTGATGGCTCCTCATTACCATGCTTAGGTCAATGTTAACTTTTTTCTTTCCTTTTTTTCTATCCATAGCATTTGTTATGAAAAATAACTATAGCTGCTACAATGCCACAGTTGAAATATAAATCTTTAGTGAAAAATATGTTCCCTTAACAGATTATCTATTATAAACTCTACAACAGGTTAGTCAAAATTTAGCACAATAAATACAATAGAACGTGATAATGTTGTCACGATACTGAAATTTCTAACTTCGATACTCTATACCATTTTCGATACGACGGGGAACATTTGAACTAATTTTAACTGATATTGGTGTATCGATACTGCAGAAAGGAGTATTGGAATAGTTGCAGATATTTCAGTATCGATATCTTTGTCAACACGTGTTAAATCTTAGTAAAGATGATGTTTTCCCCTCTTTTCATCAGTCCTTTTAGTTTATGTGGCTGTTTTAGATCTTTTTATCATCAGTGTTGCGATAGGAACGGCTCACACTTGGAGCGCGCTGGTGAACGTACGATTCGCGCGCCACGCATGCACAATTAAATAAACCTGGCTTCAGTCATATTGCATATACTGTAAACAAAAGCTCGCAAATACAAAAGCAAGACGCAAGCGTGAAGGCGGATTTATACTTCTGCGTCGTAGCTACATCGTAGGCTGTGTAGCACGCGTAACCTGACGTGCACCTCTCCAAAAACGTAACAACGCGTCAATTCTACGCAGACCACAAGCGCTGTGATTGGTCTGCTAGAACCCCTCCCTCGGGGGGAAAAAATAAATCATATTTCCTCTGCGACATAACTACAGTGAAAACAAATATGTTATTTGATATTTAATAACTCGACTTTTGCTACAACAAAAGTCACTGTCTATTTCACTGCGTCTGCAATAACGTACACAACAAGCCGCTTCTGTACACCACCATCATGCCCGTGGACACTGCCTACTAGCGGTCTGCAACGTTATACTTCTAAACAAGTTTAAGTATAAATGAAAACCGACGCGTAGCCTATGGCTTAGGTCTGACGCAGAAGTATATCATCCTTAACGGTCATACACGTCCGTCTAACGCGTGTTTACATAGAAAACAATGTAAAAGTAGTTCAATGGAATGGATTAACGCATTCTATGTGAACGGCCCCTTAGGCTGTGTTTTCATCATCATCCACTTAAGTTGCATTGAATACAAGCTATATGGTTTCTTCCTCGTTTGTTCTGCCATTATCAATTGTGAACTCAAACCCTGTTGCCTTTAAATGTAAATTTGAAAACGGACTTTACAGCAGGCTATACAAGCAGTGCTAAAGTGAATATCTGAATCATGATGTTTTGACCTCCATAGAGCTTCTCGGAGTGTGAGGACAGTTTTTACTCTGAGCCGGGTGACGCTGTGTCTGAATGCAGAGGTAAACACTAAATCATTCACACCAGCATGTACATTACCAGGATGTTAATGGCAGTTCACAGAGTCTAGAAAGCGAGTCTAACCTGTAGTGTTGTGACCTCTTGTGGAGAACGAGCAGAGGACGCCTGGGTAATAAGTTCTTAGCAAGAGACTTGGCAATGTCTTTAATACTAGAGTACTGTATATTGCTTGCTATTTTATTTAATTTTTTAATATATGATGCATTTGTCACATCGGAAATGAAAGGTCAGGCATATTTTTATTGTGAATTTTGGCAAATGTATTAGATCATCCAGGCAGGGTTATTATTTTTGACTATAAAACGATTAAAAACATGAAATAAGGCTGAAATAAAATATACATATTAGTCTATTTAATTATAAAACTAAGCCAAGCGAAAATTTGAAATGTTGGGTCCGCAATAAACCAAATTAAGTTGAAGTTGAAGCACTAAATATATGAACTGAAAATAAATACAAACTAAAACTGAAATAAAAATAAATTAAACCTTATTAAAAATAATAAAATGATAAAACGCATAACAAAGTTATTAAAAAGTAAACTAAAATAAACATACGAATAAAGTCAAAAAATTATTAATATTAAAAATATTAATAAAACTAAAATAAATAAAAGCTATGTATGCTGCATGCTATTGCATTTTTTTTATTTTTTTATATCAGTATCCAACTCTAGATTTTTCTAAATGTGCATGCATTATACTTTGCTTCTGTGCATGAACTGCTTCAGTGTTTCAACTCACATTAATGCATCTGTGCTTTAGGGGAGTTTGAGATGGACGGCACAACCTACTCTTCTACCAGGAAACGGAGGGACTCAGAACCATCATACAGAACCATCAACGGAGTGGAGAAATAAGTCTTTGAGCGCTTTTCCTCAGACGGGAACGTTTGCACAGGTGTCACTCCTGTTAATGGAGGGAACATCAGATGACTGTGATTATGAATGGTGAGATTGTCTCAGGTTTAGGTTGAACATTTCAGATATCAGAGCGGTTTGCAACACTGCAAAACACTTTGAATAGGCAATACTGTGTGTCCAGTGTTTAGATGGCGAGCTCACTTTACCTGTTGAACTAGAGACTGGTGAACACGTTAGATCCCGAGCAGTGCTGTGAATCACCGTGTTCTTCAGTAGCATGCGTGACTCGGAAGTGTTGTGACTTGTCACTGTATTTTATGTTATCAACAGTGTATTATATGCTAGCGATTTCAGATTGTTATTCATATCGTAATGTGTCTACAAATTATGTCAAAATTGATACTTTTTACTTTAAAACGCGTTCCTGGTCTTTTTGTGCATGTTTCACTGGTGCATGTTTTTTTTTTTTTTTTATATAAATAAAACATCATTAAAATGTAACGTTTGGGGATGGTAAGATTTTATGTTTTTGAAAGAAGTCTCTTCTGCTCACCAAGGCTGCATTTATTTTAATCAAAAATACAGTAAAAACAGTAATATTGTGAAATATTATTACCGTTTAAAATAAGTGTCTTCTATTATATAGTGAAATGTACTTTATTCCTGTGATCAAAGCTGAATTTTCAGCATCATCACTCCAGTCTTCAGTGTCACATGATCATTCAGAAATCATTCTAATAGGATTATTTGCTGCTCAAGAAACATTTCTGATTATCAATGTTGAAAACCGTTGTGCTGCTTCATATTTTTGAACTTTGAACAGAACGTTCAAAAGAACCACATTTATTTGAAATTGAAATATTTGTAACATTATCAATGTCTTTACTGTCACTTTGATAAGTTTAATGCATCCTTGCTGAATAAAGTATTAATTTCTTTAAAAAATCTTACAGACCCCAAACTTCTAAACAGTTGCGTTTCAGATTAAAGAAGCAAAATGGTTGCAATCATAATTTAATGTTGATATCTAGGAAAGACTGACTGTTCCTGGCCTGTACTCTATCCAGAGTCACTAAATCTGTTCATAATTGACATGAGTTGAATGTTTCTAGATTAAGCTGCTTTAAAGGAATCAGATTTGTAGATGAATGCAGGATCTCTGAAGTACACGTGTTTTAACACTTTTAGTGGCTTCACTGATGTTTTAATGTGTGAGTTTGTTTTTGGGGTTTCTGCTTCTCCAGTGACCTTCTACAGCTGCTGTCGTTTTTATGTTCTCACCTGAGAGGCGTTTTTGGTTTTGCATGTCTGTGAAAATCATCCATATCAGTTTCTATAGAAGCTTGTTTCCATGGAATGAAAATTAAAAAAAGGTAATTATGGCTTTTTATCTCGCAATTGCGAGAAAAAAAACTTTGCGAACTTTTCATCTTGCAATTCGGACAATTTATTTTCATAGTTCTGAGAAAAAAAAGTATTGTGAGAAAAAAATTCTGAGATATAAGCTCAAATTTTCAAGAAAAAAAAAGTATGAATTGCTATATGAAAAATTCGCAACTCTAACTTTTCTGAGGTGGCAATTTCTGAAATGTTTAAAAAAAAATTTCAATTGCGCGTTTAAAAGTCTATATACTTTTTTATAACTGTTTATAGCTCGCAATTGTAGTTTTTTTTTTTTTTTTTTACATCACAATTCTGAGTAAAAGTCAGAATTGCGAGATGAAAAATTTGTTTTAAATATCCAGTTTATATCTCGCAATTCTAACCTTTTTCTCGCGAGCGAATCTAATTTTGTTGAATTCAGAATCCCCCCCGCCCTCAGAATTTAGATTTTTTTTTTATTGTGAGATAAAAGGTTGCAATTAGGCTACGTTTTTTTAATTTATTTTTTATTCTGTGTGTTTGTTTAAAATGATCCTGATCACCACACACCCTTAAACCAGTATTCAAGCCTTTTTATCGTGTGCCTGCATGCATGTTTAACAACTATCACCTGTAACCTTTATTGCTTTGTGTGTGTGTGTGTGTGTGTGTGTGTGTGTGTTGTGTACAATAGTGTTTTTTCCTGATATGATATCTGAGAGCGGTGTGGCCGATATATGTGGTATCATTTAATATAATTTAAATGCAGTTATTGTAATATACACAGCCTAAAATGTTTTGCACCCAATTTTTTCACTGTTTACTCTATTCAAAATGATATGCGTTCACTAATTTGAAACTCGCAGAGTTAGAGCTAACATTTCTGTTAATCGCACGTTTATCATCTTTGCCGATAATCTAAAAATGTTGGTAGACTTATTGACCTGGTTAATATATATATTCTTCCATTACTAGTGTTCATAATCCCAAACCATGTCCTGTGTATTCATTGTGTTCAGACAACATATAGTTTTCTTCATCTCCGTATTAATGTCCTTCATGACAGTCTGTGGACAGTCGGAGCATCACATGATTCTACATATCCATTTGCCAAAACACTTGTTTTGTTTCCGTTTAGTCACTGTGAAACATTTAAATGCCTTTTTGTCATGCTTCTGATTTGTACATTTCACACAAATTGTAAACAAATCAGTGTTTGTCTTTTCAGTAATAGCCTATTAAACACTAGTGTTTGGTGAAGAATGGCACAACGTGACTGAACTTTGCAGCTTTTCAATATATATGACGTTTGTTTGTTTGCTCAGAATTTACATGCAACTACTTGTGATGTAACTGAATTTTAAGATTAAATTTCATCTGTATCTCGTGACATTGTGTTTTCATAATTGTTAATTATTTTGGTTTTGGGCTTTTCTGCCTTTATTTCAGTGTATTCTAACCAATACAATAAGTAATTTGTTTATTCTGAGCACAGCCAGTCAGATATTATGTTTGGAACACACACACACACACACACACACACACACACACACACACACACACACACACACACACACACACACACACACACACACAGTCTTCAGTGTCACATGATCCTTCAGAAATCATTCTAATTTGCTGATTCACTGAGAGTTTATGCACTCTGGTGGAAATAACTGATGCACTTCACACTGTATGACTGTTTTTGGTGCAGGAAAATTATTCGACTTGACCTCAGCTGTGATCTGCATTGGTGGACGGTGAGCTCATTTAACCAACTCTATTAACTAATGGCTTCAGGTTTCAGACAGTGTACACAACGGCCAAAAATAGACAGTAAAGACACGTGTTGAGCTCTGTTTCAAACAGGCTGAACCTCGCAAAACCTGTCAGGAACGTCGAGGTCATATTTCACAAATGTAGGACCATGCATTGTCAGTTAAGGACATTTACCCCTTAAATTCTCACTTTTGTAATGAGTATCAGTAATAATAAAGATCGAGTTGCTGTTATATAATTTTTAAAAGTACAATTGTACCAGTAAGTATATATCCTGGTAGTTTTCCTTCTCACCACTAGGGGGCAGTACAGACCCTCAGCTTTGTTTATATAGTCACGTGATCATGTTTATCCATTGCTGGCTACTGTCGTAAAACCCTCTCTCATCCTTCTATTCTTCCTGCCAGTCATTAGGCCAGTGTTTATATAAAGCCCAGGATCATCAACTGCATGTCCGAGACAGCCGTCCAACCACATATGAGAGCGGAAGACATCCTAGCAGAGATTCAAGCAAACCTGCTGGAGTGCAAAGTGTGTTTTGAGAAGTTCTCCATTCAGAAACGAGATCACACGCCCCGAAATCTTCCCTGTGGCCACGTGCTGTGTCTCAAATGCATCTGTGCACTTTCCCACCCTGAAAACCAGAGGCTGGAGTGTCCTTTCTGTAGGAAACCGTGGGATGTGGGCAGCACCTCCAAATGCTATGCGCTCACCGATCTCCAGGAGCTTCTGCTGTCAGAAGCTTGTCCCAGGTTGTATGATCGAGTCATAGGATGGACTGAAAGCTTGGGATCTGGGATGCTGCATCTCCGTTCAGCTTTTGGAGGATGGGGAACAATTGTCAACCCTTCTGGGATGGTTGTTTCTGAGACATCAGGGCAGATTGTTCTGGTGCATGATGGTGAGAAAAGAGTTGCCGTTTTTGATGCTCAAGGAACTAATTTGGATGGCTTCGGATGTTATGGACACAACCCGTCTGATTTATGTCACCCACTTGATGTTGCACTGACCAAATGTGGACATGTTTTGGTCACAGATGCTGGTGACCAATCAGTCAAAGTCTTCACTTCCAAAGGCCATCCGGTGGCAGCCATCCGAGACTCTTTTAGGCTGCCATGGGGTGTTGATGTGGACGCCCGCGGACGTCTTTTTGTGACCGACGCTGAGATGGGAACACTTAGCCAAGTCGTAATAGACTTTTCTCGTGGGGTAGTCCTAGTTAACAGAGTGGGTTTCAAAGAACTTACATGTCCACGTTCGGTAGCTTCTTGCAAAGCGTCGGGAAACATTGCAGTTGTGGAACGTTTTCAGGCCGGATTCACGGCTTCATGTTTGAGAATATTCAATAGTGACTTTGTTCCTTTGACGCAGGTGGACAGTTTCGCTCTTAACGTGAAGAACTCTCTGAGTTTGTCTATATCTTCAGTGGTTTTTTATATAAATGGAGATGTGATTGTAGGGGATTCACAGAATGGGATGGTCTGGAGAAAACACCTGCACTGACTCCACTAGTGAGCGGACTGCTGCGTCCAGTGGCATTGGCTACCACTACAATGAATGTGCTTGTGGTTATGGACGGAGGAGATCATGCAGTCAAGTTCTATGCTGCGGACAAAGATGACTTGTACTGTGAGAAATGAGAGGTGTAAATATACACAACTAGTGTGTTTCACATTAGAATCCATCTATGTTGTTTAGGTGGATTAAGTTGTGATAATGGGATTTGTGAGTTGATGCATATATGGTGATTTGGGGCATGGTGGCTAAAGCTCAAAGTTGATAAATGGAAAGTTTCAAGCCACAGAGTTCCCGTTTATTGGTCAAGTAAATTGTACTTGCAGGGAATTTGACTTGTAATGTCATCAATATTACACAAAATATACATGCATGCAACATGAGTATATGCTAGAGTGTACAAAATGCAATGCTTGTGCATATTGTATATGTATTGATTGATGCACTTAATTCAAGTTTGCTCCAGTGTGATTGTCCTTGATTTCCTCTTATAAGTATACTGTAAGTTGTTTCGGATAATTAAGTGTATGCTAAATCATCAAATGCATAATCACCTTCTAAATTCAATCATTTGATGTCAATCACACCTGATATTCCTTGCTGAAGAAATTCAGGCACTGGTTCCCATTATACAGTCTAAGAGTTGGCATTACTCATTCAATGCATTAATAATAACCAAATTGTCCACTGACGTAGCTGAAATGCATACAACCTATGCTTTAATTTTTCCCTCATAACGCACAAATGATTTTTTTTCATGGTGGTCCTGAAATCTAAAAAAGGGGAAAAGGTTGGGAACCACTTCCAGGTTCCAGAAAGTTGCCAACCACATTGGCACAAATTATGACTTTTCAAAGTTGGTTACAGTGCAACATTTAATAATTTTAAGTGAGTATTTGCCCTGCGTAGCTATTACACTGGGTGCATACTTATTTAAAATGGCATGCATTAAATTTAGTAAATTCTTAATTTTAAATCCACAGAGATTAAAACAACCCTAGGGGAATCCCATAATCTACTCTGCTCCATTTCCCTTGATCCTACCAGACTGGGTTGTCGCGGTTATAAAGCACTTCTTACTGAAACTCACATTTCACTGAAAATGACCCGCACTTTCACTAGAGAAAATCAGATTAATGTGCTTTACTGTCATGACATAAACTGTGCATTAGTATCGCTAAGTGTTTGCTTTTTAGCTGCATAAAATGAGAAGTGCGAAATGAAGTATAAAAACTAACAAAAATTCAAATATTCTCACAAAAAATGTAAATTGCTAGATATTTTCATAGGATAAGGATCATAGTACAGTGTAAAAAGTAATAACTTTCATCTGACCCTTAATTACTTTCATGTTATCTGGTCATTCAGTGATATTAAATAATATTTTTGAATAGAATGCAGATGTTTCTGCATGAACAGTAGCCTACTTTTTTATGAATGGGTGAAGAAAAATCAAGATAAACGAATAAAAGGATTAGCCTAAATTACAGAAGAAACATGACTATATGATGAGTAATGAGCATAAGTTTATGGTTACACTTTATTTTAATGTGTCCCTGTTAGTTACAGTGTTATAACTGAGAAATAATAATAATTTTTTACTATAGAGTTTAGTTTAGGTGTAACAAGGACACATTCAAATAAAGAGTAACACTTTATTTTACAGTGTTACATATGTAACATACATGTATGTACCATCGTAGCATAATAACAGTAAATTATGCAGAATTACGTGCAACTAACCCTAAACATATAGTAAGTACATTAATATATTAGCCTACTCAGTAATTAAATGCATAATTACACTGTAACGGGACACAATAAAATAAAGTGTAACCAAAAAATGCGTTACCAAGATTGTTGATAGAGACACAAGTCTCTTTCTCCTCCTCTTCTATAATTTTTTGTCGCTCTGTAGGAACTGCATCAGGTCGTTGTGGTTCATCTGGTCTTTTTAAACTAAGTCCATGCCGTTTCTTTCATGCATATTCATGCACACTGCACATTTGTGTGTGTTTTTGGGGTCAGTCAGCGGAAGATGGCGGTCTGGATGCTGCTGGCTGGCTGAGAGGAGCTGCTCTGCCCGCGGCGGAGGATCCTTATAACCACACACATTTAACCCGAATACAACACAACCACACCGTCTCATCTGGATTAATCTCGACAGCTTTTTCTGCTCGGGTATGCACTGTTGGAGTATTTCACCAGGATACAAGCACCTCAGACGTTTCTGTGGGAGACTTTGCGGGGAGTTGCATGTTATTATTCGGCTAGCTGTACGGAGCAGCTAGCGTCTTTCTCCTCCACTTTAAAGCCTTTAAAATTGTGCAAAAATGTCTGATACGAAGGTAAAAGTGGCGGTTCGAGTTCGACCAATGAACCGGAGAGGTAAGAGGCATTTTAAAGTAGAACTGAGCGTTAATATTTAAAGATTAAATCAGTTTTCAGATGGAATAAGTTGCTACAGTTCAGGTATGGTTGTTATGAATTCTGTATTTAAATATGTTTCAGACATTTGACTCCTTTTTTGTACTATTTAACACGAAAATCCCACGTATAAGAACTTTAAGGCAAGTTTTAACAACTTTTGGCTTGCAGAGATTGAGCTCAACACAAAATGTGTGGTTGAGATGGAGGAAAATCAGACTATTCTGCACCCACCGCCCTCCAATACAAAAGGAGAAAACAGGTACAGTCAAATCATTTCATGGTCATGCACTTTTATGCATGTGACATGTTTAAGCAATGTTTCTCCTCATTATAAGTGAAAGCTGTCAGTTTGATCCCCCCCCCCCCCCCCCCCCCCCCCCCCCCACACACACACACACACACACAATTTGGCTGCATGTGTTTTTGGTGAGATTGTATCAGTCTCTTTTCTGCCAGGAAGAGTTTTATGGCCTGAGTGGTCAGATGCATGCACACAGAGAGGATTATTTAAATCTGTTTACGTCTACTGTGTTTGTGTTCATGTAAGAGCAGAAGAAGTGAGCACAGGGCCCGTTCTGGGCGTGCTCGTGGTGGCCTGTGCTGGGCAAACTTCTGCACTGCTGTGAAATTCCTGGACAGGCCTCATGTTCAGCAGTACTGAAGTTTGAGATGCCGTACAGTAGATGTCTTCACATCATGCCATTGCATTTGTGCTCGAACAGTATGAGTTTTTCAGTGGCTGCTGCCATTACCGATAACTACAGAACAGGATTGCCAGAATAATATGATTTAAAAAAAAAAAAATTATATTATGGTACATACACATTTTTTCTATTGTTACCCAAAGACTAGGCCGCTGGTAAAGTTTACAGCTTTATAGAAGGGAGAGCCGCAATTCTGTAAATTGGTAAATCAGTCAATCAGCAATTATCAGCTGATTCAATTTTGGCCTATTTATTTACCGTTATGGTCTGTCACTAATTAAAAGTATTTGAGGGACAAATGTTGTGTTCCATATGATTTGTAATGGCAGAACAAAGCATGTGCTGAAGAGAGTGTGTCTGTTTTCCCACGGCAGTCTCAAGGATTTGATTTGGTTTTATATCCTTAGAAAAACTAAAATGAATCCACATAGTATAAAAGTATGTTTGCATTCATCACCAGTCATTCTGGCCTTGAGCATGTCCCATTTTCTCTTTCTTTCTTTTTTTTTTTTTTTAAAGGCTTAGCACAACTTTAACATAGTTTCAATCATTTGAGTCTTGTGGTTAAATTTTACATTATATAAACAATTCAAGTGATGAATGAGATATGAGAATATGATCTCCATCACATTAAGATGATTAGTGAAATATGTTTGAAATGTTTCACTGGTGTGGTAGTTCGTTTCCTTTTAACACACAGACTTGTGACATACTAAAGCCATGATGAATGTTTAAAGCCACATCAAATCCGAGCAGAATGGAAACGCTTATACATTATTAAATTACATTTAATAATTAGATTCCCTGCCCCTAGATTGTTTATGAAATATTTCAGCTGATTTGATGGATTCAACGGCTTCGAAAAACATATTTGACTATTTTTGAGTCAAGCGTTTTTCTCATAATTAGCATAGAAAAAAATATGAAAGAAGTGCAGATTCTATCTGAGCCTGGTTATTGAATCTCACAGCCTAATTTTAGTCACACTTAGTTGCGTAAACTGTAATGAAACACTTGTTTTATTGTAATACATTGCTCATTCAGTCAAGTTGAGTGTCAGTTTTTCAGTTACTACAGTAAGCGATTGGCATTTGCATTATTTCAAGGGCAACCCATCTTTGGATCACAAGCTATTGGATCTCATGATCTCCTGAGCTGGGTTCAATAGTCTTCTCAGTTCACGTTGCCTCAAGGTTAGAGAATCTGCAAGTACAATAGCAGATGGTTTAATGTAGCCAGATCTGTGTGAACAGGCAGCGCTGCAGTCCAGCATGCATCACTGTTACACAGTCAGGCGAGTGCGCAGCTTCTGCTAGAGAAAGAACAGGTAAGCACCATCTCGTCTTACACTCCGGATGTGAAATGGAAAACAATCAGGGCTTTGATGAAGCTTACTCAACTTCTAAGCTGGAAATAATAGCCAGAGGAAATGCTGAGTTTCATGCAGTTTGAAAAAAAAAAACCAAGTGATGTTATTCCGAATTGTGACAAAATATAAATACAAGACAAAAAAAATTATTCCAATATAAAGTTGGTCAAAAAAGAAAATTCTGTCATCCATTTACTTTCTACGACTTACTTTATTGCACGTTTCCATGCAATGAAAAGTGTTAGTCCAGTTATTCTTGGCCTTATTCATGCAGCGATTAACTTAAACGTGGGTAATTAAATATCCATGTTTGAGCTGGTTCAGTCCATTTATCAGCAGATTTGCAATTTGTAGTCAAGCATTAGGTGCACTGCTGCCATTAACTCATACTTAGCACAAATTTAGTGCTATCTGATGTTCAGTTACCACGAACGGAATGATTCAAAGCAATTATGCAAATTCCTGGCATTAACATTTTGAGTTTTGCCCGAGTCACATTTCTGACGTTTTTCACCTTAGAATTCTAAGTTTACATCTTGCAAAATTTGTGGGAAAAACTGAATTGCAAGATGTAAACTTGCAAGAAAGAAAGTTAGAAAGAATTGTCAGGTAAAAAGCTGCAATTACTTTTTTTATATTTTCATTCTGTGATGGAAATGAGCTTCCATAGTTCTCTGTACTGTACTTATTGTACATTTCTTCCATATTTCTTCCATTTAAGTGCAGTAACAACGCTTTTCTGAAATGCAGCAGGAACATTATACCTCCCAGACTGTGATTACGTCAGTTTAAAAAACCCAGACTATCCCCTGCGGCTGTAAGGGCACCTGTTCAGAGTTGATGCATGTCAGATTTGATGATTTATATGTCAGCAGCACCCAAAAAAACCTACAGGGCAGAGTTATAGAAAGCTGATTAGACCTTGTGAGTAGTGAAGTGTTGTGTGGGCTGAATTTGCAGTAATACCTTCTAGTTTAGAGCAGTTTTGTCTTTACGTTTAAAGATGATGTCTCTTCGGTGCATTTAATGCTTAACATTCAACCCTTTTTGATAAGTATAAAATCACTTTTTTCTTTTTAATACAAGCAAGATTTGCCGTGAACTTCTTTTTAAGTTCAAATGAGTCTCACCAGGATTAAAAGTCTTATGTCTTCTTTTAAGCTCTTACGGTACGTTTGCATTGAGCTCATTTCATAATTGGACTGAGATGTGACACTTTAGGGCTTTTTTTGGAGTCAAGTTTCCATTCTTTGAGCTGCTTGAAGTTTGAAATATGAATCTGTGAAAGGAGAGATGATGACCGAGAGAAAAGGAACAGCACCTGAGGGTGTCGTGTTGAAAATCTTGGGAATACCGTGCAGTGCTCTTTTAGTGGACTTCTTTCCTCTAACTTTTATTTACATGACAGCTGGGAGAACTACTGTAGTAAGATTGTGTTTGTCTTTTCAGAGTCAACCAGGTGATATTTTTACACAAACAGATTACATTCTCATTTAGTGCCCCAAGTGGTGCAGAAATCCCACCTCATCTTTAAATTTCAGTTTGTTTATTTGTAAAATAGATTGACTTTGATGTGTAAGGACTTAATAATAGTGGGATTAGGGATGTTCATTCAGTTTCCCAGATTCCCACATCATCACATGAGCTTCTGTGAACGGAGAAAAACAATCAAATTTGATATATAAAAGTAATAAATAGGCCTATTATGCAAAATATATTTTACTGAAATAATTAACGGATTAACAAAACGAAAGAAAAAAACTGCGATAAGTAGTATTCTGAGTTTCGGTTCATTTTTGTGACGCGTTCCACAAACAAGTTCATGGAAAGGAAACCAAGACGGCAGACGGCACTGTGCTTTTATTTTATAAAACAAATAAAAGTAAACACTTTATAGTTTTGAATGATGTCTTACTCTTATCTGTATGACCATAATTTTAAATTTCCAATTTTATGTCGATATTGGAACAAAAGAGAAGAACAAAGCCTAGTTTACATAGTAGATAATGGTTTAGCATCCACACACGTAATGTAGCACATATGGAAACATTTGGATTGTGTCGAATAAGAGGGGTTACATGAGACGTTTCACTTTAAATAAATTTGTTTTGGTTTAGTAATTATATACTTGTGTTTTTCTTTCTTGTTCTATTCTGAATACCGTTAAATAGGAAGGATTTGTGAGGGGAACTAAAATAACCTATAGCTGTGTTTATAGTGTTTGTTATGATCGTAAACATTTCGCTTAATTTAACGGTATTTTACTTTATTTTTAAATGTAATAATTAAATGCGATTTCTGAAATAACATTAAAATAAACAAACGTGTATGGTATAATTTTAACCATGCCGCAAGCATTTTAAAATGTATTGGAAAAAATTACTTTAAAAGCGATTTAACTGAGTATTAATTGGTCAAAATTCGTACTGTTGGTTAATGGTTAACCAGTTATTATGAGAACCCCTAAGTGGGATGTGACTTAAAGGGGCTCTATGGAACTTTTAGCGGCCTCTAGCGGTGAAGTTTCAGATTGCAATTTTTACAAGAGCGCTCATGCTCGAACTCATAAACAATACCGTCAATTACACAAATATCTCGGCGAATACTCGACGGATTCGGCGAGCACGTAAAACACTGGAACCGTCTAGTCGAGCTGAAAAGAACCATATAAGTTTCATAATTTTTGGTGGTGTTTTCGCGGAGATATTAGCCGAAAACCATCGGGCGCGCTGCAAAATGGCGGACGCCGGTGACGCCACGATCTCAGAAGAGAACCGCTCGTATCTCTGGAACGCGAAGACCCAGAGAGCTCAAATTCGGGAGAGGAGGTCCCAGGGGGACCCTTGCCTGAACGCCAGAGTGGCGGGCCCCGGGGACGCCCCCTACCTGATCGCCGTTCGCTGGACCTCCGATTTCGAACGGCTATAACTCGGGGACCCGGGCGAGTTGGACCTCAGGGGTGGGCTCGTTCGAAAGGCCCCGTCCAGCACTACGAACGATTTGAGTCTTGGGAATATTGATCAAAGATTGACCGAGATATAAGCCGAAACACGTGCGCATTTGACTGGATGTAACTCCCTGACCGTCTACAATAGACTGTATATAAAGGAGAGAGGCTCGGGAGCGCGCGTGCACGTCACATCCGATGGATTTCGTGGGAAATCCGACCCGGAGCCTTCACATAAAAATAGGAATTTTTCACACAATTTCAATTTTCACCCCTTCACACACAGGCAATAAAAAAAGGATTCATTTTAGTAGAAAAGTTACATAGAGCACCTTTAAAATGTGTTGCTGGTCACGAGCAGCAAGGAACAAACAATGATAAATGCAAACAATCAAGTACTAACTACAGTATATAATCTTGAATAGTTAGGATAGCAAAAAGGGAGAAGAAAACACTTTTTAAAGTTGACGTCGAAGTGCTGTTCAGTTGTATGAGTGTCTCATCCTCAAAACTCATTAAAAATCAATCAAATAAAAAATGACCCAGACTCCTTCAAATACCCGTTCGCTTGGGGTTTAAAACACAACTAATATTCAGTAGTATTATCGATTAACAGCACTGAAACTATCGGACGAGAACAAAACTTGAACTGAATTGAGCTGCATAATAACAACATCAAAACTTTGCAACATTTATATTGTTATTGTTGAACTGAACTGAATTAACATTGAACAGAACTGAACAGAATAACGACACTATTGTCTTCTATAGTGCTGCTTTTTAGCTGAACTCGAATGATTCATAATGGATGAATTGATGGTAATTTCCCACTTTAATTCTCTGAAGCTGCTTTGAAGCAATCTGTATTGTATAAAGTATTATAGGAGTAAATGTGATTTGACTTGCAGTGAGGATAAACATGGTCTATTTTGACCAGAATGTGTTTTGTGTGGCGAGTTATTGGCTTCTAAGAGCATAAAACCATTGAAATATAATTCAATTTTGAATACATTGGGTTTGGCTGCCATAGGCTGCTGTTGATCCCATAGAGGAAGCAGTCCAGTTTTCCCTCTCGGGTTTCCACCTCTACTTCCTGTTTCCCACCTCTACTTCCTGTATGCTGTCTCTTCTTAGTTTAATGGGATGTTGGTGAGCTGACAAGTGAGAGTGTCTTCATCTCATAATTGCTCCTTAAACTTGTAACCTGGTCATTTTCAAGTACATATCAAGTCATTGCCTTTGCCCAAATAAATGCTGACGGTATCTGAGCACTGCAGAGGATGATGGGAAAAATGGGCAAAGCATGTTTGCAATGTTTGCACCTGGTTTGGGGAGCTTAATAATATTCATATATATAAAATATTGAATTGTTATTCAATGTGTATATTATATAAAATAAACATTCTAAAAATAAATAAATAAAGAATATATTGGTATTGAAAATAACTATTAATGTTCAGTTAGACAGAGACGGGGTTATTATTAACGAAAAAAAAAATTGTTAATTGAAATAAAGTTCAAATAAAATATAACATAATATTAGTTGAAACATTTTTAGTTAAATTAATTAACAAAAAATTAAATTAAGATAAATTAAATCTAAAATAAGATAAAACTAAAATATTATACTAAACGTTTAGTAAATATTCTACTAAATGTAACTAAACTATAATAATAACTAAAATAAAAACGTATACACTATAATAAGAAAAACACTTAAATGAACTAAGATTAGAATTGAAATATAAAAATAAAAGCTAATTCAAAATATTAATAAAAGCTAATAGTATATCAATAATAGTAAAATAACACTTGGTGAAAGAAATCTTTGAATGTTGGCTTTTATTATATTGCTGTTATGGCTGTTTTATGAAACACAATAAGCTGCTGGTCTCTGTTTCCCTTTGCTTCATAATAGAGATTCATGATGCATGATGTCAAATACACACAGTTCATAAACCAGTGTGTTTATCATTTAAACTCATCTGTGTGTGTGTCTCTTGAAATGACAGTGGCTTCAGTGGTCACCCTCTGGAATGCATCTTTTGTCTCTGCATGTTTTCTTAGTGTATTGTGTGTGAATAACCAGCCTTTCCGCCCAGCGACATCGGCCACGTACACACTGCTAAAGTCTCGTTTCATGTGAATATGAACATGTAATACAATATGTAATTATTTTAACCAAAAATACAGTAAAAACAATAATACTGTTTTCTATGTGAAAATATTTTAAATTGTAATTTATTCCTGTGATCAAAGCTGAATTTTTTTTAATTTGCTGCTTCATATTTTTGTGGAACTTTTTTTTCAGTATCCTTTAATGCATAAAAAGTTAACAGAAAGAACACCATTGATATGACATATAAATCTTTTTACATTATAAATGTCTTTACTGTGAAGCATTCTTTGCTGAACAAAAATGAATTTCTTTAAAAAAACAACACCAAAGCCTTGGTAAGTGACCCGAACCTTATGAACAGTGCAGTGTGTATGTTGCTGCAGTGTGAATGTGCCGATGTTTTCTCTAGCCGTCTGTTTTCTGAGTTTATCCGTCTGCTCCTTTGGAGGAAAATTACATTGCACCGATAAAACAATTGCATTCCCTAGAGGAGTCCCGTCCTTTGTGCACGAGGTGCGGCTGTGTTTATAGAACAGCGAGATACACATCTTGACCTAGAAGAGGTTTAGGGATGTTTGTAAACCCCTCCGCTGCACCACAGCACAGATACTATTGACAGAACCGACAGTAATGTCCCTCTTTAGTGTTTCACGGCTGATTTATTACACTGCACTTTCCCACTCCTCTAGTCTGGCATTACAGAAACTCTGCTTTCACTGCTGGGTGCTTAAACTGATTAACTGTCTGGAAAGGGCAGCGGCGATGGAGAATTGTGGGTAATTCCATGCAGATAAGTTGGCATCACACAAAACGGTGGCACAGATGCCAGGCTGTTTAGATAACTGTTGTATACACTGTTGGAGAGTAAAAACATTCTTCAGTATCATGAAAGAATCTCAGCTGCTTTAAAACTGAAACTATTCCAGCAGCAGCAGAAAGTTTTGCCATTGAGTGCAATTAATGAAGCGCCGCATCACTGTTTTTTGAAACGTTGTATGACACGCCACAGCTTTAATTCTATGCACTTTCTTTCACACCACTGTTCTCACTTCTTATATGTTGTCCATTTTAGTTAATCAGTTTCTAATTCTGTTCTATCGTTTGCATTTAGGGCGGATTTAAGTTTGTTTAATTCAATTTAATTTAATAAAGAAAATATTAATTTCTAGAAAAAACATAAATGACAAAAAATCTATAATTCAAAAATGTCAAATTAATAAAGACTAAAACTATCGATGTATCATGGGTTTTAGTGTCCAAACGGTATCGGCCGATATATGATTTTTAATGTTATCATTTTCAGCCCAATAAGAAAATTTGGCCGATATATTAAAGCCGATAAATAATGGATTATTTCCTTCAGCGGAGACACTTCAGATGCGCACTGTTCACCATGATGGTTATGAATTGCTTGAAATATGATTTAAATCACTTCAAAAAAGGAAAATAGAGTTTAGTACATGTTCAGTGCAATTGTGTGCTTGGGACATGGCTTTTAATAGTGAGACTTTTGTTTTTGTATTCAGGCTCTTAAAATGTATATGAAAATTTTGAATTAGATTTATCGGCCAATATATTGGTTACAAAAAATTATCGTGATTTTAACGGTAAAAATGCTACAGTGAAGTTTCCGTACTATATACGGGTAAATAACTGTGATAGATCTAATGGTACAGTCAATGTAATTTTACTGTAAAATACCGTTAAATTTACAGTTTTTTGAAAGTGAAAAAGAACAACTCATTGTACAATTTACAGTAAAATACTGTAAATTGACATTCCCACAATTCCCTGCGTGACACTTCACATTTGATGTATTTTTGTTTAAATAACTATGTTTCTTCATAGTTTTCTTAGTTTTGTTCTTATCAGTTATGTACATTAGGGTTTTATGTTACATTTAATGTTGTTAAATTAATGTTTATTGCATCTTTAAAATTTCATTGCGTTACCATGATGGTGTTTAATGTTTGTGCGAATGACACTGTGCAGCTTCTATATATTAGTATTAACTTTCTTGTGGAAGAGCTCCTTGTGATGAGCTTTGATTGATCTTTGATTGATCATGTGACTCTCATTACTGCTGTGATTGGTGGTTGTCAGTGTATTACAATGGTACAAAACAGATATTAATACTGCAATAGATCAGTAAATTAACATTATCAGATAATAAAATACGGTTTATTACTGTAAATTTAAAGTAAAGTCTGTAAAACCAATAACGTTGCCACAGTATTTTTGACGGTAAAGTACTGGCAACCGCAGCTGCTATTTTTTTACCGTAAAAATTACGGGTTTATTTTTTACAGTGTACTGGCTTTAAGTTATCGCATCTGCCAAATCTTTCATATTGATGCAAACCTATAAGCAAAAAACTTTTTTTTTTTTTTTGGTTTGTTTTGCCTTACTTGAAGCATAACTTTTAGCTTGGTGGACTTCAAAGTTAACACTAATCGTAAGATGATTGATGATCTTTGTTGAAGGGAGCGAGGTCAGAATGACGATTTCAGTCCAAAAACACATTTATAAAAACAATCAAGACGCATTTCCCAGATTACAGCCTGATGCTGGCAGACATCTCTAATGCAGCAGCAGATTTTCCAGCACGAGTCTTTATGGTGTCCATCAGAGAAGACAGGTCAGGAACAAGTGGTCACTGCAGTAAATATGTCAGTGTTGAATGCTTTTGGGAGGGAACTGAACCACATTTAACACCGTTGTGAACTTGATGAGTTCCTGCTGATGTAGTGCGTTGATGTTGCTGCTTTTATCTATGTAGGAGTTTACAGAGAGGTTTGATATTCTTCAATATTGGGGTTAAGGTTTATTCGCACTGTTTTGGCAACATTTTAAAGAAATACTTTTTCAAATTCTAAGTTGACTTGAGTTTTAATGCACTTTGCCTGCACTGTTCATATACCACAGAATTAGAGCCATTTACACTCAGTTAAGTGTTATTTTATGTTTTTTAAAGGAGAACTCCGGTCAATTTTAACATTGAGCTAATTTTTGATGATAACACGGTGTAGGCAACACCGATTTTTGTCGTTGTTCTCTGTACTGACAGCCAGTACTCCATTAAGGGAAAGTCCTGTAAGGGTTTAATGTGGTTTGATACTAATTATTAAGTTTGCTAACTCAGTGTAGTTTGTTTGTTGAACAAAATTTAATTAAAAGTTGTCATAACATAATTCTTTTTTTTATTTGGACTTTTTTTTGTGTGTGTGTGTGTTTCAATAAGATTAAGTTAGCATGTTGTCTCAAAAGGTGCCTATGAGAGTAAAGCAGCTCTAGGTTTTGTAACAGTCACAGTATTGCTTATGTGAGAGCTTAATCCTCTATTAGGAACTTTGACTCACTAGGCAAGGGATTCTTATGTTTTTTAAATGTTGATGTGTTGATCTGTTGCCCAGTGACCAACAACAGTCTGGAACGACAATGTTCCACTACCAGAGACGCCCTCATTGTGTTTCATGTTTTTGGGGGTTATTAAAACATCTGGTGCGACAGTTCTTCCTCTGTCCCATCTGACTCTATCTCTAAATCAGCTAAAGCATGACGATGTGGAGAACCTGGCATTGATTCCTCCAGCAGGTCTCTTAATGGATTGCGTTATTTGGTGAACACAAGCGTGAATACTATCAGTAAATGTATAACGGCTTTCTAACTCACTTAATGAAGCATACTCTTACTGAATAGACAGTGCTTGGATTAGACATGAGCTTCACGTGTTGGGTGGGATGCTTAGCTTTTGTTTGAGCTGTGAGACTGATTGCTCTATGGGAAGGGCAAGTTGCTTCCTTCCTGATGTGGCTTGTCATGTCCTCCCCATGCTGGACTTTGCTCTATTATGTTCTGATGGTTAAAAATGGAGTATGAAATATGCGATTTCCTAATGGTTTCCATACCAGCATTGCTTTGGTGTGTGCATGAAGTCTCTCACTAAACAACCAGTGAATCAATCTCCTGAAATCTTAGTCAGTGCTGGAGAGCAACATAAATGTGATGTTACAACATTTATAATTTTTGTGGTCTGTTTCCAAAGTGTGAAAAGTTCTGCCAATTGTGACTGGAAACATTGTAGCAAGAGATTCTTTTTTTCGGAACATTCCAAAAGTTTGAATTCCTGCAGTGATTCTGTGCAGCAGTGACACTTGATTCCCTGCAGGTTCAGCATCTGCTGTGAGTCTAAAGCAGATTCATTATTATACTGGAAGAGTGTTGGGTTGCAGAAGTCATTGAGTCAGGGATAGGAATTGGAAGGAATTTTAAGATTTTTGGTTTTGATTATGAACAAGTCAGCAACCAAACTACACTTTTCAAGCCCCCACCTACATCCACCCACATAAAAACCTGAGAAAAACATTGTAATTAATACAATACTACAGCTTCTTAAAGGAACACGCTGACTTTTTGCGACTTTAGCTTATTCACCGTGTCCCTCAGAGTTAGATAAGTCCACACATGACTTTTTGCGACTTTAGCTTATTTACCGCGTCCCTCAGAGTTAGATAAGTCCACACATACCCTTCTCATCTCAGTGCGAGCTGTAGCTCTGTCTGACGCACCCACCGCTAGCCTAGCTTAGCACAAAGACTGGAGGTAAATGGGTCCAGCTAGCATACTGCTCCCAATAAGTGACAAAATAACGCCAACATTTTCCTATTTATATGTTGTGATTTGTATAGTCACAGTGTGCACAAATAACAAGGTCATGTTTTTGTAACCCCCACCTGAGCGATACCTTTCAACATGAGATCCCGTTGATGCTTCGTAAGCTCTGTGGCCAATGGCTCTTGTAGTAGCATGCAACCAAGATGATATCAGAAAAATCTTATAAGAACAGCTGAGAGTTATTTAGAGTTAATCAGAGTTAATCCCCATCCAACCTGATGGAGCTTGAGAGGTTCTGCAAAGAAGAATGGGAGAAACTGTCCAAAAATATGTGTGCCAAGCTTGTAGCATCACTCAAAAAGACTCTAATTGGTGCCAAAGGTGCTTCGACAAAGTATTGAGCAAAGGCTGTGAATACTTATGTACATGTGATTTTTTTATTTTTTTTATTTTTAATTAATTTGCAAAGATTTCAAACAAGCTTCTTTCACGTTGTCATTATGGGGTATTGTTAGTAGAATTTTGAGAAAAATAATAAATTGAATCCATTTTGGAATAAGGCTGTAACAAAACAAAATGTGGAAAAAGTGAAGCGCTGTGAATACTTTCCGGATGCACTGTAATAACATACTGTACCACATACAGTTACTCATACCATGATATTTTCAACCTATGACAGTACTGGGATGAAGGCTCCAGTGCTGGGATCTGCTCAGCATCAGGGATGACTGTGATCATATGTGGCATTTCTGTGTCAGTGTGCACATGCTTAAGGCACATGTTGTGACGAATGCTACGGTTACATGCGTTTCCCTGTTACAGCTCAGTGGGGAAAATGTTACTACATAGTTAGCGGGTGCACACTGAATCTGTGCATGCAGTAATCTCTAGTGCACGCAGAATTTAAGGATGAAATATTCCTGAATCCTTTATGCAAATTTTCTGTAGAATCAAGTTAGTCATTTGTGTTGTCTTTTCCCTACACTCACTAAGAAACATTCTGTATTTCATACTAAAAATAAACATGTGTAAAAACATGTGCACATGCATTTTGCTTATTGTTGAGTATAATATGATAATGCAATAGGGGAATTGCAATTTGTTGGTCCTGGACTGGTAATGCCAAATGTCTGATGTTCAAAATAAAGTAATTGTGCACTGCCATTAAACATGCATTTAAAAAAAATTATAATTAAGTGACAATACTGTGACAGTACAGTATTTCAATATTTTTCAATGTATTCAATCAATGACAGAAAGTATGTTTTAACATATATCTGTAATTTCTGCTGAGCAGAATCATGAATATAATTTTTTTAAATTCAGGACCAAGTTCATTTATACTAATTGTATTATTATGAACCGTAATATAATGACGCTTTTGCCAAAGCGTCTATATCGAACGCGCATGGTACCCTTTAGCGTCAATATGAGACGCCGATATATATGGGTCAGAAGGCGCCTCCTAGCGGTCTAACCCTAACCCTACACCATACCTAAACCTACCCATCTCTCTGCGTGTTATATTGACGCTAAAGGGTTCCATGGGCGTTGGATTTAGATGCTTTGTCAAAGTGTCAGAATATGACGCCCTAGGATGAGAATGCGTTGGTTTATCATATGTCTTAGAAGTAACAATTAAAATAAGCTTCTTTATTTTGCATTTGTTTAAAGTATCTTGAGAGTATCGTATGGTGAGATCAGTATCGTGTTTCAAGCCAAATTGTATCGTTGCACCTCCGTTCTTATGTTTTTGTAGTATGTATTATTTTGCAGAGCATGATTCGTAAGCGTTGGATTGAATTTGATGAATTGAAATGAGAGTTTGGGTGAGCTGGTTGTGTTCAGAGCTCCACCGCCTCTGTCCGCTCTGATTAGCGGCTGGATGTTACACTAGTTAGTGTCCCATATTCAGTCTCTGGACGTCTGTCATGCACTCTAATGAGGGGCTGGAGGCACAATGGCTCTGCTTATAAAAAACAGATCAGCAGTGGCACAGAAAGTGCAAACTCATATTCAAACTGTATGTGTTCATTTGCCACAATGACTTAGTTTCTGTTTGCATTAGTAAGTGATTCTGGGCAAAAATGCTGCTTTATTGATGTAATGTAGGTTTTTTGTTTGTGATGTTACCTTAATTATGACTTCTGTTGTTGTTGTGGTTCTTAAGGGTTTACACTAAGATAGTATTGCTTTTATTAGTACTTTATTTAAATGTATATTGTACTATATATAGTGGATGCATAAAGGGTCTGTGTTAATCAGAACAAAGACTTAACTTTATTATTTAAGTGTTTATAATAGGTCTTTTAACCAGTCACTACCCTAGTGAAAAATAAATAAAATATATTTAATAATATAATAATAAGTACACTGCAAATACATTTACATATTACATACTTAATATAAATACCTTGCTATTGTACTTTTGGTATACTAAATGAATATACTTAAAGTCTGCTAAATTGGAACAATTTTGTACTTAATGTACTTTAGTTATCCAGAAGTAGTTTTATTAGATTATTTGACAGTATATTTGATTGTGCTAAAATGGAACTATTGCATGTATACTTTAGGTACACTTTAAATATCTTGCATTTAAAGACTGATATTATATAGAGATCATACTATCCTAGTGATCCTAGTGATATTAAAACACATTTTAGGAAATAAAAGAAATGTGCATTGTGCAATATTAAGAAATGTGTATTGTGCAATAAAGTAGTACTCCAAATCAGTAAGTCTTAAACCTATTAAGTCAGTAAATATGTTTTTGCAGTATATATGAAGTATATATTTTTCACAAGGTGTGTGTGTGTGTGTGGGTGTGTGTGTGTGTGTGTGTATATATATATATATTAATAAAAAGCTCAATAATAATATGAAAAAAATAATGAAAAAAGTTATATTTGTTATTTTTTTATTCATATATGCTTTCATATAATTTGTTTTATAAATAAATATCTCAATAAAAATATATATATTATAGTATTTATTTAAATGTGTGTGTGTATACATATATATATATATATATATGGGGATGTATGTGTTAATAATATATATGTTTATTCTCACACACACACACACACACACACACACACACACACACACACACACACACACACACACACACACACACACACACACACACACACACACGACACGAGTGCTGGATTACTGTCTATCTGAGATCCAGTCCAGGTCTTCACTGAGTCCTGTGGGCCGGTGATGGTCATCTGTCTGAACGAGTGCCAGCGTGGGCAGTGCCCGTGTCTGAGGGCATCTGGGAGAGTGATGACACACAGCTCAGGTATGTTCATCAGCACAGAGGAGTGTGTAGACCAGACCAGTCCTGCTGAAGCTGATGGTACATACTTGAACTCTTATCAGCTAGTGCAATAAAACATTATCAGAGAGGTATTTTCCAGAGTCCTCACGTAACATCCAGAAACATTCAGTGATATTGAACATAGTATTTTTAGCTCAGTTGGCACAGTAAAGAGTCTGTAGATGTACTTCTATTCATTTTAAGTTTATACACGTAACATTTATCACTCTTTGCTGCACTATCAAAAAATAAGAAATTTACGGTTAAAAAAAACTGTCTGCTGCGGTTGCCAGAAATTTACCGTATTAAACAGTACAGTAGCATTATAATATACTGATGACTACCTTAAAAACACAGATGATAAAGACTAAGTCACATGAATCAAAGTACTTCACAAGAAGCTTTTCCTATTTATTGTGTATTTAGTATTTGGTGTCATACACACAAATACAAAACACCATCATGGAAACACACATGACACTAAAATAATGCTATAAACACTCAATAAACAACATAAGATGTAACATAAAACCCTAATGTACATAATTCATAACTCGCACCATTAACCAATTTACAGGATTTTACTAATTTACCATTAAAATTATGATCATTTTTACTATGTGCATTGGCTCAGGCTTCACTTTTCACAATATTAAAGCTCTTCTTTAGGGTTTTTATTTTTAGAAAATAAATCGAGTGTGTATGGGAAAGTCTTTTTTTTTTTTTTGTTCTACTAAAGGAGCTTGGGAAAACATTTGTGGTGAACGGAGGAGTATTTTAGTCTCGTGTGTTGGTAATACTAGAGATCTGTTCCAAAACCTAGTGAACTGCTTACGTAGACCTCATAGATGCACTTTCGTTTTTTCCAAATTCTAATGCATTACTGCATGAATCCACGTCTGGAGAAGGCCTTTCCATAATGCATTGCAATGATCATCATCTTACTAGGTTTTGGAGATTGTGTTTTCATTCACCGCCACTCTTTTTTTGGAAAGGTGGTTTTTGCATGCAAGACAGTCACATGCATTTTTTCCTTGTTGTCATTGAGAGAGAGGTTTTGTGAGACGTAACCCTTGCCTGACCTCAGCTGTGAAGTCCCCGAAGTTTGCACAGCAGATCTACTGCGTCATTCAGGCCTAAATCTCTGTGTATTATGAGTCCATTCACATGTTCATCAGTCAGGAAATGCCACTGAACTCGATGGCGTAGACAGTAAAGAGCTCCATTAATCAAGTCATTAACGAGGTTTGAAGGGGAAAGAAATGACCTATAAATGAGGTCAGTGTCACAAAATGTGGAATGTGCTGGGAAAAGTCCAGGGCACCTGCCAGTTTTAATAGAGAATTTCTTTCTTGTTTTTTTGTTGTTGTCTTAAGCAAAGAAATGAACACTATAAAAATAAGATACTATTGGAAACTTGACGTATTCTTTCTTTTATCATTTTTTTTTTTTTTTGTTTAAACATTAATTGAGTAACTACTTTGAATATTTGGATTTAAAAAAAATAATTTAGAACAATGCAGGAGCATTAAAAAAAAGCACCCATCATGCATTGCCATAATAGGATTGTTGGTGGTGTTTTTGTCACTGTTAGTTATTTGGGTTACACTTTATTTTAAGGTGAAGTGGTTAAGTTGTACTTACTCAAATAAGTACTCGGTAATCTTAATTAACTACATGTACTTACTATAGAGTTATGGTTAGGGTTAGTTACTTGTAATTATGCATAATTTACTGTTATTACTATAGTAAGTGCATGTAGTAAAGTGTAATTATGTCACCTTAAATAGAAAGTGTTGCTGTTATTAGTTGTGTTGATGTAAGCTCATCTTCATTTCATGATGTTTGTTGATTTTCACTGTTATTGAAAAGTGTTGCAGTTTGTATGTGTCTATATTATACTAAATTATTAAACAAAAAATTAAATGCTTTATTATCACATCTTATGTTCTTCAGAAGCAGAGATTCTCTGTTTTAAGACATTTGTGAATGAAATCATGACAAATGAAGTGTTTTAGTTGGTAATTGATCATTTGCTGAAGGTTGATAGAAGCCTCTTCTGCTCACCAAGGCTGCAGTTTTTTGGATAAAAAATAAAATAAAATCAGTAATATTGTAAAATATTATACAAATTTTAAAAGAACCGTTTTCTATGTGAATATATTGTAAAATGTAATTTATTCCTGTGATCAAAGCTGAATTTACAGCATCATTACTCCAGTTATCAATGCTGATTCTTTGATCAAATTTCATTTATCAGCATTTATCTGTACAGCATTTATCTTTTGTAACAATATAAATGTCTTTACTGTCAATGTAATGCATCCTTGATTAATACAAGTGTACATTTTGTAAAAAAAACAACAACAAAAAACAATTCACCCCAAACTAGCATTTTTTATTTTTATTTTAGCTGAATTTTGCAATTTTTTGCTGAATGAGACATTTCTGAAGAAGGTTTACTGGGTCAGTTATTAAAACAAAAAATTGTAAATGCAGCCTTGTAACATAATGCTGTTGACTGAATGCTTTGTTCTTTATTTGTCTTTATGGAAACTGTTTCCTGTCCTGATGTGCCACTAACACCTCTTTACACTCAGAAAACAGCCAAAGGTGAGACAAAACTTTTCTTCTGTTTATCACACATCTTTATGTGCATATTCATATTTATACAATTTTCCTATTACAGCAATATGTTTGTGAATTACTTAAAATTCTGTTCCATTTTTTACTTGATTATCCATACATCATTTTTTTTTTTTTAAATCATGTTCAAATGTGAGTATCAAATATGATCCATCAGGCTTTGGAGGAAGATTGATTTGTTCATCCAGTCATCATTGTTTTGCATTACATTATATAACTACAGAGCTTTGATCATAAAAATAAGCATTTAAATATAATTTACTAAGACAGATATAGAGTGACGATGCATTTATATGCATTCCATGTAAGTATTCTGTAATATAAATATCTCATTGATTTACAATACAAGCTATCAGAATTTCGCCTTTTTGGCCATATTAATATGAGCAACTGCACTAAATTGCATATTTTTGCTCAGTTTGGGCCTCTGAATAAATTTGAGGTGTTTTTTTTCCATAATCTAACTTTATCACACTATTTAAGCCATAACAGCCTGATGTTTCAAATATGATACTCAACCAAAAACACACATGCAAACTTACGTTTTTTCAAAAATATTTTTTGTTTAAAGGTTCAATAAACTGTCCCATTTAAAAAACAGAGATTTTTTTGACATATGTCAGGCTTTACATGGTAAACAACACGCTTTTGACATTAAAGTGTTTCCACATGCAGTCAAAGAGGCATTTGAGCTCCCCCATCCTTCCGGTGGGTCATCAGACGGGTATAAGCGTCTGTGTGAATGTGTCAGGCCTCTAAGATCTTGTGAACAACCACAAAGAGCTACAATGTGTGAGGCAGCGAGGGACACACAGGGCCAGTGTAGTGAGTGTACACACACAGTCAAAGCTGCATTGTTGCTGCGCTCGTCTCCCTCTCTCGCCCGCAGACGCATGGGCTGACATTGTGCTTGGCAGACAGACTGCAGTGCAGACTAATGCTGAGCAACACGGTTCAGGCTTTTTCCCTTTTTCAACCAGTGACCCAATCAGAAGCGTAGTGCCGATTACTGGAAAGCGTTTCTCCACTTACGCCAATGAACAGAGAGAGGAAATTACTCAAAATACACCGTGCCGAATTCAGTTGCTGCACTGATTCACAAACAACCGTTAAAACTGGCTCTGTCTATAAAACTGTGCCACGCGTATTATTCAAATGGAGTCATTGACATGAATTTTAATGCAAATTCTCCTCCTATACTATATATAGATTGCACTTTATCAATTCAGCGATGTTACATGACTAAAATGACTGGATAAGCAGAAATTATAGTGGCCTAAACTACTGAATAGTTGTTGTTTTTTTCAAAGAAATTTATACTTTTATTCAGCTTTGAATCATTCAATTGATCAAAAGTGAGAGTAAAGACAATTATAATGTTGCAAAATATTTCTATTTCAAAATAAATGCTGTTCTTTTGAACTTCCTATTTATGAAAGAATCCTGTAAAAGAAAATGTAACAGTTTTCCTCAAAAATGTGTTTTTAAAAACAGTTTTTAACATTGATATTATAATACATTTTTCTTGACCATCAAATCAGCATGTTATGTCTGAAGGATCATGTGACACTGAAGACTGGAGTAATGATGCTGAAAATTCAGCTTTGATCAAAGGAATAAATTATGATTTTAAATAGGCTATATTACAATAGAAAATCAGTTTTTACTGATCAAATTCAAAAACTTTTGAATGTTAGTGTATTAACTCTGAATGTGAAATATCGGCTGATTAATCGTACCTAGACGAGTACACTTTAATAAATTTAAAAAGTCAGTTATAATACACTTATATTCAAGATACTTAAAATGATATTCAACCCTCTCTGAAAGCAAGTCTGAATTTCTTATTATTTAATTGAATTGAATGAATGAATAAGTCCAGAACTATTTTTGAAAAAAGAAAAGTGTATCCGATCAGATAATTTGAGATATCCTCTTCAGACGGATGTTCAGATAACGGCCAGTATTGCTCGTGTGTTTCCAGTGTTTTCGCTCTCTGTTCTTAATCAGAGAACATTTGGGTCAGTCTGATTTTACAGATGAGAGAGTCTGCCTGTTTCCCAGTGATCTCCAGAGAGAGAGAGAGAACTCGTGTGCTCGTAAAACATGTCGCACTATATCACAGCAAAACACGTAAAACAGCTCATCCTTAATCAAGAACGCTTTTCTTATTCATTCAAAATATGGAAACAATATGAATTTAAAAGTTAAGAAAGTCACTCTTAAAAATAAAGGAATTGGCATTTATGGGGTTTTTTTTTCACAAAAGGTTCTTAATTGTGGAAAAAGGTTCTTTATATTATTAAAATGTTCTTCACACTAAGAAAAAATGGTTGTTTTAAGAACTGCTGAAATGTTATTTTGAGATCCAAAAAGTCCCAAAGTTCTTCTGAAGTAGTGTGTTGCCTTCTATTGTATCGCTACAAAAACCCCATTTTGCACCCTTTAAATCCTCTGAATCCTCTGAATCCATTGGAGGATTTTGTTGAATTTGGAACAAGACTATATAGACTTATATAAAACACATACAGTAATCTGGGCCTTAAAGGGGTCCTGCTTTGCTTTTTAACATTTCCAACTGTCTTTAGTGTGTAATGTTGCTGTTTGAGCGTGAAAAAGCGCCTCGATTGTTGTCTTAAGTTTTCTTCCGGGAACGAACACGTCACAATATTCCACATTTAAATAATTCCCACCCAAGGCATATGCTAAATAAAGAGACGAGACCTAGTAGTGTGTTGAAACTGGCGGTTATGGTAAGGGGAGGGACATTTCCCAAACACGCTCAAAGCGCTCGACCAATCACAACACACTGGCCCAGCCGACCAATCAGTGCACAGTGTGCTTTTTAGAAGGAGGGGCTTCATAAAGACAGGAACTAAACAGAGCGATACTGACAGACTGTGAAGAGAGGAGCCGCAACAATGGAGAATATGTGGAAAGTAATGTTTTGAACATTCGAGCATGAAAAACGTTTCTCGTAGAGACCAAAAACATCATCAAGACTTTGAAAAAGGGCATAATAGGTCACCTTTAATATCTAATACCACATGGTTTTTAAGGGAAATGTATCTAGTTTAAGAAACGTTAGATATTTTATTGCAAAACTGGGGCGAAAATAGTTTATGCATTAACAATTCTACATTGTTCAGGATGTGAGATAAGGAAAACTCTCACTAGCAGGGTCGGGCGCTCTGGAAACATGTGTCACCAAAGCAGGAATTTATTCCACTGTCTCCAGATTTATGTATCTAATTAACCGTGTCTTCACGAAGACTGTTGCTGTACACAAGCACCGTAAGAATGTCTGAGGAGAGACCACAGGAGCGTTTCACCGCTGAGGTGCTCCTTTAGAGCTCAGGAGACTTTTTAAAATAGGTTTAATTTAAGTTTATGCTTGTTTCTTGTAAAATGCCTTATGAGAAATTAAAACAGACTACATTAAAAAACATTTGGTGTAAATTTCACAATTAATTAAACATTATAAAGTAAAAGATTTAACTAAACATGACATTTTGAAGTAAAAAGACTGAAATAGTATTTTAATGGATTATATATATATATATACAATAATCTTTATTTACAACTTAAAAAAAACACTTTACAGTGTAGTTGTCATCCAGTAAGACTAAGAGTGTAAAGCTGTAAAATGAATGTGTAGAGCAACTAATTTAATGAGAAATGTTTTATTTGAGTAGAAATCTCTTTTGATCACAGACTTTAGAGAACTGAGGAAGGAGATGTGTACGATGAATGTGATTGTGAGATTAATAGGGACTTTTTCTCAGGAGAAACACCTGAGATGCAGGAGACTTTAGCAAACATTTGCTCTCCATTTAATCTGGTTATGTCTTGGATAAACGTGTATATTTATATTCATGCATTTTAGAGACGCTTTTATCCAAAGTGACTTTGCATTCAAGGTATACACTTTATCAGTTCATGTATTCCCTGGGAACCCATTACCTTGGTGTTGCAAGCACAGTGATCAACTGTTTGAGCTACGTACAGGAATGAATATAAAAGTCAATATGAAATCCATGTTGCAACCCATAATGTGATGTATTATGTACTCAGTGAAACAGGATATTTAGTGATAAAAGAGAGGATAGCACTTGATTATAGTAAGAGTCATGAAAAGTGGATGTTATGTGGCATAAAGTAAATAGGTGAATTTGGATTTCATATTGACTTTAAAAATATCTCTTTTTTTTATCATACAAAATCTTTTATAAAACAAACCTCTACACTCTTAAAGGACCAATGAGGTTCTATATAGAACCCTAAAAAATGTTCTATATAAGGAAAAATGTCTTAAATGATTGCATAATACTTTCATGTTTAACGGGTTATTTTTTTTTCTTTCTAGTGATAAAGTAGTTTAAATTTAATTAACACTAAATCCATAAAATTATCACATGATAGGAACCCCTAATAGGTTCTATATGTGAAGTGCCTGACATATATAGAAACTTTTCATCTAAGGGGCTGTTTACACCTGGCCACTTCATGCGTTTTCTCAGATCGAATAGCTATCCGATCGTAAAACGACCAGGTGTAAATGCCCTCCGAAACGCATTCGAGGCAGATTTGAATCCGATCGCTCAAACCACTTCAGGAGGTGGTCTGGGTCGCATTCCAGACGAAACTGGACAAGTGTAAATGCATCTGGTTGTTGAAACCACATATGTAAATTTTACTCCTCCCAAAAATGCTAAAAAATAAAGTGTGAGAGCGTGTTATAGGCTATATGTCATGTTATAGTCAGATATGACGAGGCTTCTGCAACATGCATCACTGCAGATGAGCATCTCTTCATCAAGCCAACACGCAAACTATCGCAAATCAAAGTGAAAGTAAGTCGCAGACGCTAAACACACAATCATCTTCATTAAAAGTAAAGAAATGAAATTATCTTACCAGCGCTGTTGCTGCTATCTCTTATTGCGGTCTTTGATTTGGAAATTTTTAGCTGATGATCAATAAAATGGAGTTAATATGTTGCTTTCGGTGAAGTGCACTCCGTTAAATCTGCATATAGCGCGGGAATTGAAGATCGGATTTATATCCGTTTTGCAAAAACACATTTATGTGACCTGGTGTAAATGGAATCGTTTTGATAAATCAGATAGCTATCCGATCTGAGAAAACGCATGAAGTGGCCAGGTGTAAACAGCCCCTAAGAGTGCCATAAAATAGTGATGATGAGGGCTGTTTTCCCATTCTCATTCACTCAGCGTGTTCAAGACAAGCAGAATCATGTTCTGTGTGTGTCTGTGTGTCAGGTATAAAACACATTAAGTCTTCTTTTGTCTGTCTGAGACCTGAGAGCATCCAGAGGAGTGTGTTATAACATGCATCTGTCTCTGTGTCTGCAGGTGTTTGCCTTCGACCACTGCTTCTGGTCCATGGATGAGTCCAACATCCCAAAGTACGCCGGTGAGTCACTCTTTAACACGTCCACACAGAATCACTCTCCCCTCGCTGTGCTGGACGGAGTCACACCTGCATAATAATTATGGATTATTTTTGGTATTGTGATATGGAAAGCCCTGGAAATAACATAGACACATGATGTGCCGTTCCCAGGCTGGGATCTGAGAAAAGCAGCTTAGATCACACAAAGTTCCCATGCTGGTCCAGGCTAGTTTAGGCTTGGTACTGGTTATGCTGGTTAACTGTGGTGTTCACTGACCGTCTGATGCATATTACACTCGAAACTGGAGATCAGACATAACACAGAAAACGAAGGTGAATATTTATTTCTGCTCAGTGTTGTTTTTGTTATTGTCATTGAACAATCTGAATCCCCACACTATAGTGGAGCACATTGACATGGTTCTTCAGTCAGGTCTCAGTTTAAGTCTGCCTAAATAAAGCCTGGCTGACAAACTAATGACTTTACAAACATGTTCTTACATGGATCTGGTTCTTTCATCTGCCAATCTTACAGTCTAATGGATATAAAGGTGTATTCATGAACCTGCTATTGGAGTGAGTGTGATATTGACTCACACAGACACACTGGTTATTAAAGTCTTTTAGGAAGGATAATGTGCAGTTACAGGGTTTTATACAGGCCTGTACAGTCACATTAATGATGGATGCTTTGGGGAATTCCTATTTTTTTCTGCTTTTTTTTCTGCTTTAAAATCAAATTAACTTGATGCTTTGGGTATTTACTTATTAAATTCCATCAATCAATTTACAGCTAATTTCCTATTTTTTTAATTGAGTGATGTAAATTCCTCATATATTTTTTGGGGAGTACCTTACTTGCATGTGCAATATTTTTTCTATGTTTTTTATGTTGCCTATGGAGGAGTGATCCAGCTCTCAGATTTATGCTGCGTTCACGTGCTATGGTAAATATGGTAAATACCAAAAACCGACGTGGAAAATGCACATGAACACCCCCTCATGTGGTATTTTCCACTGGGCAACTCGTAGAATATTTTGATGGACGAGTTGCCGAGATGAGATAACCTTTGACCTTTTCAAAATGGCGGAGAGCATCGCAAGAGTCATGAATGGGAAGCATTGTACACAACTAAACGTTTTTTGCTACTGTTGGTGGATAGTTTTTGTAGCCTATACAATGTTGTGTCATTAACAATTGTAATATAATGCGTTAACACTCAGTGTCAGTTTTAAAAATACTGTTATGGTTTGGTGTTACCTACCCAGAGCAGATGCTAGCTAACGTTAGCAGTCAATAGAAGCCTCCTAGTAATGAGCTGGTAGGAAAGATTAGGCTAGCGATGCTTCACATAAGGATAGACCTAGCGTTTGCAGCTAAAACAGAAATATTAGCTCTATTAACTCCCTTGTCCTTAAACAAATCTCTACTATTCATGATCTAGAAAATATACAGCATATTATTTACTGTTTTGAGTTTTGATAAATCATCTTGCTATAGCAGATGACTTAAGCAATCTAAAATTGTTTTAGTCAAATAACAGGTCTGGGTCCATCTTTTCACCACATTACGACAATAAAAGCACTTGAACGCAACACACTGGTAAATACCATTTCACAAGTGGAAAATATCATCTTTTCCATAGCACGTGAACGCACCATTAATCAAAAATATCTTAATTCGTGTTCCGAAGTGAGATGAGAATGTTTAACATTAAAGTAAGTTTCTGCAACACATTATGTTCAGCTATATGAATTCTCTCTCTATCTGTGATAAAAAAGTGAATGGAAAAAGTAATTGCTTATTGCCCAATTACTCGTCACTTAAACAGGGTTAATGAGTTGTGACGATCAACAAAAGATCTCCAGTCTGAGGGGTTTCACGCATCAGATGTCCCACCGCTGTTCAGACACATCTCAGTTCCTGCTGCATTGGTGCTCAGAAACAACAGGCGATATGTGCGGATGAAAGTGCTCGAAGTCCGTCTTTATATAGCTCTGTCACAGCTGGCTGATTCACCGTGAATGTGGAGAACTGTGCATTTCGGCCTCACCGAAGCACGAACACGTTTCCGCTTATTTTGGAGGTTTTTGTGGGAGGGCTCGAGGGATTTCTTTAGAGAGGAAAGGAAATGAGAAATGTGGAGATCCCTTTGTTGCTCAGCAGTGAATTGTTCCTTCTTGTACAGTATGGAGATCAGAGCGAGAAGATTTTGCATTTTAATGTTGTGATTATGTATTTGTCTTGTAGGTCAGGAGGTCGTGTTCAAGTGCCTTGGGGAGGGAATACTTGAAAACGCATTTCAAGGATACAACGCCTGCATTTTTGCCTATGGACAAACAGGTACTGTTCCAGAGAGACACACTGAGGAAACAATATATGGTCTTTTGTAAGGGTGCTTTTGGTTGCTGACATCCGTTTCATTGAAAGACATGAATAGATGCTCATTTATTGGCATGAGAGCAGTGGTTACCCTTAAAGAGCCCTGCGAGACATAACTATAGTGTACAAACATGTTTCACACTATAAAATCACACAACAAGGAATTCCCCGTTTCACCTTGTTTTAGGATGGACTGGTGAATCTCACAAAAACATGTCCAGGGGCCTCATTTATAACCGTTGCGTACGCACAAAACAGCCCCTGAAAGATGCGTACGCCACTTACAATACTTACTTATAAGTTGTGATTTATAAAAACGAACTTGACGGGAAAATTTGCGCACATGTACTAGGGATGTGAATTTCTGCCAAAAATGCCATTCCATAATCGAGGAGCAAAAGTCGATTATCGTTCGAAAATCCCAAAAAATAAAATAAAACGCACACTCACAATGACAGAAAGGGAGGCCAATTTCATCTTTAGCGATTTGTCATCTAACTAAATGTTTATTAATTGAACAAGTAACATGTTTTCGTAGTTTTTTTAACAGTTAACATAGAAGAAAAAAACAATAAGCACTACAGCCCGTTTTTGCATCGCCAAACCAGATGCTCGTTAGATCAAATAGTAGGCTATGTACTATGTCATAATGATTTTATGCAAACCTGCCTTGTTACTGCAATAGCCTCCTTTTTAAACAAATTAGTTTCAATCAATGTAAACTATTCGTGTGATGCCATTGCTACTGCGCAATAACAGTTACACGACTACCGTGGGGCGGCGGGTGTTCATTTCATAAACTGTGGACAATGGTAACTTATTTAATGTAGCCTATAAATTAATGTATATGTCCAAAAAACGGATAATGTCATCATGCTTGTAGTAGTGCTATCGTCGCGTAATAATCTGTTTGGTTGTAAAATGTATTACCTGAATGAAATGAACTCGAATATCATCCAGTGGAATCATTCATTCACAGACAGCATACGAAGTTCTATATCTTCATCGCTGGCAAAAAATATGATGCATTTGCAGATTTGCTTTCACTAGACTGTACTGTAGGTCCACGGCCACTTAATTCAACGCTCTTGATGTTCTTAAATCTTCCTGTTACGACTCCGAGTCGAGTGTAAATTGAAAGCGCTTCAGACGATTCAGTGCGCGAGGAACTGAACAGATCATTCAAACTGATTCGCGAACCGATTTAGACCGATCTGCCCAACTTGTTTGATGAAGTCTTTGAACAGAACCGACTCAAAAGAGTGATTCATTTGTAAATTGAGCATCGCTCATGCCCATAAAAAAATACAGCGCGCTTGGAATAAACTAACGTTACGCATTTAACAACATGTATTGCATTAAAATAAAGTAACGAGAGGAACGTCGCCCAACGTAACGAAGTAAATGTATCCTACTTTGTTACTACCCACCTCTGTTGGGCGCAGAGTTAACGGTCACGACAATGCTCTTCTTCTGTTGTTTGTTACACTAATGTTGCATAGTGTAAACAAACAACAGAAGAAGAGCATTGTCGTGACCGTTAACTCTGCGTCCAACATATACTCTATGTATAAAAGAATGATTTTATAGCCTATGTATAAAACGCTGGTGAAAGGTGGTTTCATTCATGTTAGTGACAACTGTGTCCTCGACAGGAAAATACCCTGCTGCGCGATCTGTGACAGTAGGCGCGCCGTCAATTATGTCACAGTAGAATTGCGCGAAAATATAACGATATTCGGAAAAGCAATTTTATGATCGAATTTCGAACGCAGTTCGACTATTCGAAGATCGCGACTCATCCCTTACATGTACGCAAACTCTGACCCATGCGTAGCCTACGCACGTTTTGGAGACGGAGCAGTTTAGCGACACCGATGGTGAGCTGGAGTTAAATGCCTTTTTGGTCACTTTTAGACAGAAAATCTAAAGAAAATTATACATATACAGAAAGATAATAGTAATACAAATATGATTTGACTCACCAAGCCTATCACTTGAAGCAAATATCCATCCCTTCTTGTCCGCGCCAGCGAGCGCGTTGGGCCGCAGATCTTCATTATGAGTCCTAATCATAAAAACACTGCATGTTCACAATAACAGTTTAAATAAATAAAAGAATGATTTAAACTATGTTTTACTTCTGATATAAACATTTAGATTAAATACGCCATTCTCATTAATGGAGTTATAGACTACACTTAAACTAGCCTACATGAAATCATTAGGCTACTGAGAAGTTACAACATTTTTTGTTATAGTCAATAAATATAAATATTTGTTGTGGATGCAATGCTTTTGAACACTTTTCCTCTAGCATGCTGTGTTTTAATGTTTTAACTACAGAGATAATTGCTTATCATGAATAATAGCAGATTGTCTGAGAAAATAGTTTCGTGCAAATAATGCACAACAAGGTCTATCTGTTTCCATTCAAAAATATAAATCAATTAAAAATACTATTTGGCCAGTGGAAAAGATTTATTGATTTATTTATTCAAAAACAAGTCAAGGATAGGCTACTAAATGATTTTTATTAATGTAATGTGACGGCACATCCGTATTTCATATTTTCCTAATGTCTTGTTAAACATGTTATCACGTGGATGAATAATCATATGCAAACGATATGCAGATGAGGATATGCATAGTAAAAGTAGGCGTTGTAAGCTCCATTTATGGTTATTTTGGGGTGGAGACGCATGTGCGCACAATCTTCCACTGACTGGGATTTGTAAAGTGAATTCTGCGCAGGTTTTGGCATATGCACGGTTTTGTAAGTCTGTTATATTTGTTTGCGTACTCCATTTTTGAATTTCGGCCGCACGTACACTTTTAGTGGATCCTACGCACAGTTTTATAAATGAGGCCCCAGGTCAAATTTTTTAATGACAATTAAAGCACATTTTCACTTCAAATTCGTACTATTCTCAATGATCATTTTCTTTCATTTTTTAAAAAATAATTATTTCTAGTTAGATAAAAAAAAAAATCATAAAGTAAGAGTCATAGAGTAACAAGATTCAACCTGAATTTTCTTTTGTATATACAAACAAAATAGATATAAAATATAGATATTTTCTAAAACATATTTATTTATATTTACTTGATCATTTTTATGTAAAGAAAAAATAAGTTACAATACATTTTTTCTACTTTTAGTCTAAACATTTGTTAAGACAAAAAGCATTAAACAAAGAATAGAAAAATGTTTATTACATAAATAATAATAATTTAAAAAAATGCAAATTAAAAAATGTTTTTCCTTTGTTTCAGTTCTTTAAGATTTATTTCAGATTTGTAAAATATTTTAATATAATATATATTTTTTATTGTATTATTTTTAATTATTTTATCTTGACCAGGCACAACAGATGAAAATGATCTGTAATGAATAAACTGGCTCATTTTATTTCTTTACTTTTTTTCAATTTGTGCTGTTCAAATCTGTAAAAGCAGAATACATTGAATAATTGTCCAGTATGGCTCGTGGTCTGTGGGTAAACATCAACCTGATGTTTCACCGTTCACGAACAGGAAGCTTCTGCGTTTCCAATCACAGTGTTGTGTTAAATCGCTCAGTGTCTGTCTTTCCTCTGCCGTCCTGTCCTGGTTCTCAGACCCAACACAAGCTTTCCGTGCGGGCTGACGTGTGTGAACACGCCTGCTGGGTGAGAGAATGTCTTCTAACGTTTGAAACGCTGTGTTGGGGGTCTGGCAGGCTCGGGGAAATCCTTCTCAATGATGGGCAATGGAGAGCAGCCAGGCCTGATCCCGAGACTCTGCTGCTCGCTGTTCGAGAGGGTCTCCAGAGAGCAGAACGAGGCCCATTCCTTCAAGGTGGAGGTCTCGTTCATGGAGATCTACAATGAAAAGGTCCGAGACCTGCTGGATCCCAAAGGGTGAGCGGATTCATGACATACAGTGTGCACAGAAAGCACAGACGTTGAGTTCTCAGCTCTCCTCGAGTTCACACAGGTGTGGAGAATCACTTTAACTGTCAACAGAAGCTCTTTTTGGTAGTTCAAGGTTGTTCACAGTCACTGATCTGTCACAGACACACACACACACACACACGTCTGCACCATCTAGTGAAAGTTTACAGCGCTTGTTTTCACGCTCAGATGTGCTGGTGCTTTCAGTTAACTTAAAGTCCATACAATTTCAATTATTTTTAAAGTTTTTTTATGTTACAGTTTATATATTTGAAATTTTTGTGCTACATATAAATTTTTATTAATAGTAATTTAATTAGTAAATTATTACATGTCCCTTCATGGCCTTATTTTTAAATTTTTTAGACGTTTTTTTTTTACAATTTTATTCTTTACATTTTCAATTCTGTTTTTCATTTGTACCATTTTTAAATTAATAATTTTTACATTTCATACATACATTACTTACAAGTGTTTTCTTATTTTGTATTAATTAATAGTTATAATTTAATTAGCAAATTATGTCATGTCCTGCTTTAAATGTTCATTTTGTTTTTTAATTTACATTATTTTTATTTTTTTTATAATCTTATGCTTTATGGTTCTATTTTTATTTATTATTTATTTAGAATTTGTATCTTTTTTTTAAAAATTGTTTTCTCCTGTACTATTTACAGTATATTGTTTAAAATGTATTATTCCTTACAATTTTATTAGTAAATTATTTCTTGTCCTGTTTTTATGACTTAATTATGTCACTTTGGGTTCTTTTTTTTAAAGTTTTTCTTTACAATTTTGTAAAGAATTTACAAGACTTTACAAGATTGCCTTTTATAAATTATTATTTATATATATATTTTTTTAACTTTAAATTGTATAATTTTCTCTTTTTGTTTTGTTATATATTTAATTAAATGATATCTATTGATAATTAAATTAAATGATATTTATTAATAAATCGTATATATATATATATATATATATATATATATATATATATATATATATATATATATATATATATATAAATACATGCTCTACTTGCGAAACACAGAAGATACTGTCAAGAGGAAGATTGTGGCTCGGCGTCTCGGGAAGGACATTAATAAAGGGCTAATGAAACTGTAATGGTTTCTTCTCTTGCTTGCGTACAGGAGCAGACAGTCTCTGAAGGTCAGGGAACATAAAGTCCTGGGTCCGTATGTGGACGGGCTCTCTCAGCTGGCTGTGATGAGCTTCGAGGTAAACATCATATTTTCTCTTCAAATATTACCTCAGGAGATTCATGAAAGTCTCATATGTTTCAATGTTTCACAAAGTTTCAACTTTGTTTGAGGTGTTTCTCTCAAAATTCTGTGTCTGTTCCTGACAGTGTCATATAGGCTTTATTCAGACAGACAAAGTTCCTTGTAGTTCGAACAGCAAGAACATTTTTTTAAATGACAGACCGAATCACATTTTGATGTGGATCAGAAATGTAATTTTCACTCTTTCCACTTACACTGAACCATGTGACATTTGACAAAACATCAAAATGTTGCCAACATTATGAGAATGTTACTGTTGGAATGTTCGCTAAACATTAAAGTAGTAACATTAAAAAACGTTTCAGAAAAAAACATTCCATGAGCAATGTATAAATAATGTTTTTGTGTTAACATTATTAAAGACCAGATAGCTTTAAATGAAAGTTCTGTTAATGTTATTTGAAGATCATTTTTTTTTTATAACTTTGAGAGAACATTGCCAGAACATTAGCCAAAGTTCTGAGAACGTTCCCTGTTGAAAAGATGTCATTTATTTGCGTGTTTTCTCTCCTCTAACGCAGGACATTGAATCTCTGATGTCGGAGGGGAACAAATCCCGCACTGTAGCCGCCACCAACATGAACGAGGAGAGCAGTCGCTCGCACGCCGTCTTCAGCGTCATCGTCACGCAAACACTTTACGACCTGCAGTCGGGGGTCCGTGGCGCACTCATTATCACAGAGATATGGGAAATAAAGCTTATGCTGTTTTTATTACAGTATATTTTGTCCCTAATGATTAACAAATTATTGAACAGTTTTGTTTATTTGTGACATGCAGCATAAATCATTGAGTCTTTCACATAGTGGGCAAAAGTGATGTCCGGAGGGGAGATTTGTTTTTAATGACCCTACAAGTTTGATTAAACCAGACAAATATGAGGAAAATATATTTTAAAAAAATATATATATATTTTAAATATGAGGAGAAAACAAAACACTAAACTTGTTTAAGGTATTTATCTGAGAAAATTATTTGGCAAAAATCGCAAACTACAGCTACAGGTTTTATTTTACTATGCAAACAAATGCATAGAAAAACAAAAAGCTCACAGGAAAAAGCATAGATTGACTACAACATAATCAGTTATTAATATTTGGTTGGTTCTCTCTTGTTTTTGCATATTCATAATTTCTTTGTATAAATAAAATTATGTCGGGACAATTTGGCATGTTTTAATGCGTTATTACAAATAAAACAATTGACTTCAAGCACAATTATGCAATATGATTACAAAATGACAAATTTTTAATAATTCGAATAAAGAGTGAAGATTTCAATTTTCCTGGCACTACTGTATACGAGTCAGTCTTCATCGATCATCTGTCACAAAAACACGTCATTCATCTTAACTTCACTTCAAAAGTCATAGTAGACTAATGCACATCAGATTATCATTCTTAAATATGATTTAAATAATGCAGTAACTTTGTTTTGTAGTTCCTAATAAAGTTTTATATTCAGTTAATGCGTGACATGTGTTTGTTTTGGACCCTGTTCTATACCAGACACATGTTGGGCTGAATTGTGCTGATTTAGGAAGTTGTTGATTTGTAATACTTGCTTTTACGTCTGTGTTTGTGTTCGAACGCAGAATTCTGGAGAGAAAGTAAGCAAGATAAGTCTGGTTGATCTGGCGGGCAGCGAGCGCGTGTCCAAGACTGGAGCTGCAGGAGAGAGGCTGAAGGAAGGAAGCAACATCAACAGGTCAGAGCTCTCTTAAATGTGTCGCTTGCTTATAATGGTTGAAAAACTAAGAATATGTCGACAGTTTACAATACAAAACAATTTTATTTGTATAGCACATTTAAAACAACTGGTTTTGACCAAAGTGCTTAACAAGGCCAAGAAGACAAACAATACAAATAAAAATACACACATAAAACACGCATATCAAGATATATTAAAAGCTATTGAGAAAAAATGTGTTTTCAAAATAGATTTAAAAATTTACAAAGTTGGAGCAGATCTAATGTAAGCCGGTTGGCTATTCCATAGCTTAGGTCCAATGGCTGCAAAAGCGCGATCATATGTCGACAGTTTGTATGCAGTCTGGGAACTTAAGCCAGGATGAAAGAATAAAGGATAACAGGATCAAATCTGCCAATAGGATCAACAAAACGAATAAAGAAGAGAGTAAAGCAGGCGTCTTTACATGATTAAGAGCATCTTCAAATGGAAGGTTAATAGATGGATCCTCTAATTCAGGGTTTCCAAAACTGGGGTTTGTGAGGGAACTGCAAGGAGTGAGATAGAAAAATGAATAATGAATTAAATCGTAAAAATGTCCAATTAAAATAACTAAAACAAATAAAAATTTCAAATTAAAATAAATAAGTTAAAATAAAAACAATCAAAATAAAACACCTAATAAGAATGTGTTAAATAATAAAAATGTTGAATTTAAATAAATCATTTAAAAAATAAAAACAATTCAAATAAAATACTAACTAAACATTAATCAAAATGTCAAGTAATTAATAATTACTTGAATACATAATTTTAAAATAAAAACAAAGTAAAATACTAAATAAAAAGATAATTAAATAATGACAAATTAAAATAAATAATTTTATATTAATTTTAATAAATTTATTAATTTTATATTATTTATAAATAATTGTAAAATTTTATAATTTTAATTGAATTAAAATTTATTTATTTATTTTAATTACATCATGAAATGTCAAGTTTTTTTAATAAAAACAAAGAAAATACTAACTAAAAGTTTATTAAATTAAAAATGTAAATAAATCATTAAAAAATAAAACACTTAATAAGTATTTAATAAATCTTAAAAATGGTGAATTAAAATAAAAACAATAACATAACTAAGAATTTATAAATCATAAAAATTAAAATGAATAATTTGAAACTTAGAGGTTTGTCTGACAAAAAAGTTTGGGAATCCCTACTTTAATTAAAAAAAATAAATCATATAAAAAGCAGCTAACCATGCAGCTCTATTTGCGACCCTCCCTTTAATGAGTTTGTGCTGTTTGTGTGGTGTTGTGTGTGGTGTGTGTCCAGGTCTCTGACCACGCTGGGCTGTGTGATCTCTGCTCTGGCTGATCAGTCTGCAGGGAAAGGCAAGAGCAAGTTTGTGCCTTACAGAGACTCAGTGCTGACGTGGCTGCTCAAGGTTAGTGTGTCTGTCAGAGCTGCTCGTTCAATAGACCCAAACGTCCAGGGAATCCAACTCAGCACACGACACCGTTTTCAGCTAAAAACAGGAAAGTTCTTATGCGTTTTAGCCATTCATGTACACGTCAATGGCACTTTGGGGGCCTGAAAATGCAAACTTTTGAAGCGGCTTTCAAAGTGCAGGTTTTTGCAAATGATACCGTTATAGTCTCCATGTAAACTACAAACATTTTAATTTGTGAAAACGCTGACGTCATGCACATGTGCTTCTTTAAAACATTGACATCGCCAACTACTGGCCTGACAGCATAATACAATGCTTTTAGTCATTTGTCACGGATCCGTTGTCCCTCAATCTCTTTTTTTTTCTTTTAGAGTGTGCATTTGTACCCTCCCACATTTTCAGTAGTTTAACACATTTAAGTGTTTTGAGAGTGACTTGATTACATCATTTGTGATGTTTTATGGGTGTAAAGAGCTCTTTTAGCGCAATTTGCTTGTTCGGACTCTCTGATTTGTGGAATTTTCTGCACAGGATTATGGGTAATGCAGTTTTTCAGCATGAATTCAGCTGTTAAACATGATTACTTTAAAAAATAAGTTGAAATAATGTGGGCGTACAGCTTAAACACCGTTATATATCATCGGCTGTTCACATTAAGGCTGCCTTTAAAGGTTTATAAGTAATTGTTAAAAATCAATTTCCCCATGGAGAAATTAATGGCGTTTTCAGTTCCTGAACTCTCTACTTATTTAAAAAAACAAAAAAAAACATAGTAGCTTATACAAGGTAAAAGATCAATGAAATATATACGAATACAAAAGAAAGAAAGACGTAAACGGAACACACAAAAAAAAAAAAAGGAAAGAAAAATGCTAAATATAAATATATCGATATATAAGTTTAAGCAATGGGATATATTAGTGATATAGATAGAGGCAATTTGAGAGATTCGTAGTAATTGTAATAGAGTTGTAGTAGAAGTAGTATTCATACTACTACTAATAATAATAATTATAAGAAAAATAATAGTAGTGGTAGCAGTGGCAACATAAACAACATTCATGATAATAATAGTAGGAGTAGTCGTAGCACTGTAATTTATATCAATAATAATAACTCTCTCTGAACTCTCTACTTCTACAGGACAATCTCGGCGGCAACAGTAAGACGGCGATGATCGCCACCATCAGCCCAGCCGCTGACAACTACGAGGAGACGCTGTCGACGCTGCGGTACGCCGACCGAGCCAAGAGGATCGTCAACCACGCCGTGGTCAATGAGGATCCCAACGCCCGCATCATCAGGGAGCTCCGGGAGGAGGTGGAGAAGCTGAAGGTGCAGCTCTCTCAGGCTGAGGTGAGCAGAGACTTATGGGAGATTCTCAGAGGAATCAGGGGGTTTCAATCTTTTAGATGCCACGCAACGCCAAATATGATCATCTTTGTGCGAGGGACATCCATTCATAAAAATTAAATGGCAGATATACAGGTGAAACTCGAAAAATTTTAATATTGTGCAAAACTTCGTGTTTTTGAGTAATTCAAATTAAAAGGTGAAACTAATATATTTAGTATATATAACTATATCATGATTATACTTTTAAGAGGGCCGACATTTCTGTATTTAAAATCCTTTTTTTTAATTGATTTTATGTAATATTAAAATTTTCAGAGATTTTGAATTTGGGCTTTTCATAATCATCAAAATTATAACTTTTGCACGATATTCGAATTTTTCAAATTTCACCTGTATATTTTTGCTGTGAAAAATTTATATTATTAAAGGTGCTCTATGGAACTTTTCTTCTACAATGAATCCTTTTTTTATTGCCTGTGTGTGAAGGGGTTGTAATCACACATTACAATTATCCACTTTTCGGGTTTTGCTATTACCTCTGAAGGCCAGTATTCATATTTATATGTGAAGTCTCCGGGTCGGATTTACAGCGAAATCCATCGGAAGTGACGTGCATGCGCGCTCCCGAGCCTCTCTCCTTATTATACAGTCTAAAGTTTTATCTGCTGAAGCTCGTCAAGCCAAACGTGATTCTGATCGCCTCAGGACGAAAACACGGATCAACATCGCCAGAGCTTTTGAATTGTGGAGAGACCTCCGCTTTGTTTTAGGTATAAAAACAGATCCTGAGTTGGCTTTCCTCCTTTTGGACAGGTAAGCTAACATTACTTCAAAGCAAGTGAAATATATTGTGATTTTGTGCTTTAGTTGGCTCAAGTTATTAGATAGCATTAGTTTGCCGTCAATGCAGTTAACGTTATTATGGTACGAGCATGGAGCATTAGTTCAAGGTCAAGATGATAAAAGTAGCCCATTATTGTAAAGTGGCAGTGGGAGTTTACATGAGTTTCCAGCATGTTGTGTGATGGTTTCGCCGTTGCGTTGAAAGTCTCCGTGTGGCCGGTAGATAGTGAATGCTCGCTCTTGAGATCGCGCACGCACACGAGCACGAGCGCTCTTGTTGCAATCTGAAACATCACCGCTAGAGGCCGCTAAAATCTCCATATAGCACCTTTAATGTGTCAAATATTATTTGGAAAATGTGTTTTTTTTCTACTCGCTACAGTACTATACTGTTAGCTACTTTATTTATTTTATTTATTTAGTTTAAATCTAATTGTTATTTATGTAGTTTTAGTTTATTTATTTTAACTTTTTTTTTACACTGTTTCTCTAAACTTTTTCATGAACCCCTAGCATCAGTCTATAGTGAAACAGTCTATTTTTAATAATTCTTTTTTGTTTTGTGCAAATTAAATGTGTACAGTATATACAGTATAATAGACAGTTTTCCTGTCAAAATGGACATTCTCCAGCAACTTTTTTCCTCACTATGCAAGTCCCTTCATGCCAAGGATGCAAGAGATACTGGCTAAAACAAGATATCTTAGAAGGCATCAGCTGCATGCCTTTGATGCCTTAAAATGCTCCCTATGTAGACAGCTTCACTAGGCTTTAGAACAGAGCCGTTGTTAAACTCTTTGAGGAACAGGGTTATTATCGTCTTCTACATTTAAACTTATTTTATTTCAGCTAAAATAGTTTGTTGAAGTACTAAAATAATACAAACTAAAACTGAAATGAAAACAAATAAAACTATGAATACGAAGAAAAAAAAACTACAAAATATTAGTACAAATATTAGTAAAATAATTAATATTTAACAATATATATTTTTATATTTAATATTGTTAACACATTGTTAACAAAAACCTAAATAAAAATCAATAAAAACAATACATATATATATATATATTTAAAAAAATACTTAAACCAAAATTTTACTTAAATTAAAGTGAATTTGGAAAAAGAAATTCGAAATATTAGTAACTTTAGTAACTAATATTCGTAACTTTTAATGATAACGTTTGTTATGTTGTCAGTCTCTGAAGGCTCCCGAGCTGAAGGAGAAACTGCATGAGTCGGAGAAGCTCATTCAGGAAATGACGGTCACCTGGGAAGAGAAACTCCGGAAAACGGAGGAGATTGCACAGGTGACACACACACACACACACGTTGGGTTTTCATGTTTAATGGGGACTTTCCATAGACATAATGGTTTTTATGCTGTACAAACTGTATATTCTATCCCCTTACACTAAACCTACCCATCACAGAAAACTTTCTGCATTTTTGCATTTTCAAAAAACATGATTTATAAGCCGTTTTCCTCATGGGGACCAAAAATGTCCCCACAAGATCAAAATCTACTGGTATTGCTTTACTATTCTGGAATTACCCATGTAGGGTTTACCAAGACCACACACACACACACACACACACATCCATTTGCATGCCTCGATGATGTCAGTATGCAGCTGTGCAGAACAAAATTATTATTATATTATTATTATTTTTATCATTATAAAAAAGTTTATTATTGCTCAATTTATCTTAGAAAATATATCTCAAATGAGTTCTCTTAAATGTCGTTTTTCCTAGACTGAGATAAAATGGAGAACTTTTGCTGTCAAGAATGATTTCAATAAACACTAATTTTTTGGTCAAATTCCCGTCTAAATTTAGGAGAAATATCTGAGACAAAGAGGATATTTAAATGAAACAAACCAAAGGAAAGAGCACATTTGAGCGATAACAGTCTCACAGAACATGTGGGATTTGATTGACAGCTGTCATTGGTCTCTGCAGGATCGTCAGAAGCAGCTGGAGAGCATGGGAATCTCTCTGGAGTCATCAGGGATCAAGGTCGGAGAGGACAAATGCTTCCTGGTCAACCTGAACGCTGATCCTGCTCTTAATGAACTTCTGGTTTACTACCTGAAGGTACATTGATTGCACATTGAGATGTAATTAGTGAGGTTTGCATCTGCTTTCGCTCATTCATTTCCATTGGACGCTTGCATGAGGGCTGCAAGGAATCCTGACGCTTTTTTATTTTTGATGCATCTCAAGGGACACATAAGGACTGAGTGACAATAAATAAAACATTTTTTAATGGACAAATTAAAAAACATATTAAAAGGGTCCCCTCTTTCAAAGTCTTGATTTAGTTTTTGGGCTCTACTAGAATAAGTTTTCATTCTTAAATGTTCAATAAACACATTATTTTCCACATTCTCCATTCTCCTCTCTTCCCAGTCTGTCAGTAACGCCCTGTTTAGTTCCTGTCTCTTTGAAGCCCCTCCTTCTGAAAAGCACAATGTGCTCTGATTGGTCAGCTGGATCAGTGTGTTGTGATTGGTCAACTGCTTCAAGTGTGCTTGAGAAATGTCCCGCTCCTTACCATAACTATAAGTTTCAACACACTACTAACTAACTCAACCAGCCCGCCCCTTTATTTAGCATATGGCTTGGGCGTGAATTATTTAAATGAGGAATATTGTGACGTGTTTTTTCCCGGAAGAAAACTCAAGACTACAATGGAGGCGTTTCAGGGAGTTCAGAAACAGACACTGATATAGAGAATAACTCCCGCTGGAGGGACTTTGTGCTTCGTAAATTTGCAGACCTTTTCATGATCAAACAGCAACATTACACACTAAAGAAAGCTGTATGAAAGTAAAATGTATTGTTCATATACTAACTACAGTACTATCACTACACACTCTATGCAAAGCACGACTGAAATAAAAACAAATTGCATCCATATTCGATTCAATCTTCGGTCGAAGCGTATCTGTCAACGCGGTCGTTCAAGGTGCGTCTGCAGGTACGGGCGACCCTGAGCTCTGATCGAGACCTGTGAGAACAGCAGACCTCGACTGCAACAACAGGCCTTTGTCTGCCTCCTCCAGTCGGCTTGGCATACCAATGTTGAATTAGCATGTTAATGTGAAGGGAATAGTGCAGCTGTGGGCATAAACAACGTCCCCTGGAAGAGCAATGTTTGTGTAACTGAGCCCACATGTGTGAAAACACAGCCCTCTGTACTCCTTACTCTGATGGTTGTGATTTTGTCCTTCACTGTTATTGTGTCGAATAATGTGAAGACGATCTGGACATGTGTTATTTGTGGCCTTACTGATGCCTTAAAATGCTCCCTATGTAGACAGCTTCTCTATGTTTCAGAGCAGGGAACAGGGTTATTATGGTCATAAACTACAGCTGTGGTGCTGTGTCGTTTCGAGCGGCTCACGTGCGAGTTCTTCTCTGTGTTCAGGATCACACGCGTGTGGGTGCCGACACATCTCAGGACATCCAGCTGTTCGGCATCGGGATTCAGTCTGAGCACTGTGTGCTGGACATCACGACTGATGGAGACGTCACGCTCTCGCCGCTGGAGAACGCCAGGTGAGACGAGCCTGTGGAGCACACGTCCTGTTTATTAGCATGACCAATGTGTCTGTTTGCATACAGATATACAGTTCAAACAACAGCAACAAAAGAAATTAATGAAATAAAAAAATATATAGAATATGTTGTACATGTGAAGAAAAAAAAGAAAATAATAGTAAAATAGGTCCCACTTTATATTAAGTGGCTTTAAGTACAATGTACTCACATTGAAATTAATAATTTGATACAGTGGGCTTATTGTGTACATACATGTTTTTTTACATTGTACTGAAAATATCTGCATGTAATTACAGATGTAGTTAATTTATGTATTTACATGTATAATTACACTGTTGACCTTCCCTTACACCTTAACCCACCCTTAAACTGACCGATACCACCAATCCTGTCAATAGCAATAGCAGCAAAAGTGTTTTACAATACAACATGAACACAATAAGTACATTGCGTAAATACATTGTACTTAAAGCCACTTACCGGTAATATAAAGTGGGACCGTAAAATATTTTTTTCTGGGTCACATTTCACCCCAAAATCAACAGAGAGAAATATATTTTGCAGAAAGTAAATCAAGCGTAAAATTATATTTTAATGTTGTTTTTTTTACAATACAATACATGCTTTGCAAATGACATAATTAATTAGATGTCCTTACACACTCAGACCACTTATTGTTGTATTTATTGTAGTTATAATATAATATAATTTTTTTACAAATTTTTTCACTTGATTCATATTTTTATTTCAATTTTAGCAGTTCAACTTACATTAAACTGAATGAAAATGAGAAATGTTGCCTAACTAATGTATTTTATTATTTACATAAATTAATGTAAATGATTTTAGTTTTTATTTAAGTATAACAACACTGGTTATTCTGAATGTTTTGCAATTTAAAATATATAAATATATATGCATTTTTTTGTTGGACTGTTTTTTTCTGTCATGTCGTTTGCAATTCTTCATGGGATGTTCAGGATTTTCATTCAGGAACACAGTCTTGTGCCTTTGTCTAATTTGCGTGTTTTAAATACTTTTAATTCATTCTGATTGTGATGTTTTAACCTTATTTTCCTGCACAGGACCTGTGTGAACGGCACAATGCTCTTCTCCAAGGTTCACCTGTGGCACGGAGATCGCATCCTGTGGGGAAACAACCACTTCTTCAGGTGAGCTGCAGATTTGCACATGCAGGCGTCTCCTGTACATGTACAGGTTCATCAGCGTGAACGTGTCGTCCTCAGAATCAACCTGCCGAAGCGCAAGCGGCGCGACCGCTTAAAGGAGATGGAGAGGGATTGTTCCCGCGAGAGCTTCGTGGAGGCCGACGTGGAGACGGCCAGCGAGGCTTCGTCCGAGCAGGACTACAGCTACGAGTTTGCACAGATGGAGGTCATGATGAAAGCTCTGGGGAACAACGGTACACGCTAGAGCCTTTACTACACAATATACACAGACATGCATGAGGCACACTGCTTCACAGTATCATTATATGGAAAATAAAACACTCTATATATACCTATAACTAGATGAATTTTCCTGCTTGTATTCTCATTGCTAATTATTATGAAAATGCAATAAAAATAAGTAGTAACTTAATTTTAATAAACAGTTATTTAAATTTAGCTGATTATTACATCTACTGTATACACCCCTATAACAAAATGAATTTACCTGCTTGTATTTTCATTCCTCATTAAAATGAAAATGCAATAAAATTAAATATATTATATATTAAAATAAAATATATAAATTTTCATATATAAATAATTTAGTCCTGTCAAATCGATTAATCACAATTTATCGCATCTAACATAGACACACACATATATATATATTAGGGGTGTCACGGTACACAAAAATCACGGTTCGGTACGTACCTCGGTTTTAAAGTCACGGTTCGGTACGTTTTCGGTACAGCAAAAAGGAAGAAATGCCAGAGAAATGTCCCATTTATTAAAAGGAAAAATATTTTTAAATAAGTGTGTTTTCCTACATCTTGAACCTTTCAGGTTTATAAATGGGGGTAATTTTTGAAGGATAAATAATGTTTAGGTCATCACATTAAAAATAACATTTAAATATATACTTATTTATAGAATATTTATATAATATTTGAGTTTTGAAGTGCTGGAAAAAAATGTGTGAAGTACTTGAAAGCATTTCACTATTCCAGCCAAACTGGTTACAGTTAGTGTTACTACATTAAATCCATGGTGAATGTTGCTGATCTGTGGACTTAAAGCCTATTACTAGTTCATTCACGGCACAATGTTTTTCCTGGTTTCCACGTCAGCGCTGTTTGATCTAATTGAGATCTACGGTTAATAACGGAGACATGTGAATTCTTCTCACTAGATCTCGCAGCGATGTTATTACTTCAATGGCGAATTCAAATGCTTTATTTACTGGATCTCTTAGCGCTGTATAGTAACAGTTCGCTTGATCGAGATCGGCTCGCGCTGCACAGATGTTGATGATGGTCCGACTCCGTCACTCCGAACTGATATGCGGCCCGTGAAGCACAATATAATGAGTAGCGCAGTTTCGTTCCACTTTCATTACGTTTGCCATTTGATGTTGCGCAACGTTGTGGTGGTCGCGCAAGCGCGGATTTTGACGGCAGGAAAAATGGTCCAAGGAATCGTTCGGTTTGTATGCGTACCGAACCGGAAGCCTCGAACCGAAACGGTTCAATACGAATACGTGTACCGTTACACCCCTAATATATATATATACATATACATTTATTTACAAACTTGTATGTTAGATTTATCACGATTAATCGATTCAAACCCTAATATCTATCTCAAGTAAATATATCTTGTTTTAAGGTAGTGTTTCTTTTCTGGAGAAAGCCAGCCTTTAATAGCAGTGTTAATTTAGTATTATTTATATTGTATTATAGTAAGTATTGTATTGAATTAGCTTTTACTTTTTATACTTTCCTATTTAATTTTAATTTTAGTTTAAGTTTTAGTAATTTTATTATGTGCTTTTGCCAATTTTTATTACCTTTTAAAAAAAAAATTCTATTTATCTTTATTTCAGTTTTAATTTACCTTAAACTTTTTTTATTTCAGTTAGTTGATGAGGCAATATTTCTAATTTCCGTTTTTAATCTAATATTTACGTTATGTTATGTTTATAACTGAAACAGTTAGTTGATAGTAACACTGATTTACAGTAAATTAATATTTACTGGGGGAAAAGAAAAATAGACTCGGCGGCGAAACCACTGAATGCACTCATTGATTAACATGCACGGCGAAAGAAAGAAAAAGTTTTTTTTTTTATATACGTTTAAAAAAAACGTTAAAAAAAATAATAAAAAAATAATAATAATAATAAAAAAATTATGCTGCATGTTGTGAAACGGCCATTACAAGTAAAATTAAAGAGTTTATCCTCAACTAGTTTTGTGGTGTAGGTCTACGTATTTTATAATGTTAACTTCAAATAATAGTAATTCAAAGATGTGGTAGCATTGGATCTGAACGTGAAGGATAACTCTGGGAGCAGTGTGTCACGATTCTGTCTTCTCACACCGCCACACAGGTTCGTGGATCTGAGTGTCGCGATTCCGGTTTCATATCGCATATCGTTACAGCCCTAGTGTTTGTGTAAAGCTGTTGTTGGCCGTGTGTCCACACAGACCCCATGCAGAACGTGGTGCAGGTGCTGGAGAAGCAGTATCTGGAGGAGAAGCGCCTGGCTCTGGAGGAGCAGCGTCTGATGTACGAGCGGGAGCTCCAGTCGCTGCGGCAGCGGCTCTCGCCGGAGAAGGTGTCGCAGCACCAGCGCTGCAGCAGCGACCGCCTGCCCTTCCCCACACACTCCACACACAACAAAGAGCGGCTGTGGACGGAGGAGAGGTGAGACCCGGCCTTTAAAGGTACAATCTGTCACTTTTTCACGCCAGAGGGCGCATTTTCAAAACAATAACAAAGACGAAGCTTGATGACGCTATGAAGGAGTGTGGAACGATGGGAGATGTCGTTTTCACCATCCAGAGAGTTATGGAATTCACGAATCATATAAATCTGCTAATAAATTCATTTTTTGTATTATCTGTGTACGTTTGATCACACTATTTTATGTCATCGTAATGAATTAGCTACAGGGAACGTGAAATGTAATAATATATTAGCCTGTTACTAACATGTGACGATTTGGTTAATGCTGCACAGTTTTACACATTTAAAACAATCGTACTAAAAGTACATTTGAACAAACCAACAGTATTTGCACATAATTATTTGCAAATACTGTTGAAATATAAATTAATACTGTTAAAATATTTTTGGTCAATGCATAGACTACTGTATTTAATTTCATTGCCATAGACTTGGTCACCAGACTTGATTAAAAGTATTACTGAAGTACAAACAAAGTGCAATATAACTGTAAGTGTACAATAAATAATATATATTTGCTTACCTGTCTATTAAAACACATGCGAGAGCGACGAGTCTCTGTCGACAGATTAAGTCCGTTTGTCATGAATCTGTCTTCATCCTGAAAACGCCTCGCTGATATTGATACTTGTTTTATTTCTCTGTTTGTTCCAAAGCCTACTTGCCTCAGTTGATCTACGTTTAAGTTTTTTGGGATTTTCTATTCTCGCCAATCAATAATCGTGAACCATGATGAGTGAACGACACAACAGCGGCCGCGGCGAGATATTGTATCATAGATATGTATTCATAGATTCCAATGAGGCATCTAAGTATTATACTTACATCATTGAAATGCAACAATGACAAGGGATGAGCCGTTATTTAAAACTGTAATTTCTCTGGATTTACAAATCCTTGGGAATTTTTGGAATAATGTAATTACACAACTGCATAAAATATATCACACTGTGGAAGTGGTTTTTGAATATTTTATTACATATTGTAACTTTAAATCCTGACTGGATGTACCATTCAAAATATGTATAATAGGTGCTGCATAATCATACTGTCTACGTTTTTTAAACAAATTTGTTTTTTGAAAAAAATCACTATTGTTTACAACCTGTGATTTCACATTCTATCTCGCCCAAACATACACACGCGTTCTCACTCAGAGAAGTGAATCCTTGTAACACTCACATTTAACTTTCCCTGGACATTTTTGCTCCATTCATCCAGCCATGCTTTCTAGTGGTCGGCTAGTGTCGTCCGTCATGAGGGGCTCGTGTGAATGTGCCTCTGTGTTCTGCAGGGACGAGCTGTTCCGCCAGAGTCTGTCTCGGCTGCGCGAGCAAGTGGTGAGAGCAAACGCACTGGTGCGAGAGGCCAACTTCCTGTCCGAGGAGATGCTCAAACTCACCGACTACCAGGTCACGCTGCAGATCCCGGCCGCCAACCTCAGCGCCAACCGCAAGGTGAGAGTACACACACTTACACTCCTTCATTCAGCAGACGCTTTCATCCAAACCAGCGGACGAGCAATTTGTCTAAAGACCAAACAATACAGACACCTAAAAAGACACCAAGCTAAGTGTTCTTACCCATTTATTTATTTACTCATGTACTTATGTATTTATTAGCTTATTTATTTATTTAATTTATTAATTCATTTGTTTACTTGTTCGTTTGTTGATTTTTTTTTTCTATAATTATTTTTCTCATTTATTTACTTATTTGTTTTATTTTAATTATTTCATTTATTCTTTTATTTAGTCCTTTATTTACAGATTTACATTTTTAATTCATTTGTTTATTTACTTATTTATTTATTTACTTTATTAATTAGTTTGTTTGCTCGTTTATTTATTTATTTTTTGTTTATGCTTATTATTTTTTATTTCTATAATTTGTTAGTTTTTTTCTTGTTTATTTATTTTTCTCATTTTTTATTTATTAATTTATTTACTCATTTATATAATTTGTATAATTATTTTGTATTCAGTTGTTTATTTATTTATTAGCATATTTATGTTACTTATTCATTTAATATTTACTTATTCATTCAGTCATTCATTTACTTTATTTATTATTGGACAACTTTATTTAAAAAAATTATAATTTATTTATTTCTCTCATATATTTTCATGTTTATTTATTGATTTATTTGTTTTTCATTAATCCATCCGATAGTCTCTGTAATATTAAATTGATGTACTGCAATCATTTTAACCCCAGCGTGGCGCTATAGTCAGTGAACCAGCGATCCAGGTGCGACGTAAAGGGAAGGGAACACAGGTTTGGACCATCGAGAAATTGGAGAACAAACTAGTGGACATGAGAGACCACTACAGGGACTGGAGGGAAGGCACACAGGAGGTGGTAAGAAAGTCTCATCAAATTGATCAAATGTGGCAGTAAAAACATTTGTATAACAAAAGATTATGCTAAAATAAATGCTTTCCTTTTCAACTTTCTATTCATCAAATATTCCTGCAAAAAAAACCTTTTTCCACAAATATATGAAGCAGCACGACTTATAATAATCATAATTTTTCTTGAGCAGCAAGTCAGCATATTAGAATGATTTCTGAAGGATCATGTGACACTGAAGACTGGCGTAATGATGCTGAAAATTCACCTTTGATCGCAGGAATAAATTACAGTTTAAAATATTTTAAAATAGAAAACAATTCTTTTAAATTGTAATAATATTTCACAATATTGCTGTTTTTTGCTCAAATAAATGCTGCCTTGGTTGGTGAGCATAAAAGACTGACCCGTAAAAATCACTTTTTTCTCTGCATTTTTACCAGGTTAACCAACTGCACAATAAGGCAGGAGATCCGTTCTATGAAGCTCAAGAGAATCACAACCTCATCGGCGTAGCAAACGTCTTCCTGGAGTGTCTGTTTCACGACGTCAAGCTGCAGTATGCGGTTCCCATCATCAGCCAGCAGGGAGAGGTGGGCAGGACACCTGTACATGTTCACCTGTTGATCCGCTGTTAAACGGCGTGTGTTACCCCCGCGCTGCTGCTTTGGCAGGTCGCCGGCCGTCTGCATGTGGAGCTGGTCCGTGTGAGCGGAGTCGTGCCGGAGCGTCTGGCGGGAGGAGACGACTCCTCCGAGAACTCCAGCGAGAGCAGCGGATACGAGGTCATGGACAATAATGGAGAGATCGTCCACATGGCCAGAAAACTCACTTGCAGGGTAGGGCTGAAACGATTAGTCGACATTGTCGACAACGTCGACAATAAAAAATTGTCGACAAATTTCTTTGTTGTCGAGTAGTCGTTTGATCTCACGTGACCTAATGTAAGGGCCTGCAATATCGCTATTTGACCGCTACGATGTGACCGCAGCATAATGAACAGGCTGCGATGTCAAGATTGCAACGCTGGAGTGTGTGTGTATGTGCGTGCGCGCGCGAGAGAGAGAGAGAGGCGCGGGCGGCGCGATCGAACTGTGAGAGAGAGAGAGAGAGAGAGAGAGAGAGAGAGAGAGAGAGAGAGGCGCGGGCGGCGCGATCGAACTGTGAGAGAGAGAGAGAGAGAGAGAGAGAGAGAGAGAGAGAGAGAGAGAGAGAGAGGCGCGGGCGGCGCGATCGAACTGTGAGAGAGAGAGAGAGAGAGAGAGAGAGAGAGAGGCGCGGGCGGCGCGATCGAACTGTGAGAGAGAGAGAGAGAGAGAGAGAGAGAGAGAGAGAGGCGCGGGCGGCGCGATCGATCTGTGAGAGAGAGAGAGGCGCGGGCGCGATCTAACTGTGTGTGTGTGTGTGTGTGTGTGTGTGTGTGTGTGTGTGTGTGTGTGTGTGTGTGAGAGAGAGAGAGCCGCGATCGAACAGTGGAAACATAAAAACATACTCCGTCATTTTGTTCAAAGGACATCATTCAAACAGCAAAGTGTTAACATTTGTCTACACTCGCAATAAAACACAACATTGTGCTTTTGTCACACTCTAAACTCTTGTCCAACTGTAACCTACAACTGTCACCTAACCACACACACACACACTCTCTGTTTTAAAAGCAAAACATTTATCCAACCCCATTTCAAAACAGTCTGTGGGTTCCATCTTTTGGACAGTCATCATATCGTATTGGTTTTCATTTCTTGTCCTCGGAGTCGGAGCACTAATCTGTTTATTTTTAAGTTACACATTCTACATTGATTAAAAAAATAAAATCAAATGTGTTTTTATTTTATACGGAAATCAATAATTTATAATTCAGATGAGAATAAAGTTAGGGTTAATTAAAATTAAGGAAAACAAATATATTGATCTGAAATATAGCTAATTAATTTTAAATTAATTCAGGTACAATTACCAAACATATCGCAAGGTCTTTTTGTAAATAAAACTATTGTCAGTGCATTACAAATAAACTGGTTCTATGCCTTTATTAATAAAACTTATTCGAAAAATACAAGGCTTAAGATATTTATGAAAATGCCTTCTGCATTTTTGTTTTACTTTTTTACTCCATTGTACCGAAACCGTACCGAGCCGTGACCTCTGTGTACCATTCCACCCCTAGTTAGAATATGTATAACTCAATGTTTTAACTAATTGAAAAAGCTGAATAATTCCAAACTTACTGATTAGTAGGCGGAATAATCGGCGATTAGTCGATTAATCGTTCTAATAATCGTTAGATTAATCGATTATCAAAATAATCGTTTGTTGCAGCCCTATTGCAGGGTAAAGGGCTCAGTATTGTGTCAATCTTATACTCGATTATTTTATCAAACTCATCTCTGCATATATATATATATTTACAAATTTCTTGGCCAAATTGTGCAGCCCTGCTAACAAACACCGCAAACATGCCATTGTTTTTCTGCAACAGTAAATGTATGAATATCATCTGTTGTCTAATTATAATTTTTTTATGACATTTTTTTTATACAAAAATTTGATCATATTTGTGCTGAAATCAAACAAATCTGATCTACTGGTCCTGTTTAATAGACAGAATTAGATGTGTTAAGTGCAGTGTTATTTTAGTATCATTGAAATACTATTACAATTTTTATTAATACTTTGAATTAGTTTCTATTTTTATCATTTCCATTGTAATTTTAGTTGGATTTTTAATAATTTAGTTGTTATTTTGTATTTTAATATGCCTGTATAGTTGTTATTAATTTTTATTTAAATTTTAGGTTTAGTTATTTTAGTTTTTATGAAAATGAGAAATGTTGCCTTGGTAACTAGCTGAAACAAAACAAGTTAAATTTTTTTTATGTTTTACTTTATTTCATCAGTTAACGTTTCTTCAATTTCAAGTAACAAAATGTTTTTTTTTATGGTTTTAGTTTGAGTTTAGTGTTGTCATAAACACTCACTGTAGTGTTCTCCTTGTGTCAGGTGCGGATCCGAGAGGCGTCTGGTTTGCCTCTCAACCTGTCCAACTTCGTCTTCTGTCAGTACAGCTTCTGGGAACAATCAGAGCCGGCTGTGGCTCCGCCCATGATCAGCCCGGACACGCCCACCCCGCGCACCCCCGACGCCGAGTCCACTGTGCGCTTCCAGCACTGCAGGGTAGAAAACTCTCACAGAAGACATTTACCAAAGAGCCAGAGATTTTTATTCATATTTTGAATGTTTTTTATTTCTTTATTTTCCATTTTCATTGGTTTTAGTTAAAGTTTTTGTAATTTAGTTGTGTGGTTTTGCCGTTTTAGTTAAAAAAAAGAAAGAAAAAAGTTAAATTTCAGGTTTAGATATTTCAGTAAATTAAGTTAAACTAAACATAAATGAGAAGTGTTAACTTGGCAACTAGATTTAAAAATGTTTTCTTATATTTTATTTCAGTTAATGTTAATTTTATTTAATTGTTTTGTCATACAACAAAACATTTTCTTATGGTTTTAGTTTAGTTAATTATAATAACCCTGTAAAGTACCCATCCATATGAACTTGAAACCGGATGTATTTAAGCTCAACACATTAGTTTTATTCATTTATTTATTTTTTATTATATTTTTTGTATTATTATTACTAGTGCTCCTAGTGAGGAAACAAGACAGAGTGAAGGTGAAATGCAAAAAAAGAGGTTTTTGTTTATTTATTTGTTATTTATATTTATGTATTATTATTGTTTTATTTATTGTTATTACTAGTGCTCCTAGAGATGTGATAACACCTCTAACACCAAGTTAGTTTTTTATGTTGAGTGTCTGTAAATCTAATAAGAGGTCACATCTGTTTTGACATGGACCCGTTCACCTCAGCGTTCAGCATCAAGCACTCAGATTCTCTTCAGAACCTGTAAAAGTCCAGTGAGTTTCTCCTTGTGTTGGCAGGATTTCGTGGTGCATGTGACGGAGGAGTTTCTGGAGTTCATCTCAGATGGAGCTCTGGCCATCGAGGTTTGGGGTCACCGGTACGCGGGTAACGGCCGCTCCGTCTGGGAGCTCGATGCACTGCAGGACAAGACACGGACGCTCAGAGACAGGTGCATTTACTTACAGATACACACACACACTTTTTCATGCATGTAGACTAGTGTTGTCAAATGTACTGGTACTTTGGTACCAAGATGATGCTTCAATTTTAAAGTTGGCATGAAATGGAAGTTGCAATAGTATTTTGACTCTGAAGAAGACGCATGGGCGTCGAAACGTCAGTCATTTTGTACCAATTAAAATAATTTAAAACGTTCTGTGCTCCGGTTCTACACCTTGGGTTTTTTGATTAGTATTTTCTACCCTATTGTGACATATATCTGAGTGAAACAGCTTCTCGAAACAAGAACAAATGTAGGCTGAGACTTAATTTTGTCCGTAGGGAATTGATTGGATGGTTGTGGTTTGCTATTGGTGGAAGACATGTGAGTGACAGGTTGTCAGTAAACACATCATCAGAGAAGAGAATAGATGTCACGGCAAGAGAGAGACGAAGTTATTTAAGGATTACAAGGGCACAAGAATAAAAAAAAAACGATGATGTGCATGGATGAATCATTTACACAAAATACCGCCAATATACCATAAAAAAAGTTGTCCATTTTGATTTAATGGTGACTTCAAAAACCTAACGATACCAGCCTTTCAAAACAGTCCCATGCATATTTGATATTAAAAGTTTTAATAAACTTGAATAAAAGTTTTTTTTTATTGCTGCTAAGTATACACTGCAAAGTTTCAAGAGTGACAACTCTATTACAGTGCAAGACTGAATCTGAAATTACAACGTTTGGCATTGTAATAACTAGTAAGTGACGGGACAAAAAAATCTGATATTTCAAAATACTGTAGATCTGAGCATTAAGTTCTGTTACCTGTAATGTGCTTCTGTGCTTTTCATAACACTTTTCAATAAGGTTTAATTTGTTAACATGAGTTTATCACATTAGTTAACATGAACTAACAATGCTTTTAAAGCCGTTTATAAATCTTAGTTAATGTTAATTTCAACATTTAGTGAAATTGGTACCGAGGAGGACCATGAAATTTGACTGGGATTGGGAACGACTGCTGAACGTTTGGTATTGTGGTAGTCTTTCATACATGTAGACGTGTGTTCAGCTGTGTGTGTGTGTTTGACAGGTGGAGTGAAGTCTCTCGTAGGATAGAGATGTGTGTCTCCATACAAGAGTTGAATGAGCAGGGCGAGTATTCGTCTGTAGAGCTGCATCCCAACAAAGACATCAGCACTGGAGGAGTGTTTCAGCTGCGGCAGGTGCGACACTGGCGCTTCAGTCTCTTTCACAATATCGTAGCTGACAAAGGCTACATTAATCCAGATACATTTGAAAACGGTATTTTCATTTCAAAATGCTCTCCATTTACACTAGCGTTTGTCGTCCACACACACAGGGTCACTCTAGGAGGCTACAGGTGTGTGTCCAGCCGGTTCAGCACTCGGGGACTTTGCCGTTGATGGTGGAAGCCGTTCTGTCCGTCTCTATCGGCTGTGTTTCCGCTCGCTCCACAAAACTACAGAGACCTCTGGACAGCTATCAGGTGATTACATCTGACACAACACACTGTTAGAGCAGAATCTGGAGAAACCAAAAACTTTTTCATTACTTTTTTGTGTAGTTTAAGGTGAAGTACTAAATTAACTAAAACTAAAACTGAACTACATACATATACTATTTAAGAAAATAAAAATGACAAGCACACAACAGAATTACTAAACCTTAATTAAAATGAAAATACAAAAATAAAATCTAATTAAAAATATGAAGAAAAACTATAATAATATAGCAATTATATTAAAATCACATTGATCTGGAGCATCATTCACTTAAAATGTTAAATATTAGTAACTTTTTTCCTTACAAAAGTGCAAGAAATATCATTTTGTGATATGTGTAAAATAGAAATACAAATCTGGTTTAACAAAAGGAAAAAGAGAAAAGAAGGAATAAATAAATAAATATGCATGCTGTAATGTGACATCAAAATATAATTTCATACAATTTGTACCACTTATGTACCACTTGGTATTTATGAAAATATTGAAGCAGCTCTACAGAAGACAATAGTGTCATTATTCAGCTCAAGTCAATTCAATGTTGATTCAGTTCAGTTCAATGTTGCAAAGTTAATCAATTATGCCTTCAATTTCAGCTATTTGTTTTAATGCTGATTCAACTGTAAAAACATGTTAAAATGACACAATGCATCCCTGAGGAGCTGTTGATATCGTTGTTGTTGTTTGTGGCTCCTGTTTGTTGCCACTATATCCCTTCCTTGTACTCAACAGCTTGATATGGTTGGTATTCATCTTTCTTGAATGCCGAATCTGGAAACATGACCCCCCAAAAAGTTATAATTGATTGATCAGTTGTGATTTTGTCCTTTCATCATAAATTTTCAACATGAATGACTTTGTAGGGATGCATTGCTTCATTTTAAAGTGCCTCTATTATGATCATTGCCTATGATCTGTGTTATATAGCTGTTGATGATAAACATAAACATGATAAATGGAGTTATCGTCTTCCAAAAGAGAGAACCGATCTGAACTGCCTGAAATGAGTCGTCAGTAGTTCTAGTCCTTGTCAAACCTACGTAGGTTTGTAACAAATGTGCATAACGTGTATGTCAAGAAGACGCTGTTTTCTGCGCTACGAGAGCAAATCCACTTTGCATGCACTTCCATAGGATGGGATTGATACAGTCAAACCGATGCCATCATTATGGTTCGGATCACTGTGTATCAAGTGCTGAAGAAGACCCGGAGCTCAAATTCAGATATGGTGCTGGCCGTTTCGTTTAGACCAAACAGTAGACGAATCACAACAGACTAGGCCATCAGACCAATCAGAGCAGAGTAGACCAATCACAACAGACTGGGCCATCAGACCAATCAGAGCGGAGTAGATCAATCACAACAGACTGGGCCATCAGACCAATCAGAGCGGAGTAGACCAATCAACACAGACTGGGCCATCAGACCAATCAGAGCGGAGTAGACCAATCACAACAGACTGAGTCATCTGACCAATCAGAGCGGAGTAGACCAATCAACACAGACTGGGCCATCAGACCAATCAGAGCGAAGTAGACCAATCACAACAGACTAGGCCATCAGACCAATCAGAGCAGAGTAGATCAATCACAACAGACTGGGCCATCAGAGCGGAGTAGACCAATCACAACAGACTGGGCCATCTGACCAATCAGAGCAGAGTAGATCAATCACAACAGACTGGGCCATCAGACCAATCAGAGCAGAGTAGATCAATCACAACAGACTAGGCCATCAGACCAATCAGAGCAGAGTAGATCAATCACAACAGACTGGGCCATCAGACCAATCAGAGCAGAGTAGACCAATCACAACAGACTGGACCATCAGACCAATCAGAGCGGAGTAGACCAATCACAACAGACTGGGCCATCAGACCAATCAGAGCGGAGTAGACCAATCACAACAGACTGGGCCATCAGACCAATCAGAGCGGAGTAGACCAATCACAACAGACTGGGCCATCAGACCAATCAGAGCGGAGTAGACCAATCACAACAGACTAGGCCATCAGACCAATCAGAGCAGAGTAGATCAATCACAACAGACTGGGCCATCAGAGCTGAGTAGACCAATCACAACAGACTGGGCCATCTGACCAATCAGAGCAGAGTAGATCAATCACAACAGACTGGGCCATCAGACCAATCAGAGCGGAGTAGACCAATCACAACAGACTAGGCCATCAGACCAATCAGAGCAGAGTAGATCAATCACAACAGACTAGGCCATCTGACCAATCAGAGCAGAGTAGATCAATCACAACAGACTGGGCCATCTGACCAATCAGAGCAGAGTAGATCAATCACAACAGACTGGGCCATCAGACCAATCAGAGCGGAGTAGACCAATCAACACAGACTGGGCCATCAGACCAATCAGAGCTGAGTAGATCAATCACAACAGACTAGGGGTGCAACGGTACAGATAGCCCACGGTACGGTCCGTACCTCGGTTTTTGGTCCACGGTCTCGGTTCGGTTTCGGTACATGTTTTGTGCAGAAAGAGACTGCTATTTCATCCCAAAAATATGTTTTATTTTTCTTATGAGCATAAACAGAATGTCACAGTAGGAAGAACATCAATGTGTATGGAATCCCAATGCACCGGTTATCTTTCTGTGTTTCTGTGAAGATGAACGACTTCGAGCCGAATCTGGCCGAACTGGTACGTCTGTACCAGCATGTTTATGATCCTTCTATACACAGAGACATTTGCATTGATGGGCGACCATAAAAGCCTCTTATTTTGTGAATAGGAACACATTTGCATTAAGCACCCAGTTTGCACTTGTCTAAAGTAATTGGTTACATTTACAAAATAAGCCTACAATAACAGAAGTAATGGTGTGTTCACACCGAACGCGAATTTAATTATTTGCGCGAGTAGATTACATACAAAGTCAATGCAAAGACACGAATAGACGCATCAATCGCGCCGGGCGTCGCGAATGACGCGAATTGGGCGACGCGTTTGCCGCGAATGTCTTCCGCGCAAGTTGAAAAATTTGAACTCGAGCGAATGTTCAAGCGTCTAACTAGACACGATAGACGCGTATTTGACGCTCTATTCGCGTTCGGTGTGAACACACCATAAGCCCTGCTGATGAAATTAAGGTTTAAACACTCAGGCTTCAGTTGTTTAACTAGTTTACATGCAGTGAAAGTAGGCTACAATAAACCTACTGCATTTATTACTCTTTTATGAATCAGCAATTAATAAACTACTAATAAACGGCAAACTACTTCTTCACTGCTGATTCCTGGTGGTTTAGAGGAGAATTACTCCGAGTCGCCCCCTGTCTTTTCACAGAATAGCACAACGGCGAGCGCGTCAAGTAGGCTATAAACGCCTCATCCGTTTGGAGAGGTGCGCGCGCAGTCAGCGGAGACTCGCGCTCGTGCGGACGCGTCGAGTATAAACAAGGCTTAAAGCAAAAACTAAAAGGATCAGCGCGAACTCAATGGCAAAACCGAAGTCCCGCGGGACACGAGGGGTAGATTGTCCCGTGCAGGGCTGACCGAACGGTCCGGGATTTTACCGTGTACCGTTGCATCCCTACAACAGACTGTGTCATCTGACCAATCAGAGGGGAGTAGACCAATCACAATAGACTGGGCCATCAGACCAATCAGAGCGGAGTAGACCAATCACAACAGACTGAGTCATCTGACCAATCAGAGGGGAGTAGACCAATCACAATAGACTGGGCCATCTGACCAATCAGAGCGGAGTAGACCAATCAACACAGACTGGGCCATCTGACCAATCAGAGCAGAGTAGATCAATCACAACAGACTGGGCCATCAGACCAATCAGAGCGGAGTAGACCAATCAACATAGACTGGGCCATCAGACCAATCAGAGCAGAGTAGACCAATCAACACAGACTGGGCCATCAGACCAATCAGAGCTGAGTAGATCAATCACAACAGACTGGGCCATCAGACCAATCAGAGGGGAGTAGACCAATCACAATAGACTGGGCCATCTGACCAATCAGAGCGGAGTAGACCAATCACAACAGACTGGGCCATCAGACCAATCAGAGGGGAGTAGACCAATCACAATAGACTGGGCCATCTGACCAATCAGAGCGGAGTAGACCAATCACAACAGACTAAGTCATCTGACCAATCAGAGGGGAGTAGACCAATCAACACAGACTGGGCCATCTGACCAATCAGAGCGGAGTAAGGTCTTGGAAAGGAGCGGATACTTTATCAAACAGTTTCAGACATTGAGAGATGATACAAGGTCAAAAACACCTTGGATTCAAGTTTTTTTTAGCTTGGATGCATGTAAACCTGTTGTTGGAGACTCCAAAACAAAATCAGGAACCTTTTAAAATATCATAATAGGGGCACTTTAACATCTGTGTGAATGGGCGTTTAGAGTCATGTGAGAGTCAGTTCAGCAGAGTGTGTGACAGACTGTATTCTCTCCTGGCAGAAGGGGGAAGACGACGATATGGATAGTTATCAGGTATTCTGACTTCCTGCTGTCTGTCCCACACGCATGATGACAGTGAGCTGCTGAACATGTGCTTTCAGACAGGAGACAGTACGTGGTTCGCCTGGATGAAATTATAATCATCGTCCGTGTCTGAAAGCCTGATATTATAATCTTGCTGAGTTTAATGTGAGAAACGCTTCCAAAGAAGCTGTGCGATGTGTGGAGATTCCTGCACTAACACTCGGCTGTCTGTCACATGATCAGTGCATGGCTGCATGATTCCTGCATGTTGAAGTCCATTTGAACCGTACTAGATGGAGCCGCTTCTGACTGCTTCATCTGTGTGGGTTTGAATGTAAAAACAGCACACTGGATTTAATCTGCCTTTATTAATTCATGCCATTTATTTGTTTATTTTGGTATTGTGCTAGGATTATATTGAAATTTGATGCTTGGCTCCAAATGTGCACCTGACACCGTGTCTACACTGGACGCTACAGGCGGTTGTCTGATTCACGACGCCTCAGAATCAGTTGTGAGCTTGAGGCTCAATGTCAGTAAAATAAAAGTAAAAAAAATAAAAAAATAAATCCTACTCAAATCCACTGGCATAGTACATTCTGTAGGTATTGTTGTGCATACACATGGTTAAAAACACGTTTAGAAACCAGAAACATTTTAAGCTGACCAAATGCTCAGATGGTACTGAAATACTCAATTAATTAAATTCAAAATAATATAGAGCTGTACGCACTGCAGGCCAAGAGGTGTTTTTGGAGCAAGTAAATGCCTGATTTAATTGTAACATGTAACATATAAAATAAAATAAAATCATCAATCAAAATAAATGTACACAAATGATATTTGTAATTTTAGACAGTGAAAATCAGTCACCAGAAGCAACACCCTTATCTAATTTAGACTCACCGAGCTGACGTAATTTTATGCTCATGTACAAAAATTTTGTAATGTAATGTCGCAAAAACTGCCCGACAGACGCTCATCGGGCGGCGACAGACCGCTGGCTTGGTGTGTCACGGCACTTATCACAGGAGTTGTTGATTATATTAAAAGAGTTATTTCATTTTGACATGTTGCGACATGCCGCTCACGTTACTGTAGACACGGTGTGAGATGGATGTACTGGATTGTAATCTCTACAGTGAATTGATCAGTGGGAATGTAATTCAAATGGGATTTTCAGATTATTTTCCAGTCACTTTAGATTGTGAATTGAAATGAGCCTAATGATATTAATCGTCCACTGATGGCAAATGAAATAGTGGTCTGTAAATGCAGTTTAGCTCCGGTCTCACTGTTCTTCTGCTGTATGTGAACAGGAGGAGGACCTGAACTGTGTGCGGGAACGCTGGTCTGATGCCCTCATCAAGCGCAGGGAATATCTGGAAGAGCAGATCAAGAAGATCTTCAACAAGTCAGGTTGGAGTTTAAAGCATGAGTCATTCTGGGATTTTCTGGTTACAGTTGTCTACATACAGTTTGATTACAGTTGTGAAGCTGTTACTGCTGTTCAAATTACAAATCATCGCTCAAAGATTTGATGTCTACTTTACACTTAAAACAAATTAGATACCACCTTTCAAACAGTTTGATCAAATGTTCCTGTTACCTTAATGGAAACCTTATTTACACATCGCTCTAGCATTGTACTGCATTGATATATATTTTTACGATTACATTTTTAATTTGTATGTAGAACAGTCCTGGTAAGAAAAGGAATACATTTTAAGAAGATTGTTTTGAACATTATGCTATTATTTTTTTCTCCCTTTAAAAAGCAGTAGTTCACCCAAAAATTTCAATTCTGTCTCACTCTCAAGTTCTTTCTTCTGCAGAACACAAAAGAAGATATTTTGAAGAAAATGGGGTACTATATAAATAAATACTATAGGGGTCCATCAACTGTTTGGTTACAGAGATTCTTCACGATATCTTCTTTTGGGTTCGACAGAATTAGACAGTAATTAGACTGTGAATAACAGTTTGGTAATGCTGTCTTCTCAATCTCATAAACCTTGGTGTTATTTTTGATGCTCATTTGACCCTGGATGCACATATTAGGAGTATCTCAAAATCTGCATTCTACACTCTTAGACAAAAAGTTAGACCCTTGAGTCTAGGATTCTTGACTCAATTTTAAAGAGCTCTTTGAGACAAAAAGGTCCATTATAAGGAGACATGTCTAATATGATTGCATAATACTTTCATGTTTAACAGGTTATTTAAATTTTTTAAGTATTTTTACGAGCTGCTTACTTCATAACATTTCATTAAAATCAAAAAGTAATTCAGTTAATTAAAACTAAATCCACAAAATGATGTCATGATTAAAAAAAAAAAAAATTCTACTGGTGAAACTCGAAAAATTAGAATATCGTGCTAAAGTTCATGTATTTCAGTAATTCAAATTAAAAGGTGATACTAATATATTTAGTATGTATAACTATATACATATGCATGATTATAGTTTTCAGAGGGCCGACATTTCTGTATTTAAAATCCTTTTTTTTTAATGATTTCATGTAATATTCTAATTTTCTGAGATTTTGAATTTGGGGTTTTCATAAGCTGTAAGCCATAATCATCAAAATTATAACTTTTGCACGATATTCCAATTTTTCGAGTTTCACCTGTATATATGAAGTGCCTGACGGAACCAGTTAAGCTTCTATATAGAACCTTTGAGTGTAGGTCTATAAGAAGAAACCTCAGCAATTTTTCCAGAATCACATTATTATTATTATTATTATTATTATTATTATTAGTCATAGTAGTAGTAGTGGTATATAATGGGCTGCCTTGCATCATGGGGCTGGTCTCATGCTTGTGCGTGTGATTTTCAGAGAAGTCTGAGGAGGATGAGGAAAGAGAGGCCAGACTGGTGGAGCAGTGGGTGGGTCTGACGGAGGAGAGGAACGCAGTGCTGGTTCCGGCCCCTGGCAGTGGAATCCCAGGGGCCCCGGCGCACTGGTGAGAACTGAACCACTGCACTGACACGTTTTAAAAATGAAATTTTCCTTAGTCAGACTTTTAACCAGCAAGATTACATGTCTACTAGCTATTATTAGGGCAAGACACTACATGCGAAACCAGTGTTTTTTAATGCACTGGTCAATTATGGGCTGTTTTGCTCCCATAACACGACTGGTAGTAAAAAAAAAACATCCAGAAGACACTTTTGAGTGTTTATTTTTATTACACCTTATCTATTTGTATCTGTAGATTTCAATTAGAATACAATTTCTTGAGTGGTGAGTTTTTTTCTCCTGAACTGAGTTAGAAATCTCCACTTCAGCAGCTTTACATACACTTTACAGTTTTATTTATATCTATATTCTGTAGGTTTCTTCATATATCATTCACCTGATTTATATAATATTTTATTCCCAAAAACATATTGATTTTTTTCTGTCTGTTGACAGTGTTTTCTAATTTATAGAGTGATAAAATTACATATTTATCTAAAAACCTTTAACTTTAATATGTCAACCAAATAAAACAGGAATTGTGATCCTGCCTTTATCCTGTATTTAGATTTCTATTCTGGAAATGTATGAAAATGAGTGCATATTTAATTAGATATGCCTAAATTGCAGGCATTTTTTATTTAAACATAACATTTCAGAAAACGTCCAGATTCTAATGATTGTACCGCATTCAGACAGTCTCATCATTAGATTAACTTTACTGTAATAGTCATTTATTTTTATTATAACATTTATTTAATTTATTTAAATGAACATAAAATATAATAATATGCTAAATTTATTTAACTTAAGTAATTTTCTATTACCATTTCTTCTAATTTTGAACCTACACATTACAAGAAATTGAATAAAATGGGTTATTAAACAGTATCTCACAGTGTTATTATTTAAAGTCAAAGCATGCAGTTCATAAACTTTTGAATGTAGTGATTCTGAAAGTTAGCATTTCTTAAATGGCAGGTAAGGATGAAAACATGCCATTGAATAAGAGTTTTAGGGGACAAGTGAGATTAGATATTAAACTCATTGTTGTTGTTGCTCAAGGGTTCCTCCTACTGGCATGGAAGCTCATATTCCTGTGCTGTTCCTGGATCTGAACGGTGAGATATATTGATCTTCCGGGTTTAAGAGCTCAAGGTTTTGCTGATTTGCATGCCCCTGTTAGATCAATCATTTAGACTCTTAAAGGAGACGTTTCTGTGTGATTGTTGTTTAAGCTGTATTGTCTGTTTTGCAGCTGATAACCTGACAGTGAATGATCAGCTGACGTGTCCTCACGCCGCCGGCGTGAACTCAATTCTTCCCAAAGAGCACGGCAGCCCGTTCTTCTACCTTCCCATCATCAGACACAGCGATGAAGAGGTAACACAAATTGTGGGAAATAACTTAATAATGACTCAAGTCTATATATTCTGATTTCTCATACGTACACATGATTCCTCTCAGGTGTCGGCTGTGTGTTCCTGGGATTCATCCATCCACGACTCCATCCACCTGAACCGGATCACGGTGCCGAACGAACGGATCTACTTGATCGTGAAAGCCACGGTGCAGCTCAGTCACCCGGCCTCCATGGAGCTGGTCCTCCGCAAGAGAATCGCAGTCAACATCTACAACAAACAGGTCTGGAGAACAGTCTAACAGCTTGTGTGTGGTAACGCCAACCTCATTGATCTTTAGCACTTTCTTAAAAACATCTTCCTGGTCGAATTGTGCATCGTTTCTACATTTACATTTACGTGTACAATCAGTTCCCAAGGAATAAAATCAAGTTATGTCTCACATTTGTTTTGTTGCACTCAAAAACGTTACATTACTGAAGGAAAATGGGTTATAAACCCGTTTTACATTGACTTTAAATAGTACTGCTATTTAAGATACTACTTTATCCATGAAATTCAATTTCTTGCAATATGTAGGTTTTAATTTTTTTATTATTATTATTATTTATGATTTATTAGAAAATTAGAACATCTGTTTAAGATTTAATGGTAGTAGATTTGTTGTTTAAGATTTAAAGAGTACTTAAAAAAATATATGATAAAAATGGTTAAATAAATTTACCATAAAGTATTTTTGTTATTATTATTGACTGTACTTCTTTCATTTAAGCAAATTAAAACTATTCCATATATTAATGTTAATCTAAAGAAATTTCCCAATAAGAGTAATGAAAAACAACCTCAAAAGGAAAATCTGTGGATGCATTACAGTCTTTGTCAATTGTCTTTGAAAATAATATTATTGTAAAAAAAAAAAAAACACAATGGTCCTGAAAAATACACAGACACACACACACACACACACACACACACACACGTATACATATATAGCTGTTTTTTGTGCTGTAATGATTAGCATGTAAATGTTAATGATGTAAATATGACTATATATGTCTTGTAGAGTTTCACTCAGAGTCTGAAGAGACGGATGTCTTTGAAGAACGTTCTCTACTCATGTGGAGTGACGTATGAGATTGTGTCTAACATACCAAAGGTACAAATTCGCATATTTTTCTCTTCATATTCTACTTTCTGAATGCACCGAGCACACACATAGACACACACACGTGTTTGTGAACAGGCGTCCGAAGAGCCGGAGGGGCGTGAGACCCTGGCCTTGATGGCAGCGCGAGGAGAGAGCGAGGAGACTCTTGATGGAGAGACGTACATTGAGAAATACACCCGAGGAGTGCTGGAGGTGGACAATATTCTGTGTCTGGAGAGACTCCGGCAGGTACGGCTTCACTTTCAGGCAGATTTTGTCTTACTGACTGCTGGTTTCATGCAGCTGGAGTGTTTAGTGTGTTTATGTGTTCGTTCAGGCCGTGACGGTGAAGGAAGCTCTCTCTGTTAAAGGCAGACACATACGGCGCAGTCTCAGCACACCAAACGTCCAGCACGTAAGACCTGATCTACTCTCTGCTCATGTATAAAGACAGAACACTCTTCAATGTGTAACAGGATTTAAACTAATCTGTAATATATATTTCTTTAGACCTCTTGTTGTAAATCAGATGGGACAGGATGTGAGGATGAAGACATGAAGGTTAGTGATCACTTTAAGTTCACAGACCGTGTTGTTGTTGTCTCTGTCTGAGCTTCGACTCCCTTTCCACAGGCTCACTGTGACGGTCACGTGGACATCACTGAATCCAACCCACATGAAGCTTCACTCAACACTCCTCTCTCGAAAGAAACGCCTGTTAAAAACAAAGAGAATCATGGTAAATATATGTGTAAGGGTGAACTTCTCTTTCACCTGGGATGATTTGAAAGACACAATTTTTTTTAATCAAGCATTCTAGTTTAAAAAAACCCTCTACTGCAGTTAAAAATATGAAATTGTTGAATATTATTACTAAATAATTTAATATTATGAATTAAATAATTATATATATATATATATATTAGGGCTGTCAAATTGATTAATCGTGATTGATCACATCTAACATAAACGTTTCTGTTTATGTAATATGTTCTGTGTTGTGTTTATATATACTGTATGTGTGTGTACATGTGTATATATAAATATATAGTATATGTGTGTATGTACAGGCGAAACTCGAAAAATTTGAATATTGTGCTAAAGTTATAATTTTGATGATTATGGCTTACAGCTTATGAAAACCCCAAATTCAAAATCTCAGAAATTTAGAATATTACATGAAATCAATAAAAAAAGGATTTTAAATACAGAAATGTCGGCCCTCTGAAAAGCATAATCATGCATATGTATATAGTTATACATACTAAATATATTAGTTTCACCTTTTAATTTGAATTACTGAAATACATGAACTTTTGCACGATATTCTAATTATTCGAGTTTCACCAGTATAAGTTCACACATATTATATAAACACAAACTTTTATGCAATTTGACAGCACTAATATAAATATACAATGAAACTTTTCAAGACTTATAAAAATAAAGAAATATTTATAATTGAGCACAAATTATGATATTATTATTAATTACAATTTTATAATAAAATTAATACAATATACTGTGTTTTTTTTTATTTAATTTTTATTTTTAAGAGGGTTGGATTTCTTCATTGTAGGCTTGTCATCCTCTTAGACCTTTTGACTTTTTCTTTGAAGCATATTTAAACCGCCTTATTTCATGCAAACATTCTCCTCAGGGTCGGTGCCAGAGAGTCCGACGTTCTTTAACTCGAGTCCGTTTAAAGTTCTGTCGCCTCAACCGCCCAAGTTCCTCAAATCTCTCATGCCAGTGAAGGAGGAGAACAAAGTCAAGCGTTCTCTGGAGTCACGGCCACTTCTGGGACAGGAGGTGACACACACACACACACACACACACACACACATGTCTGGTTCGCTATCTTTGTGGGGACTCTCCATAGGCGTAATGGTTTTTATACTGTACAAACTGTATATTCTGTCCCCTTACACCTAAACCTACCCATCACAGGAGACATGCTGCATTTTTACATTTTCAAAAAACATTACTTAGTGTGATTTATACGCTGTTCTCCTCATGGGGACCGCTGGCTGGTCCCCACAATGTAGGTGATTTCAGGTTTTACTATACTTGTGGGGACATTTGGTCCCCACAATGTAATATAAACACGAGCACACATACACACACACACACACACACACACGATGCTTCACTCTCATTATGTGTCTCATTCTCACTCATATTGTGCTTCCACCCTCTACATTCTCTTTTCATTATATTTTATGTCCAGGCTCTGATGCCTTTTTAAAAGAGTTTCTAATGGCCTTTTTTACACCTGGCTGATTGTTAAAACGGTTCCATTTACTCTTGGCCACACCAATGTGTCTCTGCAAAACGAATATAAATCTGATCTTCAATTCCCACACTATATGCCAATTCAATGGAGTTCACATCAACGAAAGCAACAGATATGAGCTGCATTTTATTGATCAACGGCTAATTTAAATGTCAAAGACCACAATAGAAGAAAGATCATCATGTGTAAAGGAGTTGAAACAGTGCCATGAACTCCTCCGTCACACACACAAGATCTGCTACAAGGAGACCGAACTGTAATGGGCAATTTAGCGCCTTAAAACAGGCACGCTTGAGCATTCTGTCCTTTTTAGGGTCGCATCTTGTGACATCATGTCCTGTTTTTGGTTCTTTTGGTCCTTGCGTTCATATTTCAGTCGAACCGCACCAGAGTTCATTTGAAAGTAAAACGAGACCCATCTTTTCAGCGTCTCTGTCGTCTTGTTTGGTGTCACCAGGGTTCAGATGGCAGCGTTCACACTTATTCAAATGAACCGCACTAACAGAGGAATCGCACCAGTGTTTGTTTTAATCAAAGCAAATTTTCCAAGTGTGAACACACCCTTAGTCTCACTACTTTTAATGAAGATGATTGTGTGTTGAGCTTTAGGATACAACGCCAAACCTTCAGTTTCATTTGCGGCAGCTCGCACAAACTGCCACAAACAAAGCTGAAAGTTTGCTGTTGCATCCCGAAGTTTAACACACAATCATCTTCATTAGACATAGTGAGACTAAATGTTCAATTACCAGTCATGAATTACCAGTGCTGATGCAGCTCTCTCGTTGATCTTGATATTAGCTGATGATAAAAAAAAAGATGCAGCTCATATCTGTGGCTTTTGTTGACATGAACTACGTTGACTTTGCATGAAGTGCAGGAATTGAAGATCAGATTTATACTCGTTTCGCGGAAACCCAATTTAAGTAAAGTAAGTAAAAGAGTTATTCACTAATTGGCTGAAAATTTCATTACTGTTTGCTAAAGAAGAATTAACCACCCAAATGAAAATACGAGGAAGTATATTATTTGAATATAAATAATGCAAAATATTTCTTTTTTATTCAGTGAGGATTATTGCTTGTGAATCTCTTAATTCCTCCCCTATTAGATGGTGTGGAAGTTAATTGTTGGACCCTGTACCCAGCATGCCTCAGTCCCTCAAGCCTGTTCATTTATTCAACTTCAAATTTATTCAGACTGTACATGATACTGAACCCATTAACCAGCAGTATGAGTTTAAAGCAATAGTTCACATAAAAATGTTAATTCACTTTGTCTTTATGTGCTCACCCTCATGTTGTTCCAATCCAGTATTATTTACTTTCGCATATGAAACACAAAAATAGATGCTGCTCTTTCATGCAAGGAAAGTGTTTAGTGATTTATACCAGTGTTATTTTAATATTATTTATATACAATCATAGTTATATATTAGTTATTATATTATCAATTAGCTTTTGTTTTTATATTTTCAGTTGTTTTAATTGTCTAATTTTTAGAAAATTTGTAATGTGCTTTTGTCATTTTTATAGTTTTTTAACCCTTTTACACATAAGTTTCAAATATTCTAGCTGAGTCCCAAGCATGAGTTTTTTAAGGCGACTGTTATAATTAGAAAATATTATATTATTTCCATGGCAACCCCTCATGCTTGTCACTTATAGCGCTGTATGCCTGATGTATTGCTTTTGTTTAGTTTTTCATTTTCTATTCAAAATACTCAAAATACTCGTAAACTATATTATAAAATATCAGGTATTCCGATCGTCAAATAAATGTAAGTGAATGTGTTTTGTCATTTAAACACCTTTATAATGATCATGTTAGTTGATCTATAACGCAACTAAAACATGTCATCAAATTATATTTGAAAGCATTGTTATTGCCGCTTACATAGACATCATTGTATATTTTACAAACTATAAATGTGTTTTTCGTTTTTGCTAGTACTTGTGTGTATTTAAATGTCTGAAATAAAAAATTAAACATATGGTTGCAAACAGTGAATACTCTCCCGTGGCCTCATGGGATAGTAAAGCGGCCATCATATGAACACTTAAGAATCACACCTGAAGTAGTAGATCATACAGGTACTTTTTGCCTATTCTTTTTTGAGTACTGTACATTCGGACATACTTCTTTTGTCACACACTGTTTTTCGCCTAGTGTATAGGATGCGATTTCGGATGCAGCCATCGTATGGTCCAGGGAACGGCCTAGAGCAAGTGTGCCACACATGTCCTGAAAAGTGAAGCCAAATCCATCTTTTTCTACAGTCTTTGGCCTAGAGTAATTACTCCGGTGTGATCGTATGCGTCAAAGGGGTTTAATTTTTCTGTTTATGTTCCGTTATCGCTTTTATTCATTTCCATTTATTAATTTTTGTGCTTAAATTAAACTAAACGAAAATATGAAATGTTGCCCTGGCATCTAACTGTAAGTTTTCATCTAATATTTATTTTTATTGCAGCTTTATTTAAATGAACACATTTTAAATAATAGGTTTAATTAACAATAATAACCCAGATTTATACTGACAAAAATGACATAAAAGTGTCAGTCGTCTATGACTCGTGAGATATTTAAGTCCACTATCAATGTGTAGAAAAGAGCAGCTCTGCCTGATTTTGTGTTCATTAAAAAAAGAAAAAAAGGAATGTCATGAGCTTTTGTGTGAACTATTCCTTTACTACTCCTGACTCTATGGCTGATGACCTCATCCAGTGCATGTGCACTCGCTTGCCTCACATGTGATTAGGTGTCTTACTCAGCCTGTGTGAGTGTTCGTGTGCTGCATGGCCTGTGTGAAGTGTGCTGTTATCACCTGATTGCAGAGCATGCGTTGGTTTGTGGAGAGCAGCGTGTTGGGCCTCACCGGCCCCTGGTCCAGACCCAGGGCTCAGAGCGAGGGCCACAGCAGCAGTGACATCATCTGCAGCAGGGCCAATCACAGACAGCCCAGACTCAGCACTGATCTCACTCACACACTGCCACACGCTGCTGTAAGTGAACACACGCATAACCAGTCTGATGCATGTCACTACCTGGACTTGCGTGCACATGCATACTAATTAATACTACTCGCCAGGGCCCTGTTAAAACACAGGAATACTCTGGTTTTTTTTACAACATCTGTGGTGTGCTGTCAAATTCCACATATTATATAACAGTCAATAACAAATATCCAAGACAATGAAAAGCAAAACTCTTTTGTTTGTATTTTGGTGTCTTATATTTTTTTAAATTTCAAACGCTTTTTAAGCTAATTTGTTAATATGGTAAGCATAATTTAATTAAAAATATATTCAATTTTATATCATTATTACTTATATAATATATATTTAAATTAACGTTATATATATAACTTCAAACTTATTTTTGCATAATTATTGCACTTATGGACATAATCCCACATATGCAGAATCTTAATATTTCCTTAAATAATTGATTTTCTTACTTAGTATTTTTGTCTCATTGTCAACATCTAAACATTCTTATATCAAGATACATTTACTTGAAAAGAAAAAATTACTTTGGATAGTAAGTCTTATTTTCTGAAAAATGTATCAATATTAAGTGAGTTTTAGCTTAAAACAAGAACAAATATCTGCCAATGGGGTAAGAAAAATAAACTTAATTGAAAGGGGAAACAATATTATTTTTCTTACCTTATTGGCAGATTTTTCACTTAATTTAGGCAAGGCAAGGCAAGGCAAGTTTATTTATATAGCACATTTCATACACAGTGGTAATTCAAAGTGCTTTACATAGAAGAAATTTAAAATAATCAAAAGAAATATGAATAATTAAAACAGTTTAGAATAAAGAAATTAAAATAATCAACAGAAATAAGAATAATTAAAACAGTTTAGAATAAAAAATTAAATAAAATACAGTTCAAACAGTCGGACACATACAGTGGTACAGTGCTCATTCAGTAAATGCAAAGCTAAACAGAAGTGTTTTCAGTCTGGATTTGAATGTGACTACTGTAGGAGCACATCTGATCTGTTCTGGAAGCTGGTTCCAGCTGCGGCTGGCATAGTAGCTAAAAGCGGACTCTCCTTGTTTAGAGTGAACCCTTGGTATTTCTAGCTGACGTGATCCTAATGATCTGAGTGATCTGTTGGGTTTATATTCAGTGAGCATATCTGCAATATATTGAGGTCCTAGGCCATTGAATGATTTATATACCAGTAATAATACTTTAAAATCAATCCTAAATGTAACTGGGAGCCAGTGTAAAGACCTGAGGACTGGTGTGATGTGTTCATATTTTCTTGTTCTGCTCAGAATCCTGGCAGCAGCGTTCTGTATGAGCTGCAACTGTCTTATGGTCTTTTTGGGAAGGCCAGTGAGGAGTCCATTACAGTAATCCACCCTGCTGGTGATGAAAGCATGCACTAGTTTCTCTAAGTCTTGACTGGAAACAAAGCATCTAATTCTTGCAATATTTTTCAGATGGTAATATGCTGATTTAGTTATTGCTTTGACATGACTACTGAAACTAAGGTCTGATTCTAGAGACACACCAAGATTCCTGACTTGATTTTTAGTTGTTAGACCCCTAGAGTGAAGGTATGCATTCACCTTGAGAACTTCATCTTTGTTTCCAAACGCAATGACTTCAGTTTTGTCTTTGTTTAACTGGAGGAAATTTTGGCACATCCAATTGTTTACTTCATCAATGCATTGGCACAGGGAGTCAATGGGGCTGTAGTCGTTAGGCGATAGGGCTAAGTAGAGCTGTGTGTCATCTGCATAGCTGTGGTAAGAGATTTGGTTCTTTCTCATTATTTGGCTCATTGGGAGCATGTACAGGTTGAATAGGAGTGGCGCAAGAATTGAGCCTTGAGGGACTCCGCATGTCATGGACCTCCACTCAGACTTATGGTCTCCTATACTCACATAGTAACCTCTCCCTTCTAGGTATGACCTGAACCATTTTAGGACTATCCCAGAAAGCCCCACCCAGTTTTCCAGCCTGTCAAGAAGTATGTTGTGATCGACAGTGTCAAATGCAGCACTGAGGTCGAGTAGTACCAGCACTGATAATTTGCCTTTATCAGTATTTAAGCGAATATCGTTTATTATCTTTATGAGCGCTGTCTCTGTGCTGTGATGCGATCGGAAACCAGATTGAAAATTGTCAAAGTATCCATTCGAGCTTAAGAATTTGTTCAGCTGATTGAAGACAACTTTTTCAATGACCTTGCCTATGAAAGGAAGATTTGAGATCGGTCTATAGTTGCTTAATATAGTCTTATCCAGATTACTCTTTTTTAGGAGGGGTTTGACAACTGCAGTTTTCAGGGAGTTTGGAAAAGTCCCAGAGAGAAGTGAGGCATTAACCACTTCTAGAAGATCTGCTTTTAAGCTGTTTAACACACTTTTGAAGAAAGATGTGGGAAGTACGTCAAGGGCGCAGGTTGATGTTTTAAGGTGCTGTACGGTTTCTTCAAAAATTTTGCAATCAATTTCTTTAAAATCAGACATAGTAACTACTTTCTCAGGTTGTGGTCTGATCTGTCTGACCCCAGTGCAACTCAAGGATGTGCTGATCACCTTTCTGATATTATTAATTTTCTCAGAGAAGAAGCAAGCAAACTCCCTGCACTTGCTGTCTGAGAGCATTTCACTGGGAATCTGGCTTGGGGGGTTTGTCAGTCTCTCTACAGTAGCAAAAAGAGTGCGTGTGTTGTTTAAGTTGCTGTTTATAATATTTGAGAAGAAAGTCTGTCTAGCTTTGCCTAGTTCCAAATTGAAAGCATGAATGCTGTCTTTGTAGATGTTATAATGGACTACAAGTTTTGTCTTCCGCCACATGCGCTCTGTTTTTCTGCATTTTCTTTTCATATTTTGCACTGCTGTTGAGTTTCTCCAAGGTGCTTTTTGTCTACCACTCTTCCTGACTTTCACAGGAGCAATATCATCAATTACACCTTTAACTTTTGAGTTAAAAGAATCAAGGAGAAAATCAACAGAGTCAGCAGAAATGCTTGGTGTTAAAGATATAGCCTTCATAAATAGCACACTAGTGTTCTCATTTAAGCATCTCTTCTTGACAGACACAGACCTAGCTTCAATTGCAGGAGAGATCAATATATCAAAGAAAATACAGAAATGATCAGACAGTGCTACATCCTTAATAACAATTGATGAAATGTTTAGACCCTTGCTGATAAGTAAATCTAGAGTGTGTCCACGATTGTGTGTCGGTCCATGTACATGCTGAAACAGATCAAAAGTTTTTAAAACAGTTTTGATTTCTTTTGCCATATTGGTTTCTGCATTATCTATGTGAATGTTAAAATCTCCAGCAATAGCAAAACAGTCAAACTCTGAGGAAATTGTTGATAGCAGTTCTGTAAAGTCCTCAGCAAAGGCTGAAGAGTATTTTGGAGGCCTGTAAACAATGATTAGTAAAATGCGTGGAGCACCTTTTAACACAATACCCAGATATTCGAAAGACGGGTAATTACCAAATGATATTTGCTTACATTGATAGACATCTTTAAAGAGAGCAGCTATACCCCCTCCTTTCCTACCCGCTCTGCAGACACTCATGAAAGTAAAGTTAGGAGGGGATGTTTCATTGAGGATTGTTGCACTGCAGCTGTCTTCTAGCCAAGTTTCATTTAGAAACATAAAATCCAGGTTGTATGTGGTTATTAAGTCGTTGACTAGAAGTGATTTTTTTTTAAGTGAGCGGATGTTTAAAAGTGCTAACTTAACAGTCTTACTTTCTGTCCCCACAGCAGTCTTAGTTTGGCGTGTAATAGGCACCAGATTAGATGGGTTTGCTGTACGGCTTTTGAAGGCCTTAGACTTTCTATCATGTAATCGAACAGCAATGGAGAAAGATACAGGCACACTGGGTTCCCGCTTGTTCTGTAAACATTTGAGAAAGTTACTGTTATCATAGCGGGGACCCGACACATATCACTGAGAGCTGGTATCAGTTGTTTTTGGTACACCTCGAGCCGATGGAGGAGGGTGTGGGCCCTGGCGTTGTGGCAGAGGCCGAAGAGCTCTCACAGGAGGAGGAGGGCGAGCTGGGCCCGCAGGCTTTGGTGGTTTTGGGGCCTGACGTTTTTTGGTTGATATCTGCGGGCTTGCAGATAGTTTGGTTCCAGCAAACACTAGTTTTTCCATTTTCTCTGAGAAGCACAGAAGATGTTGTGGAGATGCTGGAGAGAGGGAAAGCGTGTCTGGGGAGAGGGGCTGTTTCTATGGTGTTATCAGAGGCTGTAATGTGCTGTCCTGGTTTTCCAGAAAGTTGTCCTTGGGTGCTGAATCTTGGAGCGGTTCTAGTATGTCACAATCTGTCTGTGGTGAGCTCTGTGGGGAGGGCTCAGCTAAGATTGTGTCCGTGAGCAGAAGTTGTTGTGGCTGAGTGGTGTTATCATTGTCCTTGTGTGACGTGTCAACCGCATGTCCATCCAGGTGCTGAAGTGAAGTCCTGTGGTCATTCATACTGTGTCCAGGTGTGTGTGTGCCATTCAGGTTGAGTGGATTGGCACACACTGCTGAAGGATGAGTGAGGGAGAAGTGGATATTGTCCTTTAGCACTCTTGAACCAAGTTTGTTTGGGTGGTGGCCATCCTGTTGAAACAGTGGCCTCTGACTCCAGAAAAGATTAAAGTTGTCAATGAAGTTTACTCCTTTTATATTGCAGGTTTTTTGGAGCCATGTATTTAGCCCAAGCAACCGTGAAAACCTGTTTGTTCCTCTTGCTGGGAGTGGTCCGCTGATGAATGTTTGAACTTTCAGTCTTTTAAGTGTTTCAAAAAGTTCATTGAAATCCTTCTTAAGGAGTTCTGACTGCTCTTTATGAATATCATTTTTCCCCACATGAATGATGAGTCGATTTGCAGTTTTATGTTTCATCAGAATGTTCTCAAGTTCCCTGTTTACATCAGAAGTTGTTGCTTGTGGAAGGCAGCATGTTGTTGTATCCCTGCTGCTAATGTTTCTGATTATAGAGTCTCCCACTATCAGAGTCCTGGGCTCGGCTGCGCTCTGAGCTGAGAGCCGCTGTCTGCTCGACCTTGGGCGCCCGTTAGCATCAGTGTTAGCTACTGGCTGATTCAGTCTGTGTTCGATCACATTCATCACATTTGGGAATTCCTCATTTACATTCATTAATACTTCAAATCTGTTCTCAAGATGTATAGGCGGTGGTAGGAGATCAGTGTTTGCAATCCTTGTCATAGCCGTATCTGGGGTAGAGGATGCTATTGCGGCAATATGTGATACTCGTGACAATCTGATGTCTCGAGTGCCTTTGGGTCTCGCTCCCTGTTTGTGCCACCGATGTGTAAGTCGATCGGTTTGTTTCTCTACACTCAGTATGGCCTGTCGAGGAGTACTAGATTCAGGGGACTCACCGGCTGTATGCTGAGGTCCATGATGAAGCTCTGTTGTGTGTTCCGTCTGGCTTGGTGGTCCCACAAATAACTTTGTTTCAAGAACTACAATCCTTTGTAAAAGTCTGTGGCAGTTAGTGCAGCAAGTAGATTCCAGAAGAGGCATTTTCTCTTATCCTATTGAATGTAGTCTGTTGTGTTTTCTCTTCCCCGGAATGTAAGCTTTCAGTGGGAGGCTGGTCGGATAAAATAATTCAGCTTTTTTGTTGTAATCCAAGCGTTTGAGCACTGTGCCGATTTGCTGAAGTTAAAATTAGGTGATAAAAGGAGATAAAATATAAAAATATAAAAGTGATAGAGCAAAAAATATGAAAGCGATAGAGCAAAGCGCGGAGCAGTGAGCAGGAGCGTCCGAACAGTAGCAGAGCAGAGTAGTGTTTTTTTTATTTAGATTTTTAGATTTTTCAGTAATTTTGTTTCTCAAGTAAATGTATCTTGATTTCAGAATGCTATGATATTTGTACTGGAAAAAAAGACTGAGTAAGAACATAATTTTTTGCAGTATATTAACCTCGACTGAACATGAACACATATATAACACATCTTGAAACTGAGAGACCGGGCCTGTCTTGCACCCTCAAACTTCCTGAGGTCTCAGAACCAAATTCATTACATCATTACATACGTCTGAGAAGGTTGGATTTCTGCATTGCATCCCTTTAAAACTGTTTCTGTGTGAGTGAAGCTTATGATGATGCTGCCGCCTCATTGTCATTATCATCTCAGCATTATTTGCATCTCATTGAGTGTGTGCATGAATCCCTCATCTTGTGTTTAACTCACTGACTGCAGCACTTCACATATCACATTGCTAGTTACAAAGTAAATCAACTCTGTTTACACCGTGTCTACACCAGATGTGAACAGTGTGCACTAACAAAACAAGATCAGTCCTTTTATAGTCAACAGAGTTGTCTACACTACTACACTACATGTATGTGGGTGTGTTAGGGGATGATCGACTTCTGATTTTTTTTAAGTAGACATTTATGTGATTAAAGTTTGAGTTGATGTTGACTAGTCGCTGATGATGTCATTAATGAACAAATAAGCCTGAACCTCGACCTGAGAATCCAACGCAGGTTTTCTTGTGCACAGATATGGCATAAGACACAGCGCTGCCCACAAGGCTATTGCTCCTACATAACAGCTTATTTTTATCTTTTGTCTTTGGGTCGTTATATTTCTCACAGATTTCTGCTCATTCTAAATCAGATACAGATAAAGCAGCACAGTAAAGATTATATTTATATGAATGCATTAGTGAGAGAGTGATTGCGTGTGAATTGCACCTAATAGTGCTATTAATGGTGAAGCTGTGGGTTTTAGTTGATAAGAAATATTGTTAAAACTTTTCAGTTTCTAAGCTATTTTATTAATAAATCACAGAAAAGTGTTGACAATACATTTCTGCACTACTGAATGTTTATGTGCTCGCGATCTGCATGTGATGTGCAAGCAACTGTCTATAGGTGTGTGCGTTACAATGCAGCAGAGGTGGGTAGTAACGAAGTACATTTACTTCGTTACATTTACTTGAGTATTTTTTGGGAAAAATTTTACTTTTAAGAGTAATTGTGGGTACTTTTACTTTAACTCGAGTACATTTCTAATGAAAAAAACGGTACTTTTACTTCGTTACGTTGGGCGAAGTTCCTCTCGTTACTTTATTTTAATGTAATACGTGTTGTTAAAAGCGTAGTTTATTCTAAGCGTGCGCTCTATCTTTTTTCTGGGCATGAGCGATGCTCAGTTCACAAATGAATCACTCTTTTGAGTCGATTCTGTTCAAAGACATCATCAAACAAGTTGGGCAGATCTGTCTAAATCGGTTCGCGAATCAGTTTGAATGATCCGTTCAGTTTTCTGCACGCACTGAATCGCTTTCAATTCACACTCGACTGCCACAGGAAGATTTAAGAACAAAGAGCGTTTGATGAAGTTGCCGTGGACCTACAGTAGCTACAGTCAAGAAAGTAAATCTGTAAATGTAAATGCATCATATTTTTTTGCCAGCGATGAATATCTTTATTTGTTGAACATATTAGTATGTTACTTAGTAAGCTGTCTGTGAATTAATGATTCCACAGGACGATACATTCGATTTCATTTCATTCAGGTAACTACTACAAAGTATGACATTACCCCTTTTTTTGGACATTAAATTTATACATTAAATAAGATATCATTGTCCAGTTTATGAATGTGTGTACACACACAATGTGTGTGTAGCCTATATTGCACAGGGGCGTGCGAACTCGACTTGAAAACGAATGCCTTTGCCTGCCTTAGACACACAGTTAACCAGTTTAAAGATGATTTCAGAAATATACATTTAAATACATTTTGGAGAACAAACAGAAGAAGATTCCGTGCATTTGATCGTTGTTTGTGTTCAGATGTTCAGTTGCGGGCATGACATGACTGCGAGCATATGTGAAGAGTTTGAACTCTTTCTAATCTGTGTCAATGGTTCCCTTTACATGCTTATGAATGCAAAACTCCACAGTCACTTTATTCCGACATTGTCTAATAATCCAAATGTAGTTGTATAAGTTACTATACTATTATACAAACCAAAGGACAGGCAATGGTTTTCGGGCTACATATATAGCTACATTTACAGAAATAATGCTTGTCTCTTCTGTTTTTGTTGCAAAGATAGCTTATCTAATTATGATAATAATAGTCATTTAAATGAAAAATATCTAAATAATATAATGTTTTATATATATATATATATATGTATATATAGGCCTATGTGATCCAAAGTAACTAGTAACTAACTACTTGAGTAGTTTTTTCATTGGATACTTTTTTACTCTTACTCAAGTAACTATTAAGATTATTACTTTTACTTTTACTTTGAGTAAATATTTCTATAAGTACTTGTACTTTTACTTGAGTACAGTTTTTGGATACTCTACCCACCTCTGCAATGCAGCAGCCCATTAGTTTAGAAACGCAATTAACTTATGCGTACAAAAAGCTGTCTAAAACATGCATTCACCCAATACATTTTTAGCATCCATATGGTATAATCAAACATATCTTGTGGAGCGCTCTCAGAGTATGCATTTTGCTTATATTTTTAACCTTTGGAAACGAAGTGTAAAAGTGGACTTCAAAGATTTATTATCTTGTTGCGCCCTCTGGAGGCCATGATCAGCGACTAGTCTACAAATTAAGTGTAGATCCACGGTTGTAGACACAAAGTCGTAATATAGAAAGTAGCTAATGTGTTCAGGGTTTCATCACAAGGGGGCAGTAGCGTCCCTCCTGACCACTGCTTTGCTGTTTGGTTTCATGTCTGTTCATTGATGATTTGTCAGGATTCAGAGGAGGAGGATCCCAACATGGATTCAGCCTTCACCCATTCTAGTATTCCAGGTCTCAGGCCTCTGGAGCTCCAAAACTTCAAGCCTTACATCCCAGAGAAGTTTGCGAACTTTGAGGTGTACAACGCCAGTCTTGAGACCCAGGGGGGGACTGTATGCGTGCAGGGGGAGTTGGCGACTGGGATCGGTGTGTTATCGGGAGCACGGGTTGCGGATAAAGAAGTGTCCCGTAGTCCCACGGCCAGCAGCTGCACAAGCGGCTATTTCTCCCACAGTGCCTCAAATGCCACGCTGTCTGATGTGCTCTTCAGTGGCAGCGATAGTTGCGACCAGCTCAACAACAGAGAAGCCGCAGACCCTCATGAGCACGGAAGAGGGTTGCATCCTTCCAGAAGTGCCTTGGGAATCGAGACCGTTCCCTCACTATCATCCTATCCAGCCCAGACCGTTCCCACTCAGCACTGTTCACGTCTCTGCACCAACCAGGACTGTTCCCCTTCGCTTCCCCACAAATGTATCCTGAGCGTCAGCCAAGAATTCACAGACTTTAAGGGTGCAGATGAAGGTTTAGGGGTAGACGACCTCTGTAACTTTAGTTTGAAGGCAGAATCAATTCCCCCAGCCAAAATGCAAGACATGGATCATCCGTCCCAGTGCCATCTCCACAATGGAAAAGAGTCTCCCAGTGTTCCTGTACCTCACGCCAACCTAGAGCTGGAAGAATCTCGAGGACTTGAGTTCTTCGAGGATGCAGAGCTCTCGGTGGACTCTAGTGAGGACGAGAACACACCAGTTGCTCAGTTGCCAGACTGGATGGCCCCCGGTGAGCAAGTGTGGGTGGGCAAACGCAGTGGGATGGTGCATTATGTTGGAGGGGTAGAGTTTGCCAAAGGCATCTGGGTTGGAGTGGAGTTGGACCTTGCTGTAGGTAAGTGAAATTACTCTCAAGTCAAGATCCTTGTAACCTTGAATTGAATCTCAACTCAAAATCCTTTTAACCTTAGACCTTTCTCATCCTTCCAAAGGCAAGCACAATGGTACGGTCCAGGGAAGGGTGTATTTCCGGTGTGCCACAGGTCATGGCGTCTTCGTGAAGCCATCCTGTTTGACTCGAGGGCCTCCGTCCATAGACACCGAACCTCAATCTGTGCTCCAGTAGGGGCAGGACATTGACCCAATAGTTGGTAGACGATCTCTTCGACACCAGCACCAGCAACCGCCTGGACAAACCGAGTGCTAACAGAATCCATCCTTCTGATTTGTTTGTCACATTTAGAGATTTATTGAGCAATTCCGTGGCAATAAACACTACCTGTGTGTGTTGTGCTGAAGTCATAGGCTTATTTCAGTATCATCTTTGAATGTCGAGAGTTGCACAGTTGCACAAACACGTTTTATATATCATGTTAGCTTTGATATAGCTGAAATACTAATTTCCATCTTCATTAATTTTTCACCACTTCTTATATGACTAAATGTATTAATCAAACAATGCCTAACAAAAAATATATACTTTGAGTGAGTTTGAGATTTAGATGTCTGTTCTAGGTAAGAATGTACTACTGTTTATGAACATTTTTGTTTGTGTGATTATATCAGGTATTACCAAAGACATAGCCTTTCAAATCTGCTGTGCAAACTTACTTTGGCAACATGTGTTTTATGCTTGTATTTGTTCGACCGATTTATGCTAATATGCTAAGTGCCATTTTTCTGGTTAGAAGACCACATGCCCATCGGATATTCAAAAATGTGGTTGATTTTTTTTAGTTTAATGGTATTTTGAACGGACGCCAAGCCTGTTGCTCGTACTCTGTTGCGTAATTGGCTTGTTGAGTACTGTAACTGTTGAAGGACTGCCAATATTTCTATTAACAAAGCTGTCTGAACGCTTGCACTGGAGTAACTTATCCTGGATGCACATTAAGTTACATAATGCACAAATTTTTACGCATTCTCAGATACTGATTTGACACTTCTCAGGAGGTTGACAGAAGTGACCTGATGCGGAGAGCACCTTGTTTTCTTTATCAGACCCTTGCCGGTATTATTGCAAAATGGCGATAATCTGACCTGCTTTGTATCGGCTATAGACCAGAAATGCCCTTAAGTACTGACACAAGCCCCACATGAACGGGGACTTTTTAGATAATCGACTTCTAGGTTTACCTGCCTAATAATGAAGCTTTCGAGCATTTAAATCCATGTGTGTTTGACTGTCAAGAAAGATTTTATTAGTTTGTGATACTAAAGCCAATATTAATGTTTTTTTTTATAGGTATAAATGGGAGACGGGCAATATCGGGGAATGGGACATAGCCTGAATAATGCTTGTATGTTTAGTGCCATGACCAGTACTGTTATTATTGCTCTGTTTTACCTAAAGAACTGTGGATCTCATAAGAAGTGAATACTATTGCTGTCATTGGAGACGGTTAAATAAAAACCCAAGACCTTACTTAAAAGAAAACAAAGCTGCTCTCCTTGACAAGGAGCTGTACATAAAATGTATGAACATAGTATTTACAATATTATAAAATGTACAGAATTGTATTTATATTGTATCTCTGCAGATGCTGGTACAAAAATGTTGTAGATTACAGAACGTTTACAAATACTTGTTTTTTTTGTGTGTTCTTCCTTTGCATGACATATTATTGGTTGTTTTTTATTTGATTTGAGAGGTTTGCTCATCTGAACTATTAATTTAAATTAGGGCTGTCAAATGATTAATCACGATTAATCGCATCCAAAATAAAAGTTTGTTTACATAATAAATGTGTTTGTACTGTGTATAATTATTTTGTATATATAAGTACACACACATGCATTTATATATTTGAGAAAAATGTGTTATTTATATATAAAATATGTATATTTATATATAATATAAATTATATATAAATCTATATATAGTATATACATGCAAATATTTCTTAAATATATACAAGCATGTGTATGTATTTATATATATAAAATAATTATACACAGTACACACACATTTATTATGTAAACACAAACTTTTATTTTGGATGAGATTAATCGTGATTAATCATTTGACAGCCCTAATTTAAATACATTTCTTAGAAAATATAGCAACAAATTGTGTTGCTGTATTTTGTTACATTTGAAATCCAAAGCCTCAGCCCCTACAATTATTTACTGATCATCTTGTATTTTTTACACCTTTTAATCTTCAATGAAAATGTAGTTTCATCAGGAAAAAAAACAAAAACATTGTAACTGCAAAACTGAATTCAGAACATCAGAATTCAGGTTTAGACCCTTGCAACGCAACCACACTACATTTTTAAAAAGACAAATGATCTTAAATTCATAAATGAATAATTTGTTGAAGTACAGTAAATGGCTACCAAGGTGTGCATTTCAGCAAGAGTATTGTACCAACTCTTGTGTTCTGCCTGGCTGATTTGATCTGTTCTTCACAAGTCTGAACTTTGACCTGTATTATCATGTTAAGTTCCTGGGTCACTAGGTCACTGTGTCAGATTGAAGCAGGGAACATCTGCATAGAATCTCTTAATACTGTAAAGGACTTCACTGGAATACAACATACATTTATGCATTTGCTAGATGCTCTTATCTAAAGGAGCTCACGCCATATTTAGGGAATTAAACCCATGGCCTACATCCTAACAACTACAAAATTACCTCTAATGTTTTAGCACGGAGCAGAGTGAACAAAAATAGCATACATGCTGACAATTTATTGGTTGGTTGGTTGGTAAACCCTTCCTTCAAATCATTATTAGGGGGGCAAAGCATTAGCCTACATCATCGCTGCAGTTAAAATAAGATAATTTGAACTGGCAACAGGCACTAAAAATATAATGAAATTTTAAACTACAAAATCATTAGTCACATGAAAGTGAGTAAGCAATAAATGTAGTCACCTCAGTGAGGGAACAGGAGAGATTCCTCAATGGTGGGCGTGGTTAATGTTGATCGTGGGCGGGGTGAAATTGTTAATGGGCGGAGTCTGTCCGCGTGTGTGAGTGAGAGCCACCAAAACCATATGGCATGTTGTTAAGTTCCCTCTCCTGACAGACGCACTTGTTTGCTGTGGTTTATTCTTCCTCGTATCAAATCATTTGCGCTGTCACATACATCTGTTACTGCTACCTTCCAAGAATACGAGTTGTTATTTATTTAACCAGTCGTAGTGAAACTTTTGTTCTGTTTGTTTGTTTGTTTCGCTGAACTGCGCGCGCCCCGTCGCGAGGATGCACAGCTCTCAGAAGGACACCACATACACCAAGATCTTCGTCGGAGGTCTTCCGTATCACACCACCGACTCCAGCCTCAGAAAATACTTTGAAGTGTTTGGAGAAATCGAGGAAGCTGTTGTCATTACTGACAGACAAACTGGAAAATCCAGAGGCTATGGTTTTGTAAGTTGTCTGTTTGTCTGTCTGTCTAGATTTACTTGCAGTCAGTGTTTGGTGTAATTCATTACTAAGTTAATTACTGTAATTTAATTACTTTTCCTTTGAAAAAGTAAAGTAATTGGGATTACTTATTAATGTTTCTGTCAGTTACTTTGATGAAATTGCATTAGATACTGTATAGGCAATAGAACAGTTCTATATAAAAACAATATTTAACATAATGATAAAATGTATGTTTTTAATGTAACCATCTCCCTTTAAATGCTGAAGAACAATTTATGCAATTTTATATTATTTATTAAAGAGCAGTTTGATGTCTGTCCTTGTATTGCTCAACTGGTTGGGATTTATATGGGATTTATAAAGTGAATAGTAATGCAGTACTTTTTAGAGAGTACAGTAATCTAATTACACTGTTGACGATGTAATTAGTAGCTAGTAATTAATTACTTGAAACTTGCCCAACACTGCTTGCAGTCACTTCTAATATTAAACACTCAACACATCCCAATCCCATACACATTGAACATCATTGAAAACGCTGCATGTATTTGTGTGTTCCTCTTTTCATGTGTGTGTTTGTGTGTAGGTGACGATGGCTGATCGAGCTTCTGCAGAAAGAGCCTGTAAGGACCCAAACCCCATCATAGACGGTAGAAAAGCCAACGTTAACCTGGCGTACCTGGGGGCCAAGCCACGGATCATGCAGCCAGGTAAGGGGGTCCAGAAGCGTCACTCTGTCGGCGGACTAATGCAGAGTATCAGAAACCATGCAATAAAGACAAGCTGCATGGCACAGAGCATCACACTGTGGTTTCTAAATAAGAGAAATCCTTTATCTGTAATCTGAGATTACACAGTGAATACAGTAATGCTTATGTAATTGTCACCGAATTATTTGTCAAATGCAATAAAGAAAAATACAAAACATTACTTAATACTTATGATAACAATTTTGTAATCAAATTAATATGAATGTTCTTGGGGGTTTTCCCCTTGTAGAATAAAGCCTATCTTAGTCATTGTATGCGGTTTTCTTATATAGCGTAAATATAAAATTAAGTGCAATAAGGTTGTCTTTCTCTACAGGATTTTCATTTGGTGTCCCTCAGATACACCCCACATTTATCCAACGGCCTTATGGGTAAGTGTGACAAGACTATTGATGACTATATTTTTTGTGTAGTTTGATTAGTTTTAGGCCTTCTCTCATTTATCTACATTTTCGAGTGTAAAAATATGACATGGGAAAAGCAGCATTTTGTCATCTTAGACAAATGTGTACCATTGACTTTCTTTAAAGGTGATGTGTGTTTTTTCTTCATTTCTTTTAAATGATTTATTGTATCACACCTTAAGAGTCACTCTAAGTAAATAGTACATAGAATAATCTGTTTATTTGAGCATCACGACACACCCAGCTTAAAGGGAACGTTCTCAGAACTTTGGCGTTTGACCAACGTTCTAAAAGTTCATAGTTATGATTATGAACAATCAGAAAGTTATGAAGAAACGTTCTTCCAGTAACTTTAATAAAACATTTGTTCAGAGTTACCTGGTCTCAAAACATTAGTAAAAATTAAAAAACTGTTATATATACATTGTTCATGGAGAGTTTTTGTTCGAAATCATTTTAGTTGGACTTTCGTCTAACGTAAAAAAAAATTAAAATTTACTACTTGTTTCAGATTCAAAAGTAATGTTAATGTTTGCAAAATTCTAAAATGGAATGTTCCCTTAACATTTGTATAACCAAGAAAAAACATTGTGAAAGTTCAGGGAACCTTCATGACTTAGCAAAGCATTCTTAGAATATATTTTTGTTCGCTAGGTAGTAACATTGACCCAATAGCATTATTTATAGATGTCTGGAAAATATTTTTTCAATTCCATTTGGTGATGCCCGAACATAATAACACACGTGACCTTTAAAGATAAATGTGTGATGATCAACAATATCATATTCCTGCATGTTGCAATATTCTGTAAAGTATAATTATGTTGGTTTCTGTGCATTTTTAATGGATTCCTGTGTTATAAAATGTTGTTCTCCTTGTGTCATAGAGATAGTGAGGATGAGCATTCCCCATTACTGTATCCTCCCCCTTTCCGCCAGGTTATGAGGTGTGTGCTTTTTATCTTTGTGGTTGTTGTGTGGTTTTATTTGCACTGTTGTCTACTCCTGAAAAGTCTACGTCTGTCACTTCCTCTTTCCAGCGTGACTCAATGTATTGTGTCTCTCTCTGATCTGACAGGCTCTCTTTCGGTTAACATAACCTAAGAGGTGAACGAGCTGAACAAAGTCAGAATTCATAAGCTGTACCAGTAGACTCAAACACGTACACTCTCAAATGGTGATTAGCTTGCATGGACGTTGTTGTTTTTTTTGGAGAGTAGCTTTTGTGTGCGTTTGGACCTGTCTGAAGTGGTTTTCATAGCTAAACCGTGTGCTTTTAATAGAAATGAGTGTATAGTAGGACGTGGGGATTCGGGGAGACGGTCGTATCTTTGTCTTGGGGTGCTGGAAACGCCTTTTTCCATTTTCTTGATGATTGTGCACAGCTTGTTCTTACTGATTTTTATTCACTTGAACAAACGTTTCAGTGTTCTGTTGTTGAAGGGGTCAAAGTTTGTCTTTCTTGACTGGCGCACCCTCAAAACAACTCATTGCTTGCATGTTGCGGTGTATCTCATGTGCCTCCATTATTTTATTTTACTAATGAATCGTTTGTCTTTTCCCCTGACTGTCTTACATTCACTTTTCCTCTTTGTGAAAAAATAGAATTCTGTATTGGCTAAGGCCAGAAGCGTTAGCACCAATTCTGTTTCTTTCAAATAGTGGTTAACTGGACATTCAATTGATTTAAATAGAGTTCAAATCTAGATATTCTAATAAGCATAGAATACACAAAAAAAAACAAATACTATCTATGATTTCTATTGTTGCAACTGCAAGTATATGGTAGTGGCCAAAAGTGATGTCCGGCCTAGGAAAGTCGACATCTACACACCTTCTTTAAATATTATTAAAGATATTGTAATCATATTGTGTAATTGTGATTGGAGTCAATCGTTTTATTTGTGATTAACGCAATGAAACATGCCAAATTGTGCCGACATCTTTTTTGGCCAGGTTGCCATACAAAGAAGCTATGAACGAATGCAAAAACAAGAGAGAACCAAAAAAATATTAATAACTGATTATGTTATAGTCAATGTATGCTTTTTCCTGTTAGATTTTTGTACCCTAATACCTTAATCAAGTGTTTTGTCCTTCCCTCATATTTAAGATATTTAAAATATATCAAATATTTTCTTCATATTTTGATGGTTTAATCGAACTTGTAGGATTATTAAAAACAAATCTCCCCTCCGGACATCGCTTTTGTCCACTACTTTATTTATAATTGACATTTCTTTCACTCCTTTGCTTGTCGCAATGCGCTGTGGAATTGCCTTATCTGCAAACATCAGTACTTAAACCAGTATTAAACCAGATATATTATTATTATTCAGGTAGCTGCAACAAACATGCTTTTTGCCATTTTTCTCTCCTTTGTAAACTGACTTTGAGTACATTAAAAAGCAATCTATACATACAAATTATTATTAAAGCAATCCTTAGAATGCAACACGTATGTTATGCGTTTCGTTATGCATTTCAGAATGCAATAACATGTTATGTAGAGTTTGCATAGTTAACAGTGTGTTTATGTACTCGTTTTGTACTACTGATCGATCCAGTACACCGTTACTTCTGTCCTTCTGATCTAGAAAGATTCAGTCAACTCGTACCAATCAAGGAGCACATATATCCCTCAGAGGACTGAACCAAAGAGAACAGCTGTACTTGAGTCTGCAACACAACGACATTCAGAGTGGCCACGAGACAACAGGTGTTCAGAGACACAAGATCCGTGTGCCCGAGAGATCAGCCCCTCTGTTTCTGTGATTTACAAAGTGCCTTAAATTAGCCCTAACCTCGAGCCTATCCCCCGTAGTCAGCTTAGTAACGGGTATTTTTAACAATGACTTGCTCGGAATTAGGTTAAGTTTTACACCACATTTATAATTATATGTTGTATTAAATCTCACCTAATCGAAAGTTCTGCATGAATCATTGTTCATTAACAGGAAAATGGTTTTATACTATGTGCGGGATCAATTTACAATAAGGTTCATTTTCTTAACATGAGTTAGCTACGTCAGTTAACATGAGAATTTACATTTACTAATACTTTATGAAAATCAATAAAGTATCTGTTAATATAATTGAATGGACTTGAGCTGACATGAACTAACAATGAACAAACGACCAATTTATTGCTCATTGTTAATGTTAGTAAATCTAAAGTGACCGTATTGTAAAATGTTACACTACATGCAAATCATGTAGTAAAATGAGTATCAGTATAAATAAGTACATCAAAATAACTTTTAAGATGTGGTCAGTCGTTACTGCATCTAATTCGTTTACAATGGAGCGTTTTGCCTTTACACACGTTATCGTGTGCAGGGTTCACTATAAATGAAGGGTTCAGGACTGGGTTAAAGTGTTGGGCCATGTGTTGCTGATAGCGCTGCTCATGCTCTCGGTTTATGATGGCAAGGGCAGCAGAAAATAGCCTCGCCACAGCCTGTCCTGTCACTCCAGGAGACTGACAGCAAGGAATGGTGTGTTAGAGACTCATCTATGGCCAGATTTAACATGAACACCTGTTGTTTTTGCATGCTTGCCGGTTAGGGCTCATTTTAGCCATGGAAAAATAAAAATAAAATCTGCCCGGCAACATAGTCTTAAAGGTGATTTTATTTTTGCTTGAGCTTGGAAATAAAGCCTTTCCGCTTATAGAATTGATGACTTCAGGCATCTTTACACTGTCAAATTAAAGGTCTATTAAGCCATTTTAGCCATTTAGATTAGCAGTGTGTTCCAAACTTTATGCTGATTTGTTTTTCGTATGTGGAAAATGATTCACAGATGAAGAATGTTTCTGATTGGCTAAAAAAAGCACTGGCCGCTGTCCTGAAACTAAGTGTGTGTCCTTTTTAATGACAGCTGTGCACAAGAATCAACTTTTGAGCATATACATTATTTATTGACTTATTTTTTGCATTGTGACATTATTTGTGTTTTTAGTTTGTAAAAAAAAATATTAATTTTGTTTGTTATTTTCAAACATCACTGTAGTTCATCATTCTCACAAGTCCGAATTTTGCGAGATATAAACTCGGAATTTGTGAGAAATAAATTAATAAAATAAACTCTGCCATGGAATAAAAAAATTAAAATGGTAATTGTGACTATCTCAGAATTGTGAGATATAAACTCAGAATTACGAGTTACAAAGTCCGAAATTGAGATATATAAACATAATAAGAATTATGACATAAAAAGTCACAATTACAATTAAAAAAATTTTAATTTCCTGGTGGAAACAAGCTTCCATAGTATTTTCTGTGCTGCCTTTAATTTATAATGATTTAAATAAAAATAAAAAAACTTTTAAAATATATTGTGTAGTATTACAGTACCGTGAATCATTAAGAAAGTTGTCTAGATGCATAATTATGTTGAAAATAATGTCACTTTCATTGTAGGGAAAAAAAATACAATGGAAGTCAACTGTCTGGTTACACACATTCTTCAAAGTATCTTCTTTTGTGTTCAGCAGAAGAAAGAAACTGGAATAGCTTGAGGGAGAGTAAATGATGCCAGGATTTTTGGGTGAACTGTCCCTTTAAGCACATGCTGCTTATTTTCCCAGCAGCAAACAGAAGTAGGATGTGTTAGATTTGCTGTTTCTCTGCAGATTTCCACTCTTCAAGCGTTGTGTTTGTGTGCAGTGGACGCGGTGATGTGTGAACGCACGCGAGTGTGTTTTTATTCTTTTTCTTTCGTGTGTGAGTTAACTGGATTTCTCTTCTTTCTTTTAAATATTGTTTGGTTTGACAGTAACATTGACCCTGTTTATGATTGCAGAATTGGTGTCGCCCTATTATTATTTTTTAGTTTTAGTTTTTTTTTCTGCTGTGATATTGATCTATATGCTTTGATATCCATAGTCACTTTTACCGTGGCATTTTATTTGAGAGGCAATATTAGGGCGTGGACTCATGATTGAATGCTGAGTTTGCAAACGAAATAGGTTTGCCATGATAATTAATACAAGAGCATTCATTTGAAGTTTCGTTAAGAACTAAAATGGTCAGCTCACATGGACTCCTGGTAGTGGCAGCACTGTCTAATGACATGCATTTTGTGATTCACCAATTAGGCCTCATTCATGAATTACAAGCAGAACGAATGTCATAAATCTAAATCTATGGACATGTTTGTTTGTCCCTGTAGACTTCTAGAAAATAAACGTAGTGGCCAAATGTGATGTCCGGAGGCGATATTTTTAGATAGTTTTAATGACCCTACAAGTTTGATTAAACCATCAAAATATGAGGAACATTGATATTTTTTTATATATTTTACATATGAGGGAAGAGCAAAACACTTGATTAAGGTATTTATCAGACAAAATTATTTGACAAAAAAGGCAAACTACAACAGCTACAGGTTTTTAATATTTCATTGGTTCTCTCTTGTTTTTGCATGCGTCCATAATTTCAGCCCAGCCAAAAATTATGTCTGCACAGTTTGGCATTTTTTTGTTATCACAAATAAAACAATTGATTTCCAGCACAACTTCACAATATTATAACAAAATCTTTAATAACAAATTTTAAATAATATTTGCAAAAAGGGTGAATATGTCTATTTTCCTAGGGCGGACATCACTTTAGGCCTCTACTCTCCAATCAGTCTTTGATGGAAATGGACATTTTGAAATAGACACATAGTCTTTTGTATTATTAAGACTTGATTTCATAGTTTGTATTTTAAATGCAGTTCAATCATATTTTCACACTTTTTGCTTAATTTTATCTATGCAAGATAAAGATAGATCAGATCAAATCAAATCAAAATATTGTTTTGTATTGTTTATCTTGATTTATATGTTTTCTTCATATGTCATATTTGATCTGACATGAATAAAACGTAGTTTTATATGATCATTCATGTGATCATTTATTAGATGCAATGAGAGCACAAGTGCATAAACGTTTATATAAAACATTTTCACAATACACTTTTGTGTATTATAAAAAATAGAATATGAAAATTTGTCATTAAAGGTGCAGTGTGTGATTTTTAGCGACATCTAGCGGTTCGGTTGCGAGTTTGCACTAAGGGCTCAGCCCACTGCTCACCCCTCCCTTTCGAAGAAGCTACGGTGGCTAAAACTGGACAAACATCGTCATCTAAAACAGCAGAGAATAGCCAGAGTAAACCAAGTTTCTGTACCACAGTCCATTATAAACCACATCATGGATAAAGTTTACAAAGCCATAGTCAGGTGAGGATCAAGGGTCTTAATACATAATATAATAATAGTAATCAGCTGATTATCTCACGAACGTAACCAGCACATTTCTCCCCACATAGCAAACCCATAATACAGCGAGGGAGTAGAACCACATGAAACTATGCAACTATATATTTTTTTCTAACAGGGTGGTAAAAGTTTAGCTGGCTAATATGAGCTGTTACTGTGGCTGAGCTGGTTAAAGCGTTAAGCCTTGTTTATACTCGAAGCGTCCGCATGAGCCCAAAGGTGCAGCGCGCGCGCCTCCGCATCCCCTAGACACCACTTAGGCTTTTTTTCTCTAATTTTGGAAACTCGATCGACTTAAAATGCTTCCAAGATCGACGGGTTGGTTAATCCTGTAACTGTTTTACGGTCCATGACAAGAGTAGCCTACTAATCAGCTGTCTCACGAACGTAACCAGCACATTTATCCCCACATAGCAAACCCATAACACAGCGAGGGAGAAGAATTAAGTTAGGCTACATGAAACAATCCAACAACATATTTACACCACTGACAAGGGAAAAGTCACTACTCACAGTGTTTATGGCTATCTTCTTTAGCTTTCTGCGGCTTCTCTTTCAGTGACGAAACACGCTCTGTAACGCTGTTTGTTCGCTGTCGGCTACGGTAGAAACATGACGTCACAATATGTCGACCTTCATAGAAGGGGATTCCCGCGCCTATGTAGATATAAATGCCTCATTCTAAGGTAATAAAAACATTACGGTTTATTAAGTAAGTTCTTTATACACAACTGAACACATAGTTATGGATGTCATATTGTATTTCTGTTAATAGATACTCAAAATTTTTACACACTGCACCTTTAAATATTATAAGACTGAGGATCTGGGACAAGGGTTATAATATATAAAACAATAAATGAAGACTAATTTATTAAGACCTTCATATAACATAGAAAGTAGAAATATCTGTAGATAACACCCTCTTACGTAAATTCTTGCAGTAATTTGAATGTGAAAAATGTATGTAAAAAATGCTTTGATGAATGAGTTACACGCTTGTACTTCATTAATGAGGCCCATTGGTATTTTTAGCATCTGCAGTGAGTTTCAGTACAAACTGTTTAAAACAAGTAAAATACCTGAAAATACTGCAAGTTCATTGCATCTTCTAAAGTGAAATGATAGAATTACTGTCAGCTGATCATTGACTCTTCCCAGCATGCTCTATTGTGGCAATCCTATTTCTTTGAATAACCCTTAGTGCACTGTGCTGTTTCTCTGTTGAAGTGCAGCTGTCCTGGTTCCCAGTTTAATCCCAGCATCTCTCTGTCCCTCAGGATTCCCGCTCACTACGTGTACCCGCAGGCGTTCATGCAGCCGAGCGTCGTGATCCCGCACGTGCAGCAGTCGGCAGCGTCAGCGGCGGCCGCAGCCTCTCCGTACCTGGATTACACCGGCGCCGCGTACGCGCAGTACTCCGCCGCGGCCGCCACTGCTGCCGCCGCTTACGACCAGTACCCGTACGCTGCCTCGCCCGCCGCCGCGGGGTACGTCTCCACGGCCGGCTACGGGTACGTCCAGCAGCCTCTCGCGTCTCCTGCGCCCGGGGCCACGGCGGCAGCCTTCGCTCAGTACCAGCCGCAGCAGCTCCAGACGGACCGCATGCAGTGACCGACCTTTGACCATTCGTGACTGTGCCACTTTTTACCGTGTCTGTCAGCCAAAGAAACTTTTTTTATTGTTCCGTTATTGTGATTATTATGTTCTCGTCATTTTATTTGTAGTATTTAATATTTATTACGGAGGCTGTAGCTTGTCAAACATGATGTTGTTCATTAACTCTAATCTAGTTTCTTTAAGTAGCCATTTAAGGAATATTATAGACTTTTCTCACCCTCATGTCACTAAAAAACCTTGTAGCCTACCCTTACACAAAATGAGTGCCTCTTTACAATAAGGTCTCATTAGTTAATGCATTCTTTTTTTTTAAATGAACTAACAATGAGCAATTAATTAATATTTGTTAATGTTAGTGCTCATTCTAAGTTCACATTGTGCAATAACTAATGTTACAAATGTATTGGTAGATGTTGGAATTAACATTATATGTTAATATAACAGTATTTTTCATCGTTAGTTCATGTTAACTAATATATTTATGAAACCTGATTGTTATAAGTGAGACTTTTTGGTTTGGCTTTTACACTCCAAAGTGGCCAAAAAGCACCATAAAACCATCATATTAACATTTGCTATTCAGAAATGATACACTAATGGCATGCAGATGCATAAACATCAAATCTTCAAAATTCCTGCTTTTATTTCCCAAAGAACTAAATTCTGACTAACTTGAGGGTGAGTAAATCATGACAGAATTTGTGTTTAGGTGAATTATGCCTTTATTGCATCACAGGCTGCAGGTGTCACCATTATTTGAGTCTCATCTACGTTGATGACCTCTGATAACCTCATGAGCCTGCATATGTGACTGTTGAAATGATTATCATGTATTTGGGTTAGGAAACAAGACAACGTGCCTTAACGTACAGACTACAGGCAATAAATGAAGGGTTTGATGTGTCTGCAGACAGTGTTCAGCATTGCATCACATACCGTAACTGATAGGAAATGTATACTTGCACATCTGTTGGGGTTATAGAAAAGGTCAATTTTATATTTAGAACTAAATACTCAAAAATAAAACCTATGAGCACTACTGAACGACTGTGTACACTGTATGTTTCAATATTAGTGGGCCTACTGATCACACTACTCTGGAATAATGTGCCTTATTATGGTTAATAAATGGAAGGGAATGTCATTGGATTTGTTGTTGTCTTTGTGTTACTTGTAACATTATGTTAATAACGGGACTGTGGAATGTGGTGAAAGGAAATTATTGAAATCAAATGTGCAGCTACAGAATTGATGTCCAAGTATTTTTTGTATTAAAAGGCCATATCTAACAACACCAGTCCACTTGCAACAAAGTTTGCTTTTCTTTAAACAAGCTTTGTCATAGTCATCCTGTAGGTCATTATTTACACTTTGCGCTCTGTTGGTAAAAATGCATTTGCTAAATATTGCAGTATCACATCGAATGAGTGACATTTGTTAAAATGTGGATAAAAAACAATTTGGATGATTTATTAAAAAAAGTATCTTGTCTCACTGATTTTCTGTGTATTTATTTTAGAACTCTTGTTATAATTATTAGTAATTTACAGCAACCAGAAATAGTAGGTAGATAATGTGTAAGTGTGACCACCCTGAATATTTGTGTCTCGAAAGTATTTAAGTAGTTGTATGTTATTTTGTATTTATATATGTCTATTTCAATTTATTTACAGTATATATATATTTATTTTAATTATTTTAATTATAATGAGTTTGCACTGAACAGTTCAGTTGCATTTTCTGAATTTTGAGTGGGAGTTGAGAGTTGCCATGATGATTACTGTGGCGCATCTCCAAACAACACAGAGAGGACCACGGTACTAACACACAGTATTGTCTCTCTCACTCTCATTTATTACCACAGGTTAGTAAAAATGATCCAATTTCAGAAAAAGACCTGTTATTCAGATGCGTCTACTATTTTAGTTCAATTGGGTGTTCGTTTCATTAATGATTTTGGTATAGTTATATTAGAGAAAAGTCTGTTGGTTTATCATTTACTGTGTGAAACAACTGTGAGAGAGCCTGAAATATTGTATTATTATTATGATATGTGTTGTCTGATTGTAGTAGAGTTTGTGTGGTCTGGTTCATCTATCTATCTATCTATCTATCTATCTATCTATCTATCCATCCATCCATCCATCCATCCATCCATCCATCCATCCATCCATCCATCCATCCATCATCTAATCTATCTAATCTATTTCTGTCTGAAAATAGGTAAACAGTTTACAAGACAGATTTATCAAGACCTTATATAACATAAGGCAGAAATCTGTAGACCCTCAAGATCGAAACAAAAAAGCTGCATAGGCCTTCTGTATTACAGATGATATCAATACAAATGCCTTTTCCATGTATTGAAGGACTTAAATACACAATAAAACAAAAGAATATGCAGCAACATGTGGTTAACACTGACACCTGCTGGATGCGATGTCAAATTACTATCAGTGCAACATCCTTTACCCTTAATAATCATCATTATTTATTTCATCTAGAGAGTTTTTTGTATTAAAATCAGTTGTATGATAAAAAATAGATATACCCATGCATTATATTAAAATATGAAATACAATGTACACACCAATGCAGCATCAGTTGTGTCCCGCTAGGCGGCGCGCTGCACTGGACTCTTCTCTAACGGGAAGCGCGTTCACGAGAGTCGTGGTTTGTTCGTGGTGTTTACTAAAGAGAACTGACTTTTTAAAACGAATCTTCAAGTTTAATTGATAAGTCTGTTAATTAAGTTCGAAAACCTAACTCTACTCTATAGCGCGAAGCTTCATGTAAGTTCAGATATTCTCTTCATCTCTAAAGTGAAAACGAAAGTGTGTCATGTTTCGCAATTTTACACAGATTTGTCTCTTTTGTTCTCTTACATTGTTATTTGGTTACTGTAACGTTAAACATTTGTATATTCATATTTAATATAGTGATCGTCATTAGCGTTATTATTTCTCAACGCTCTGTTACGGCGTCTTACCAGAGATTTTTTTATAGGTTTACACCACTTTTTTTGACGTTGTTATAAGGGAATTAAATGCCGAATTTAAGGCCTGGAAAGGCATAAGTTAACGTAGAAATGATTAAGACATTAAAAGTGAATGTAGATTTGTTATAATAACTTAAATGTATTTTGTCTTTATGCTTTATGTATGTTTGTAAATTATTTTCTAGAAACTGCAGCTGTGTGTTGATGGTCAGGCTGGGAAAATTACTCAACATGATTTTTATATAAATTATATATGTATTTTATTTGAATTGTATTTTGTTTATTTTATATATATATATACACACACACACACACATATATATATATATATATATATATATATATACTTACATACATAGATACATACATATATCACACAGTATATATTTATTTATTTATTTTACAGTACTTAGATCCAGTCATGGCACAAAACAAAAATGGATACACTCGCTTCGACAACCCACCAGATGTCACCACCATGGCTCAGCCTGCCCCGCCAGGCTTTATGATGCCTCCCCCTTCTTATGATGCCAGTGTTCCTCATGAAGGAGTGAATCCTGGAGTACCTGTTACAGTATATGCTGGACCCCCGTATGCACCACCAACTGCTTTGGGGAATCCCATGTACGGACAGGGAGGGTCTGGACATCCACAGCAACCGTATCCTCAAGTAGGACCTCACGCCACAGGTCCGTACAGTACTGGACCGTACGAACAACCACTTCAGTATGGTAAGAGATTCAACCTCACATGTGGGAATTTTAATACATGCTCTTTGTTAATAAACTCTCAACTAAAGTTATTTATCCTTTTTATTTTTGTGAAAGAAGTGGCAATGGGTGATCCAATGCAAACCGACCCACCTCCAGACTATGAAAAGGACCCGTTTGAAAGCTTTGGACTTGATAATAAAGTCATCAGAAGGATGTTCATTCGAAAGGTAAACACTGATACGGGGCAGTCCTTCATCACAGCACCAATAAAAAGATTCAACACACTCAAAACAAGATTCAAGTTCAACAGGGGGTTAATAACCGCCTTCTGAAGCCATGCGTTTTTGTTAGAAAAATATCCATATTTATAACTTTATAAACTATAATCACTGGCTTCCTGTATCGGGAAGAGTGACCTCTGACCTGACGCGAGACGTACTGACCATAGATATCTATATAAAGGCTAGATGTCTCGTCCGCGCTGCTGGCCAATGGTAGTCGACGTCAGCACCCTAGCGGCCATCTTGTCACAGGCTGCTCGCCCACTCGTAACATTGTGTTTATGGTGCATGTCATTTTTAAATAACCATAACTTGCTCAATTTTCTACCGATTTTCAAACGGGTTGGTTAGTTAAAAACGTCAGAGATGTAGTTATGACACTGCATACTTATGGATAATTACGTATTAATTATATAAACATCCATTATATGCTAGTATTATAGCCACGTTAATAACGTTAGTAAGAAACCAAACCGTTTGTAAATCCGTCCAGATTTCAGCGAGATAAGAGTATTTGTGTTTGTGCAGATAACTCACCTTACATTAAACCCTGCCTGTGACAAGATGGCCGCCGGTGATGACGATAGAGACTCCGCCGTAAGACATCTAGCCTTTATATAGATATCTATGGTACTGACGAACACAGAGGCGCAGAGGATCGAGCGAAACAAAACACCGCTCACGAATTAGAAGTCTAAAACGAGAACCTTTAAAGAGCTTACGTTTGTTGCCCAGCCCTATTTGTTTGAACCACGATAAGCGTTTACTCTCACCTAAGCTTACGCTACTCCTACGTAATGCGCCGGGTATATTTATGAAATATATATTTACAAACTTTTATGTTAGATGCGATTAAATGCGATTAATGGCGATTAATTGATTTGACAACACTAATATGTATATATATATATATATATATTAGGGCTGTCAATCACGTGTAAATCACGATTAATCGCATCCAAAATAAAAGTTTGTGTTTACATAATAAATGTGTTTGTACTGTGTAAAATTGTTTTGTATATATAAGAACACACACGTGCATTTATATATTTAAGAAATTTTTTTTATTTATATATAAAATATTTATATTTATATATAATATAAATTATAAATAAATCTATGTATAGTATATACATGCAAATATTTCTTAAATATATACAAGCATGTGTATGTATTTATATATATATATAAAATAATTGTACACAGTACACACACATTTATTATGTAAACACAAACTTTTATTTTGGATGCGATTGGATGCGATATATATATATATATATATATTTTATTCAAATAATGTTTTTTTTTTTTTACATTTTAGTTTTAGTTAACCGTGCAGTGAGACAAGCTAAAACCCAACAATGCATTTTGACGTTGTATTATTTCTGTTCTTGTTCAGGTGTTTGCTGTTTTAAGTGTGCAGCTGGCGGTGACCTGTGGCTTCGTGGCCCTCTTCACTTTTGAGCCTCACGTCAAACTGTTTGTGATGAAGAACACGTGGACTTACTGGGTCGGCTATGTGGTTTTCCTCGTGCCCTACCTGGTCATCCTCTGCTGCGGAGAGATCCGCAGGAAGCATCCGTGGAACCTCATTTCTTTGGTGAATCTTTGATGTAACAGATTTAAAATGGAAAACATTTTAAATTGTCCTTTCATGCGTTGTACTGAATGATTTCTTGTGTTTCAGTCTATCCTCACACTAGCGATGTCCTACATGGTCGGGGTGATCTCCAGCTTCTACGACACTCAAATCGTGGTGATGGCTGCCAGCATTACGGTGGTGGTTTGCTTCACGGTGATCGTCTTCTCTCTACAGGTCAGCGCTCGACTAGCCGTCTCAGTAACCGGACACTTTCATGTACTGTGATCAGGGTTTGAAATCCAGAACTGGTTGTGTGTTTTTTGAATGATTGCAAGATTTTTAAAAAATACTGGAAACAAAATATTGCCTTGAACATCTACTCAGTGTTATTTTAGTATCGTTGACATGTAGAGTAGTGGCCAAAAGTGATGTCCGGACTAGAAAAATTGACATCCTCACCCTTTATTAAAATATTATGAAAGATATTGTAAGCATATTGCATAGTTGTGCTTGGGAATCAATCGTTTTATTTGTGATAACGCAATGAAACATGCCAAATTGTGCCGACATCATTTTAGGCCAGGCTGCCATACAAAGAAACTAGGAACATGTGCAAAAACAGGAGAGAACCAATTAAATATTAATAACTGATTATATTGTAGTCAATATTTGCTTTTTCCTGAGATTTTTTTGTTTGTTTGTTTGCATAGTAAAATATGAACCTGTAACTGTAAGTTTGCAATTTTTGCAAATTATTTTGTCCGATAAATACCTTAATCAAGTTTAGTGTTTTGCTCTTCCCTTATATTTAAAATAGTTAAAAAAATATAAAATGTTGTCCTCATATTTTGATGGTTTAATCAAACTTGTAGGGTCATCAAAAACAAATCTCCTCTCCAGACATCACTTTTGCCCACTACTGTAAAATATAGTTTTTGTTTTCTTTTTAAAAATATGCCTATATAGTTTTTATTTATTAGTACTTCAAGTTAAACTAAATAAAAATGTTAATGTCGCTAAATTTGAAATCTAGCTAAAGTAAAATACATTAAAAAAAAAAAAATTCATTTCAGTTAATTTTATTTCAAGTACCTTTTTTTGTGGTTTTAGCTTTAGTTATCGATAATAACCCTGTGTCTTGCTTTCCTGTGTGTGTGCAGAACAATGTACTACAATAGTATTCTATTTGTTATCTCTTGTGTTAGTGCTGTCATTTACATAAACATCTCCTGTCTAATCACAGACCAAGTATGACTTCACTTCCTGTTACGGGGTGCTGTTTGTGTGCTTCATCGTCCTGTTGTTCTTTGGGATCCTTTGCATCTTCCTGTACAACAGGATTCTGGAGCTCATCTATGCGTCGCTGGGTGCGTTGATCTTCACATGTGTAAGTGCTCCATGTCTTTAGCTAATAATAATGAATACAATCATAAAAATGTACAATAAAAATAAAACATGAAAAACATGAAATAATTTGATTTGTTTACCTGCATGTCGTGACCATTATATCAGAGAACTGTGAACATGCAAATATTAAGTTAAATTATTCAAATATATGAACCCTCTGGGGTCACAGGTGTTTTCTGGGCCATGGAAGTGTTTTGTCATGTTAAATACTAACCAAACTAAACTACTGTATATTAAACAGTATATTAAATAAATAAATAATAGAACTACTGTATATTAAACATAAAACTTAATATTAAATCTCAGGGGAATTTCAAGAAAGTATTTGAGGTCCAAAGAGTTTGTGAATCCCTGCTGTAGAGAAGTGCTTCATTTCGACTCGTATCATACAAGAAAATTAATGAAATAATGTCCTGATTGTGTTGCAGTTCTTGGCCGTGGACACACAGTTGCTTTTGGGGAACAAGAAATTGTCCCTGAGTCCTGAGGAATATATCTTCGCTTCCCTCAATCTGTATTTGGACATCATCCAAATCTTTTTATACATTCTGCGAATCTTTGGAAGAAGCAGTGGTTAAAATTCCCCCATTGGAGATCATCATGCGTTTGTGCTTACAGAAACAAATGCAGTGTGGCGTTTTCTTCTGTTTAAATGCCTTCTTGTATCCCAGATTGATATGCTGACACAACTATAATTCAACTTTTTGTACTTCCTGAAATGTATAACAATGTCAGGCTCTAGTCTCTATTATCAGTGTTATTAAGATAATCGTGAGCAAATACACTGATTCATTTTCCCCTCTTCTGTACTTATGTTTATGTTACCACTTCTTGATATTTGTATGCATTCCATTGTATTTTTCAGTAGGGAATAAAGAAGTTTTTAGGAACAAATTCATTGTTTTGGAATTTTTTCTACAGTTACATTCCGGTTCCATTGATGACATCATAGCAGCATTCTGATTCTTGTGCTTTTCTCAAAGACAGAAGTCAAATCATTTGTGTTTAATCTGGTGGAGAGGAAAATGGATGAGGTAAAAAACGGTTCATTGCGAATGGACGTTGAGGAACTGTGCCATAAAATGGATCGTTTGGATAGTGAAGAAAATGCTGAGCTGAACAGATTTACATCAACCGATGGTCTGATCAGTCATGCCGGTAGGAAAGGAGTTTTTTTTGGCCCCGTAGTATTTAATATTGATGAAGAAACATAAGATAACTTTGTTTGGTTGTGCAGCCAGAGCTGATATAGTGCAGATTAGGGTTATTATGTATCATTACACATACAACAAACTATTAAAAAACATTTCTGTTCATTGAAATAAAGCTGAAATAAAATAAGATATGAATATGAATATTAGTTGAAAATCGAAATTGTTGCCTTGGCAATAAACTGAAATAAGTTTAAGCACAAAAATTATTAACTGTAAATAAAAACCAAAATTAAAAAAATAAATAAAAAAAAATAATAAAATGGCAAAGGTAGCAAAATTAACATGAAAACTAAAAATGAAAGCTTATTCAAAATATTAATAAAACTGCATGAAAGCAATACTGTAAATATATAGTGCATATCATGAAGCACATGGCATCCTTTATAAATCCACATATTTTTAATCTCTCCCACACCCAGTCCAGGGAAATATGTTTTAGATATATTTGAGGTCATTAATTTGCCATTTTTTATTGTAAAGACTGAACTTTATTGTGACTGTAATCAAAGACCCTTTAAGTGCTGTATATAAAGTCTTTGCTGTAATTCAGGCAGGAGGTTGAATCTCGAGTGCAACGCCACAGTGGATGAGAGCAGATTCAGTGATGAACTGTTGAAAAGAGCCCATAAGACGTCCTCACCTGTCAATCTTCTGCACACACTGACAGCTGTCAATCACGAGGAGCTGCCCAGCTGCTCCTTCACACACCACACACTCAGAGGTGTGCAACCTTCATTTCTTCAGAACTCAAATCAAAACACTTTACAATAAGGTCTCATTTGTTAATGCATTAATTAACAATAACAAATATATACAGCATTTATTTTCATGTAAGTTAACGTGCATTAATTAACTAATGTCAACAGACACGACTTTTGATCTTAAAAGAAGTACTAGTAAGTGTTGAAAAGATTAACATTAACTAAGACTGATAAATGCTGTAGAACTATTGTAACTAATGTAGTTTACTAATGTTAACAAATGGAACCTTATTGTAAAGTGTTACCAATAAAATATGTATGGAAACATTTATTTCAGTTAGTTGCAGAGGCAACATTTAGTTTAACTTTAATGTACTAAAATACCTCAAATTAAAACTTAGTTTAAAATTTAGTTCAAAAAGAAATAATTTGTTTTATTTTTGTAAAGATATGTATAGACAGTTTACATTTGTCTAAAACTAGTTTCATGCATGATATCACTTCCAATTGAGCTATTTTACTATTAATATTTTGAATTAGCTTTTATTCTTATATTTTATTAGTTTTATTTTTGTTTAATTTAATAAACAAACTTACTTTTTAAATAGTTGCCAAACCACCTAATGTGTGTAGGTATATACGAGTCGGTCAATGAAACTGAAACACCTGGTTTTAGATCACAATAATGTATTAGTATGGTGTGAGGGCCTCCTTTTACAGACAATACAACATCAGTTCATCTTGGGAATGACAGATAGAAGTCCTTCACAGTGACCAGAGGGATTTTCCTCTTCCAGAACAGTGTCCAGAACATGTGATGCTGGTGAAGGAAAATGTTTTCTGACTCGCTCCTCCAAAATACCTCAATAATATTCAGATCTGGTGACTGTGCAGACCATGGGAGATGTTCAACTTCACTTTCTTCTTCATCAAACCCTTCTGTCACAAGTCTTGCTGTGTGTAATTGGTACATTATCGTGCTGATACACGGTTTGAACATCAGGTGTTCATGATCCTCCAGAATGGTTTGGTAGTCCTCGGCAGTGACGTGTCCATCAAACACAGTCAGGATTGTCATGATATCGAACCATCACTGATCCAGCCGTGCTTCACTCTGGGCAGCAACAGTCCGGGCGTTCAGACTCTTTAGGGTTTCTCCACCGTAACTCACACGGATGTGGGAAAGATAATGAAGGTGGGCTCATCAGAGAATGATACGGGGTTCACGTTGTCCACAGCACAAATGCAGTGAGTTGGGCAGCTGTGGATTCATGTTTTTTGGATCTGGGTTAGTATCTCAGAAGCTTCCTCTTGCGTCGACAGTTACTCTGTGGTTTAATGCTGACATTACCCTGGATATTACACCTCTCGATACACAAAGACTTGCTGTCCTGATCACAGATGAACCAGAGACACACACCAACAATTTGTCCTCTTTTGAACTCTGATATGTATTGCATTATGTTGTGTGGATTGCAATATTTGATGTACAGCTGTGCTATTGCTCTGCCAATTCAACCTTCACACTCGGCTCTTACTGATGAACGTAAATCAGTGGAGATACACACATATATAGGCGTGAAACCACCAACACTATATTGGCCAGTGTTTCAGTTTCATTGTCAAACCCATGTATGCATACTTTTTTCAGCTTTGTGTAAACATTTATTAATAGTTTTAGTCAACAATAATAACCCTGGCACACAATTTAAACTGCAAAAACTCTGAGCAAACAATGAGTTTGAACTTTTAAAGCAAAAAGCGGATTTAATAGCGGATCCTCATCTGGTCTTGTGTGATGGTTAATCTGCTCTATCACTGCAGATCACAGCAGGTTACTGGGTGAAACTGCCTTCCAGCTGGACCGTCGAATCCTCTCGCATGTGTTCCAGGAACAGTCTAGACTATATGGATTCACCGTGCAAAACATACGAGATAAAATAGAGCAGGTGAGCGGGACATGATATTGAGACACATGTACAATTGACTATAATAAGAAGTTCATTAGCTTCATTAATGTTCAAGAATATTAAAGGCAGACTATTAAATATATTTATTTAGTGCTGCATGCAATGGTAAAATGCAGTCATCATGACTCGTGTAATTTTGTGACTCTCAAAATGCCTTTTCTCAGTTTAATATGCAGAGACAACTATAACTAATCCACTCATATTTCAAATGCAAATGAGGTTGTGTAATTGTTAAGTGTTTGCTGGCTGTAGATTCAGACATGAACCTGTGGGATGTTTTGACATGTATTTGTTGTGTCTCATTCAATATTTAACATCAGGTCTCCATTCACCCCCTGACCGGGATTGTGGATGAAGCTTATAAGTTCCAGCTGTTGGATAGACACACAGAGATCATGACCAAGCTTCATACGCTGGGCTATAACATGCGTCTACACCCTCCCTTCAGCGAGTTCATTGTCAACACCTACGGGATCCTGAAGGAGACGCCTGGTGCCCAGGAACGGGCCTACACCAACCCTGAGTTTTTGCGCAGGGTGATTGTTGAAACTGCCCCGTCCAGGTTGCTGAAGGATCTTCTGCTGCTGCTCAGCTGCTTGTGTTTCATGGCACGACTGGATGGGCGGAGTCTGTTCCTGTGGTAGAACTTCTCATCCACATCCCATCTTGCTTTGCTCCTTTCTGAAAATAAACAATCTAGAAATGCAAGAAAACACTGAGTCTGGAGGTGAATGAAAAGATAACATGTTTGAATGTGTATGATAGATCGGCAGGACGAATCATTTTACATAAGCTGGCTGGGGGGGAAACTAAGTTTTAGCTAAAAATATAGGCTAAGGTAGCCTATATGTGCTTGGTCCCCTTATTACAACTGTTAAAACTAGAAAATGTAAATTCAAGCTTGGACATGTCAACATTTTTTACTGTATGTATATTGTCTGAAAACAGTAACACCAACATATTGCCAAACATTCCACCCAAAAAATAAGCCAGTTTTAGCAGAAGGGCTTTGCGGAAGTGCGCGCACACACGGGGATGTGGTCGGACTCGGGCGCGCGCATGACCTACTATATACAGTATGCGTGCGTGTAGAAACCGCTGGAGGAACACGAGCAGCAGAGAGACTGATGAATCGGATTCACTGAATCAGAAAGGTGTCCAATACACGGACTGACCGCAACATCAGCTCGTGTTCAAAGCAAAGCCTGTCGCGCGCCACAAACAGAGTCAGGTAAGACAGGTAAACTTTACCAGCTCGCGACTGCTGCCATTTCCGCCCTGCTAACCGGGATCTGGTCACCAGTGACACGTGACTGTAGGTAGATTACAGAAAGCCGTAACAGGGTTTAGACGGGGGAGAGAGAGAGAATACAATTATAATATGATCATTTCGCGCAGATGCAGGATGACGTCAGCACACGTGTGGAGTTCATCTTGCATTAGATCCAGTCAGTGCATGTTTTGACCTGTTTCCTGCAGTGCAATTACATGCATCTGATTTCATTATTCATCACTGACTATGCATTAGATCACATCAGTGTCGTAAATGCTCTCGATCGATAAATCATTAGGCATTAATCCAGTTGAGCATGCGGTCAACAGAAGATCCCTGCTAATGTAAGTCTCTTATCTCTAATGCACTATTGGCTCCTGAATAGCAAACTGCCATACTAACTGTTATACTGTTTCTACAGTACATATTTACGAATTAACCAGGGCTGGTGGCAGAAATGCACCATGATCCTCTGATGTTCATCTCTTATACATGTCATAGTATCCTGTTGTAGTTATTGGCAGTGCTGACAACATTTTTATGGGTGAGTTCCCTCATTCAGAAACGACTCGGACAGATCCCATGATACCTGGTGATATAGATACAGACAGTTGTGAAATGTCGAGCAATTGAAGAAACTCAATTTTGAAGCAGAAGGAGGTGTTTTTGTTCTTGCATCATACATTTGTGTTTACATTAAACGCCAAGGTCATGGGTTCCATTCCCTGGAAATGTATGGAAGTCTGCTAAATGCATAAATGTAAACGATTTATTACATACAATTTGAAAACAAAGCACCAGTTGAGAACTGAAACAATTGATTGAACGTAAAGGAAAGTACATTCTATGAAAGCATGTTTCTCCTGTTCAACAGGCTTCGTGGAGATTATTGTGTTTATCAAAGGAGCCATTCACTGAACTAATGCATTGAAAAGAAAAGGGATTGTCGAAAGCCATCCACTAACTGACTCGGTGTATTGAAATGTTGTTAACTTCTCTGTTTTTCTGGGCTTTCATTAAGACAGACTAGTCACAGCGTGTTGTTCAAGCCAGTGTTATTTTAGTTTTTATAAATATTTTGAATATTTACTATTATTCTAACATGGAAAATAGTCATTGTGTCTGAAGTTTTGACTGCTGTGTGAAAGAGTTATTTTAGTATCATTGAGATACTGTTTTTGATATTTGAATATTCAAAATATTCAAATATTTTATTCAGATTTTCCATTTAAGTTTTTGTCATTTTTATTTGTCTTGTCATTTTTTTTTAAATGTCTTTATTTTTATTTTAGGTTAAGTAATTTTAGTACTTCAACTTAAACTAAACTAAAACGAGAAATGCTTGTTGGCAGTTAGATAAAATAAAATAAGTTTGTTTTTTTATATTTTATTTTATTTGACGTTTATTTTATTTTTAACGTTTACGTTACGTTTATTTTACGTTTATTTTACAGGGTTATTATCATTAGTTAATGATAATAACCCTGGTTCAGAGTTATTTTATTATATTTGAGTTCAATTAACTTTTATTTTTTATGGTTTTAGAGGTAGTTAGAGGAATAGTTCACCCTAAAATGGAAATTATCCCATCATTTACTCGTCCTCAAGCCGTCCTCGGTGTATATGACTTTCTTCTTTCAGCCGAACACAATCAGAGATATATTAAATAAAATCCTGGCTCTTCCCAGCTTTTTAATGGCTTTGAAAATAGAGCCCGAGTTCTTGAAGAAAGTTTTTCGTAAGAAATATATCCAAATTTAAAAATGTATAAACTATAATCACTGGCTACTGGCAACAGCCGTACACTATTCCTGTAACAATAATAACCCTGGTTCATACAAGCCACTGACTAGTTGATTTGTTAAATATATAGCTTTTCAATTTCCAAACATTGCAAACTTTCACATATTTTCACCTTCTTTGTAATTTTGCCACAGAGTTCGAGTGTTTATGTGGAAGATCTGAGATGAGAAGGCTTTTTTCCGTGTCGTGTGGCGCTGAGGCATGTCTTTAAGAGAGTCGCCTTTCCCCAACTGTTTTCTGGAAGGTCTCCATGCTGTAGGATGGAGTCTCATCTTCCCGTGTTTCTGGTTCCTGGACCGTCTCCTCGCCGTCTGCGTCTCCACCAGCCTGGAGCGCGTGCTGAGGCGCGAACAGGAGTGCTACCTCCACCCGCTTAAGCTCGTCTTTGGCTCCGTCCTGTTCTTCATCCTGTTTATACTTTCCACACCATTCGCCCTCCTGGGATTCTTACTATGGGCTCCACTCCAGGCCGTACGCCGGCCGTTCTCGTACCGCCGTCAGGTTCAGAGCGTTCACATGGAGGACCGTAACTCTAGATGGGAGGAGACGAAGAAGGTCAGTTTTGGGTTTCTGACAGGCAACCTGTGCCTGTTGCCCGACGGCGTGGCACGCTTCAACAACCTCGGGCATTCGCAACAGCGTGCGTCAATCATCGGGAAAAGCATCGTGCAGGGTGTCACTCGCCCGCACATCCGTATTTTCGTAGATTCTCCGAGTAGCTGCGGCACCCTTACCCCGTCCAGCAGTTTGATGCCGCAGCCGACCCCGTCCTCGTACGGATCTGTAGACTTTTCCATCACGGGTCAGAAGGACGGGACTGAAGCGGATGAAACCAATGGCCCAAACCAGCAGCAGTTTCCCAAACCCAACTGCAACCAGAACTCCAAGCAGCACAAGCATCCGCCTCGTTCCTTAAGAGACGGCGACATGCTGATGGAAGTGTCCAATTTGATCCCGTCCTCTGTGGATATAGTTTGCCTCCAGGAGGTTTTCGATAAGAGGGCCGCTCTGAAGCTCACACAGGCTCTCGGAGTGCTCTATGAACATGTTCTCTATGACGTTGGCGTTTACGCCTGCCAGCCTGCTGGAACTTGCTCCTCTTTCAAGTTTTTTAACAGTGGTTTGTTCCTGGCCAGTCGCTATCCCGTAATGGAGGCTCAGTACCGCTGCTTTCCAAACAGCCGAGGAGAGGACGCACTGGCTGCCAAAGGCCTGCTGGCTGTAAAGGTACGGCATTCAGTTTAATATTGCTGCTGATGCAATGAAGATTGAATGTTATATATATATATATATAGGTTTGGTAGGGCTGCACGTTTAATCGCAATTTACATGTAATCGCACTTAAATCGAGATGGCAAAAGCTGCGATTATCTTTTACGCGCAGCTCGTCAGTGAAGCACGGCTCAGTAAACGCTGCTCCATCTGAAAGCACTGTGAGTTTGAGTCTCTTATAATGTGCATTTGAAAAAGCAACACGTGTCAAACATCTTTCCAAACATGAGAAGCTTTTTTTGAACCTCTTGTCCAACAAAAGACAACATTTAATAACATGCATTTACTCCAAACTCACTTCATAACGACAGATGAACATAATTTGTGGTGTGATGTGGCTTCTTACACAGAATAAGGCTTGTATTTACTATTTATAAGTCATGTTTAATCAATCAAAGCATTTCAATCTTCTGTTTATTCAGCTACAGATATAGGGATTTCCTGGAATGATGCAGATATTTATTGTACTTCTGTGATGGGGCATATTTATCGTGTCTGCGTGAGAGAGGCTTACAAATGGAGCAGCGTTTACTACCGGTCAGCCGCACTGCTCTGAAGAGCTGCGCATAAAATAATCGCAGTCTTTGCCAAATCGCGTGCGGTTTTATTGCGATTAATCGTGCAGCCCTAATGGAAATGAAAGGCCCCGGTAAACTCACAGCAAAGTTCTTTTCCGTTCTTCGCTTAGGGGTGAAAAGAAGTTCAAAATGCCTGAGCAGCGCTATCCCAACTAACCGGGAACGTTCAAAGAGTTTTGGCTAATGTTTTGGCAAGGTTCTCTTAAAGTTATGAACAAACGTTCTCCCAGTAACGTTAATAGAATGCTATTTAGTCTTTAATTACGATTTTAAAACGTTAGCACAATTTTATTTATACATTATTTATACAACTTTTTTTTCTGAAACGTTTGTCTATGATTTTTTAAAATGTTTCTACTTGTTTCAGAATGTTCAGAGAACATTAAACATTAACGTTCCCAAAATGTATATTGGATGAAAAAATGTAATGTTTCCTTAAAATCCCCATGTAATCAATAATTTTATCCCTTAAAACTTAATTTTTGATCTGCAAAATTACATATTTAAAAGTTTTTTCCTTGAAAAAAATCATGCCTTCATGCCTTAAAATAGATTGAATGTAACTCCACACCCTTGCCTCTTTTAGTTCTATGAATGTGCAAATTAGCCCCGTGTTATAAATATTTACATGTTTTGTAAATATGTGCTGCATGCTTTCCTCTCAATAAGTAAAATGACAGCGGTGAGAACAGCCGTTGTGACGTGCATATGTTCTCACCAGCTCTGCAATTTAGCACTCCAGTCACATTTATTTAGAACGCTTTAAAAGCAAGCAGCTTTACAATATTAAACATGAAAAACTGTCAGTAATTAGAATTATAACTTCAATTTGCACTCTAAAGCAGCTCTCTCTCCAGTGTGTTCATGTTTTTAATTGCATCTGACCTCAATGGTCAACTTTTAATAAACTAATTAAAAGTTGGTTTGTAATATGTTTCGAACTCCCGAAACAAACTTTATTTTGGCCTGATCTTGTTCAAAATTATGTGACGCCAGTTTGTTCTTCTGTTTTGCTTTAAGTATATCGGGGCCTTAAACTAACTATACTAAAAAGTGTGCCTAAACCAAATTATTTTCTCACAAGGTGGAAATAGGGTTACAAAAAGCGGGAAAGAAAATGGTTGGGTATATTAACTGCACTCATCTGCACGCTCCTGAAGGCAAGTGTGTTGTTGTTATTGTTATGATGCATCTATTGAACTAGTTCACCTATAAAATTAATGTTTGTGTTTGTTTATTCACCGTCATGTCGTTCCAAACCTGTATGCTGTTATTTATACGGTCTTACTTTATACAGCAGGGAGTCTCACTTTTTTTTTTTTGTCAGCCTAACTCCTTTGAGCTGAAATATTTACTTAAAGTCTCCCTGAGATTTTATAATATTTCAACAATTACTTGTTTACAGGTCTCTGATGTCGGTTATTGCTGACATTACATGCAGATTTTTTTTTTTTATGATTTAATTCATTAATTTATTTATTTATAAAACAATAATACATTTTTTTTTTTATGATTTAATTCATCATTAGCTTTTAATAAACTCAATAAACTTAATAAACAACAGTTCATATGACCATGTCCACTCCAAAAAGAACAAAAACACCATTAAAGTGCCATAAAAGCATAATAACAGTAGTCCATCTATCCATACAACTTTTGTTTTATATTACGAGCCATATGATAGCTTTTAATAAAAATTAAATCACTTGCACCGAAGCACTCAGATCTCAAATACAGGTTCGGAACAAAACAAGGATGAATAAATAATGACAAAATATACGTTTTTGGATATTTTGTGTAATGTAATCCAATTAAATGAAATAGTCTAGAATCCCAGTGGTCAAGACGGATTGTTTTTTCCATTCTTAAGTATTACTGTTTTGCCGTCAGTTTGAATCATGTACAAATTATAATTGCACAACTAATAATACTAATAATTGCATATAATATAATTGCACAAATATGTATAATAATATGCTTTGAAGCATATCAAATATTAAGACATGTCTGGTGTTTGATCAGGGGAGGGAGAGATACGCTTTGAGCAACTTAACATGTTGACCGCATGGATCAGTGAGTTTCAAGCAGTGACCCGGCGAGAAGATGAAATGGTGATGTTTGATGTGCTTTGTGGGGATTTTAACTTCGACAACTCTTCCCCTGGTATGTACTGAACAACACACCACACACTGTACGTCTTATTAAAGATCAATATTTATGCAAAGGAAGTTAATAAAAAAAATGCCTCATTAAATCAACATTTTCATGTGTCTTTCATCAGATGACAGGTTGGAGCAAAGCCATAGTGTGTTTGAGGAGTATACAGACCCCTGCAGAGCTGGACCCGGGAAAGAGAAGCCCTGGGTCATCGGTAACACTCTCGTTTGCTTCTTAGGCCCTGTTTACACCTGGTATTAAGTTTGGTCGATTAGATCACAAGTAGACGAGAGAGACACATACCCGTTTACACCTGGTGTTTTAATCCGTCTCTTTTGTCCACTTTCAACCACTTCTGTCCTGATTATTTCGAGGAGACGGTCTATGGGCGGGTCAATGTATGGGCTTTTTCAGATCTTTCAATCTAATGGACAAAATAAGCTCAAGCAATTTACATGTGAACGCACACGGAGACAAAACATACTGAGCATCAGCTTTAGTTTCTGCTCTGACAGACGAAAGACCAGCCGAACGCTGTGAGTGTGTGTTAGAAATCAGGGATGGTGAGAGAACTTTGTGGTTGCTACATTTAACATCTTCAAACCAATCTTGTATCTTCAGCCGACAGAGTTTAAACCCCGTCTGGCTAGAGCTCTTCCCATAATGTGTGTGCATTAGATCAGGAGACGGAGAGTAGACGTCTTCTGTGGCTGCTCGAACACACTCGACCACATGAGCGTTTACACTACCACAGCAATCCGGTCTAATGCGTTTTCAACTACCTCTAGAAGTGGTCGAAAGTGGACAAGCTCAAAACGTTTTACACCTGCATTTAGAGTCGTCCACTTGTGATCCGATCGATCAAAGCGCATCATAATACCAGCACATTCGAACACGCTTTGTAAAATGAACGTACATTTTGGAGTGGAAAGTTGTTTCGTAACTTCTGTCTATTTAAATAAAAACTTTTTTATTTATTTTATTCCACTTTAATTTGGGTATTGCTATTAGAATGTTGTTTCTTCTAATTCTTTATTGTATGCAATTGTATTATATAGTTGCATGAATAATTTAAAAAGGGTACAAATGATTATATTTTGTGAAAGTCCAAATAGAAATATTATAAACACAAAAACTTGTGGTTTTATTTGTAGGAACCCTGTTGGAACAGCCAACACTCTATAATGAGAACATGAGAACTCCAGACAACCTGCAGCGGTGAGATGTGGATATATATACACTTGAAATATACATATAAAGTTAATGATGAAATGAAGCATATCATAGAAAAATCTGCATAGTTTGAACAGGTTTTGATTCAGTCAGAGCGTTCTGTAACTAACCGAGCCTTGATTTTCTTTGCAGAACTTTGGAAAGTGAAGAACTGCGCAAGGACTATTTATCTCCCCCGGTGCCGGTTGACGGTGTTCCTCTGATTTATCCTGAGCCGGATCAACCCTGGGTGGGTCGACGGATCGATTACCTTCTGTATCGAGAGAGCTCCGTCGCCAGTCACTGCAAAACGGTGCGTTTCGTGCTAAGAATGACATGTTTGTGCTTCAGTGTTTAAAGGGGTCATGACATGAGAAACCAAATTTGCCTTGATCTTTTGGTATTTAAGAGGTCTTGGTACCATTAAAACTTCCTGCAAGTTTCATAGCTTAAGACGTCCTCCCCATTATAAACGAACAATTTATTTAATCAAGCTCTAAATACAGCTCGTTGTGGATCCATGGTATGAAGTGACGTCACGGTACGAAGTGACGTACCTGTCGTTTGCATGTGACCGCCTTCAGCGCAGGACAACTACGCCTCATTTCATATCATCGCATCGTTGTCGCGCGGCTCGCGCCCACATGTGTTCAGTCGACGTGCAGCGAGTGGGTCTGTTTACTGTGGGTCAGATGTGCTGTTCCTGGCTGTGGACAAACAACATGTTTGAAGGAAAAATGGATGCAGTTTATTTTTTGTGGAAGTCACGGCAGTGTTAATATACAGTGTTCTAGGGGTGTCCCCGACTAAGGATTTTCATAGTCGAATTAGAATCGCCAATTCTTCCCTATAGTCGACTAATAGTCGAATCATATGCGGGGGGTTGGGGAGGGGGCGGGGCTTTAACATTTTAATGCCGCGATGTACAGAACATCACACAAAGATATAGAAGCAAATGTATAAATACATTTCGGATCAATAAAACTATGAAATAACTGCAGAAAGGCCACACTGCAGACAGGATTTGCATTTCACATGCAAATCAAATTAAATTGGTTAAATTGCCTGTGCGAGCAGGCTCTAAGAGAGCGCAACATCAAGGCACCGAAAAAGAATCAACAATTAATTTACAGAATTAAATAAGAACAGAATATACCTTTCTAATAAATAAAATACAAAACGAAATAAGTCAGAATCAAGTCACAAGATGCAGAACAAATGTGTGCAAAGTGCAGGGGAACATATATTCAAAACACAAGCAATAAATAGTTAATTTAGATAACCCTGAGTGATCAATAAATAAAGTAAAAATAAAGAAATTATCAAAATAACAAAACTATAGCCAGAATTGTCAACTTTGTCTTTTTAACTGCAGAAACAACAATAGCTACACGCTAAACTGGAGTGGCAGTTTAGCTAAAAATGTTTACAGCATCCAAACATCTCATTAGAACCGGCTGAAATGATTTGAGATCACTTACCCTACCTGATCGAGAGAGAAAAATCCAGTCTCTGTGTCCGTTTGAGTCTTTTCAAATTGTGTGCGCAGTGCGCGGAAAAAAATACATTCTAAAATGCTTAACGTGAAAAACGTTTAACGGCTTAATGTCCTAAGACAGTTATATTAAAAAATCAAATTCTGTACACACCTTATTAATAAAGCATAGCCTATAGAAAAGCAGATGAGCCTAGAATTTGAACGTAACACGTTTAATTAAACATTAATTTTCCTCCCATAGAAAACCGTTATTATAAAGAAAACCAACTTGTTAACGTTGTCCGGCAGAAGTGCGATCATCGTTTTCCTGATGCTAAATCCAGCCTTGAAGAATATAATTTCTGATGGTGTGCATCCACACTTTCGATGTTCTTATCCCAGACATTTTTAAAGATTTAAATCCCTGCCGCCAAGATTTAAGTTCCACTTTCGATCCGTGACCGAAAGAGGAGCGTCTCTGTCGGTCACGGATCAAACGTGAAACTTTTAATCTGTCACAGGGTGCTTGGATTTATTCCCGCTGCCGCACGTTAAAAATATTTATTAAAAGCTTCTTTCTTTGCACATTTTTGTTTACAGCATTATCATGATAGGCTCCTATATTAACGTATTGACAGAAAACCGGCAGTTCTATGTGAAATCAGTTATTGAGCAACCAATATAACCTCTGCGAAGATTCGACCGTGAGATTGGTAGTCGAATCAGGCTCCTCCTATCAATGCATCGAATCTTCGACTATTCGGGGTCACCCCTACAGTGTTCTCTACATTTCAAGGATGACTATTTTGAGAACAAATCGCAGTATGATGATGGCTTTGCCAGAAAACCTTTGCTTAAAGATCAGGCCGTGCCCACTATTCTGGGCCCAACAACAACGCTGCAAACTGTAAGTAATGTATTTCATCTTAAAACTCCTTTTTATGCATAAGCACTGACGTTAGCCAATCATAACAGTGGGCGTTAACACTGAACTCTTAAAGGGGAAACACCCCAAAACAGACTGTTTGAATCAGAGGATGAGAAAGAGGGTGAGAAAAGGTCATAAATCACTACATTTTAAAAGGTTTTTGTCTAAAAAACTGTAGTAATACTATAATTGCACCTAAGGGAACATAATAAAACAAAAAACAAAAGCCATGTCATGACCCCTTTAATACACTTGCCGTAAAAGTACTATAGGAAAAAATATGTTCTGAAGTATTTAACTTTAATCTTTGTCTTTTTCCCCGTGTAGGATGTGGAAGAGTTCACATACGTGACGCAGCTGGCTGGCCTGACGGACCACATTCCTGTGGGCTTTAGACTCTCTGTGTCTCTGGATTCAGAAGAGATCAGCCCATGTGTGCTTTCTAGTGGACCAGACTGCTGACACTTTCAAATATCTATTAGTAAAGTAATGAATGCTTTAGAGGAATACTTAGTTCAGCCAAAAAAATATTATTTATCACCCTCATATATGGGTTTTGAATAACATTGCCTATCATTTTTAAATGCTTGACATGTGGAGAAAACACCAAATATCACTATATGAATCACTATATGAACGAAGCAATAGTTCTGACACTCTATGCATATCCTCTCTGTACAGTGCCAGTAATGTGGATAGATATGACACACATAGTTTAATTTAGTTTTTTTTAATGACACTTTTTCATGACAACACAGAAATGATATTGGAAATATATTTTAATAAAAAGGTAGATTTCTTTTTCATATCATGCGTCTCATGACACTTTTTTCTGATGTGTTTTTTTGCAGTTCTCTCTGAAAAGAGGTATTCTTGTATTATGAGCATATCAGTTTTCTGAGAATTGAGGCTTTTAACTCAGATCTAATCTAGATCAATCCTGATGTTGTTTTGAATTTCAGAAAATACCAGGCCAAGAGAATTTAAGTCAAATGCTTTATTTTCTTGTCAGAAATAATACATTTACATGACCAACTTTTATTTACATTTTTAAAAATGCAATACAAGTCCCTTTGGATAAAAGCTTTTTGCCAAATTCATATTCGGTTTAAATACCATAGTATTTAAATATGTTACAGTGCAATAGTATGTATCAAAGCACCACAGTATTATCATCTGCTAGTATCCATGTACCTGTACTTTCTTGTAAGAACATGTTAGAAATGTTTTATTTAAAATCTAGAATTTACAAATATATGAACACTCACAAATATAATGGGTTTTTTTGTATTTGCTGTAATACATTGAACTATGGAACCCCGTTTCTGCAAGTCTTAATTTAAAATTTAAATTTTTTTTATTTACATTAGTGCTGTCAAATTGATGTAGTTGTAATTTGTGGATATTACGGCATAAAAAAGTGTGCCTACTTATAACGAGATTACAACACAACGGTTTTAAATAAAACATCAACATACTGTAGTACGTTATTTAAATTTTTTTTTGTTCGTTTTGCTTTTACTTTTATTTTGAAACAACTTCTGCCTGTTGTACCAGAGGCGTGAATTCTGACTTCACTTTCACAAGTATGGAGGCGTCGGAAGAGGCGACGTATTTCGTTGTAAACAACATTCCTGCCCGGCTTCGATCCGCAGACCTGAGGAACTATTTCAGCCAGTTTATAGAAAGTAAAGGATTCGTGTGTTTCCATTATCGCCATCGTCCGGAGGTTCGTGTGCAGATTCCCTCGGCAGATGCTGGACTCAGCGAGCGCACGGAGGGTTCCGACGGTCCGGGTGGGAAACAGCCGGGTTTGTGTTGTTGTGTGGTGTCGGTTCGCTCACAGGAATCCGACAGATTCATGAAGATGTATTCAGGGAACCAGTGGATCGACTCTAAAGGAAACTGCCTGCGGAGAAAATGTTTGATTCGGAGAGTTAAAGTGTCTGAGCAGGCCGGTGAGTGACCTTTCAAAATAAAAGTTCCACCATATTAACGATGTTTTGGATTGTTCAACCAGTGTTCAAAATTTCTACTTTTCACTGGCCTTAACACTCACACACACACACACACAAATTATAAAATGCACTTTTTTATAATTTTAAGATTTATCGTTTAATGTTTATATTTAAATGTGAAAATAATAAATTCAATTTTGCATAAATTAGGATTGACTGATATTTACAATATTTAATATTTACATTTAGATATTTTTATAATTAAAATTAAGAAATATTAACGTAATTCTTCATAAATTAAGATTAATCATTGTATATTTATTTCATTTTTAAAAATGAAAATTTTTAAGAGATATTTACATTTATACTTTTATAACTAACATTCAAATATACATTTATTTTTTCCATAAATTAAGGTTTATTTTTTATCTTTACATTTACAATTTCTTATGATTAAAATAATATATATAAATGTAATTTTTCATTTAATATTTACATTTATATATTTTATAATTAAAATGTAAAAGGATAAATGTCATAATTTTTTATATATATATAATTCAAATTAAAATGTTTTTCATCATCAATTAATTAATAAAATGCCTACAGTGCTCAATGTAATACCCATCTTATTGTTGCATGAGCAGATAATCATCATATTTTATCTCTGCTTCTAGATCATAATTCATTCCCCTATAAGACAAAGATTGAGATGAGACGCCACCTTGCCCAATCAGAGCATTTCACCATGACTGACCTCAAGGGCCTTCCGGAGCTCAATCCGCCCTCCCTCATGCCCTCGGGGAACGTCGGGACCCCTGTGACTGTTTTCCTTGAGCTCATTCAGTCCTGTCGCCTGCCGCCGCGCCTCATCCGCAAGCTGGGTCTCACTTTTCCCAAGACGGGCTCGAATCGGCGCTACGGCAACGTGCCATACCTGTATTACAACAGCACAGTCGTGAGGTCTGCAGAGGAGAGCGTGTTCACTGCGGGAGGAGTGGAGATCTCGGGGCCCGGGGGCCTGGACACGCCCACAACCACACAGACAGGAGACCAGGACACGCCCACAACCACACAGACAGGAGACCAGGACACGCCCACAACCACACAAACAGGAGATCAGGACACGCCCACTTCACCTGTCAATCAAGAGTCCCAGGAAGCAGGAAGTGAAGAGGAGCTGTCAGGCCCTGATGATGTGAGTTAGGGCTGGCCGATATATTGATGATTTTCAAACTGCGCAGGCTGCTATTTAATTAAATAAATATATCCGTTTTAATTTTATGTAGATACACACACACACATATATATATATACATACACACACTGAACAAAATGATAAACGCGTTGTTAAAAGTGTTGCGTTTATAATTTTGTTCAGTGTACATGAAATAGTCATTTAATTAAACAAGTGATTTATATAAATAATAATTGTATTTAAATAAATATATTAATATTTTATATTATATTAAATATATATTAAATAAATACATCCATGAGTGAAGCATTAGTGAAGATGTTCATTTATACACATGCAACTCATAATACAGTATTTCAGTATCTCAGAATGGCTCTGTTTTATATTTATTAGCTGGCAACCCGCCAAAATAAAAGCTTATTGGTTTAATGTTTGAAAATGAAGAAATAAAGAAGAAATTAAGATTTTTTTTTTTTTAAATTAAATACAGTAAAATAGTAAAAAATCTGCATGTTGAATGCTCTCCGCAGGACGATGACCGCTGTGAGGAGTGGGAGCGTCACGAGGCCCTCCACGATGATGTCACCAGCCAGGAGCGCTCCAAAGAGAGGCTTTATGAGGAGGAGATCGAGCTCAAGTGGGAGAAGGGCGGATCGGGCCTCGTCTTCTACACCGACGCTCAGTTCTGGCACGAGGAAGAAGGAGGTAACACTGGCAAACAGTTTTGGTTGATGAAACTTCCAGCCCAAGTTATAATAAAATAGCTGAGCACGTCCAGTGTGTTATAATCGTAACTTTAAAAGATGTGCTAGTCTGGAGCTGTATGAGTTCATATCGAAAGAATAAATCGAGGAGCCCTGTTGACCCAGTAGATCAGATTTGAACTTGCCCTGAAAAATTTTTCATTGACCCCGAAAAAAAAAAGTAAACCAAAAGGAAAAATTATAGTTTACATTTATATTTTTTAGAATATATCATTTTCTTCATATACTATATATATATATATATATATATATATATATATATATATATATATAAAATAAATACATTCTTGAGTGAACCACTGTGTTCATTTACACGCATGCAACTCATAACACAGTATTTCAGCATCTCAGAATGGCTCTGATTTATATTTATTTGCCGCCAATAAAATGCCGTTTAATAAATGAAGAAATAAAGAGTAAATATTAGTATTGTAATTATTACACTTGTTCTATAAAGTGGTTATAAAATAGTTCGAAAAAAATATGTAATTTATTTTCCATGAATTAAGATTTTATTAGTTTTTTTATAATGAAAATAAAAAATATATATTTTTCTTTCATAAATTAAGATTTATCATTTTATATTTGCATTTATCATGTATACAATATAATCAATAATAAAATAATATAAATTAGGTTTATAATTTTCAATAATAGTACAATACGGGAAACTGTATTTTGATGTATACTGTATTTTAATGTATTTTTTTGCAAGTTGTTTTTCATTTTCTGCAATGCAATTATTCATCATGTTGTATTTATTTGGCCCTTGTTTTCATCAGATTGCAGACAGTAACAGAAGTAACTTTTGCTAAAACATTATGACCTGATTTTGTAATTTTCATCCTATTCTTACTGATTCTAGCAACCAACGCTATCACATATTTACTAAACCTGATCTTTGTTAGTGAAATAGTTTAACCAAGCTGACAAGTTTAACAAGGCCGTCCTTATTGTATAGGAAAAGATGCCCGATGTGCTTCATTATTGCCAGCGCACATGCATTATTCAGTCTCATGTTGCTCATCTTTCCTCTTTGATTTTTCACAGATTTCGATGAACAAACAGCAGACGACTGGGACGTGGATATGAGCGTCTATTATGACCAAGGTAAATCTTCATGATTAGATAATTATGTCTGCTTTAATTACAGACTGACAACACCTGAGTCCTGTTTACATGTCACCGAACACAACACATCACTGTGGTTCTCTCCTCAGACGGCGGCGACATGGACTCCAGAGATTACGTGCGCATGCGCTCTGAAAGGAGACTTCGGGAGGGTCTGGACGGGCTCCCGGGACGCCAACAGAAAATCGGCAACTTTGAGAGGTTTACAAAGGTTTGGATGTTTTTATAATCCACTGCTCAATAACTCACAAGTGTAGACTAGTGATAGTTCTTCACTTCCCAATTTCAATGTTTAAAAGCATTCGTTACTTTTGTACCATTAGTCACGCTTTAAAGGGGAACTTGGCAACTATTTCAACTTAATAAAACCATTTAGATATCATTTGGATGGTTAAATAACCTGTTCTGATGAGAATGGTGACTATCCACAACTCCCCTTAACGTACCCAGGAGGAAAAACAACCTTGCAACGTTCTCTCCGTAGACTGAAGAAGGTGGACCTCCCTATTCCAGCTTTGACCATGTTGTACAGACGCACCATTGAGAGCATTCTCACATATTGCATCTCTTGCTGGTTTGGAAACAGTACGGCAGACGAGAGACATAAACTTAACAGGATTGTGAGAACTGCTGAAAAAATCATTGGTGCTTCACTGCCACGTATTCAGGACATCTACGCTGTGTGTGTGCATAGAGCAAATAGCATCATTAAGGACTCCTTCAGTCTGGTAAAAGATACAGAAGCATCAGAGCAAGAACTAGTAGGCTATTAAATAGCTTTTCCCCCACAGATATTAGACTACCTAACCAGAGAACGTGATTTGAAATTTGAAATTGATTATTCATGTATTTGGTTTAGTGTATTTTAGTATATTTGTATTTAAATTGTGCTTTTTTTTTTTTCACTGAATTACTGAGTGGTGGATGTGTGAAACACAATTTAGTTTTTATGTACGCCATGAAAATGACAAATAAAATGGAATCTTGAATCTTGAGACTAACGTCCCGGAAGCGAGAAACACAAACTGCTTTATGGCAATTCGTTGAGACAACAAAAGTGAAAATCAGCGAAGAAATGGCTAGAGTTGCCAAGTTCCCATTTAAATCATGAAACATTTTAAAAGGATGTGTGCTTAAAAGCTGTTGTGTGTTGTAGGGATTCGGCAGGCGTGTGATGGAGAAACAGGGCTGGAAGGATGGAGAAAGTCTCGGGAGCAGCCAGGTGGGAATAACAGACGCTTTAGAGAGCGAAGGACAGCATCCCAACTGTAAGAGAGGCTTTGGGTGAGTGTGGACTTCCCTGATCTACTGCACCGCTTTCATTTGCTTCAATGAAACTGATAAGAACTGATAAGAATGTAAATGTGTACCTTGAAATGCAATGTAAAGTCGCTTTGGATTAAAGCGTCTGTAAATGTAAATGCTTCACACATGATATCCTGCTACTATTCTTAATTCAGAATGGATCATACTTTCTACATCTTTACTGATTTTTGTGAAGTAAACATAAGAATAACTTCTATATTGTTAGTAATAGTAATAACTTCTAAATGTTAGTAATTTCAAGATGAACACTTATTGAAGCAATGTGGGTTTACTTGATAGTCCATACATTATTCATTTTGTACAAATGCAAGTATCAAATATGATCCATCAGGCTTTTGTGGAATGTTTATTTGTTCATCTCTCAATCATCATTGTATTGCGTTATATGTTTTGAAACTTCAGAGCTTTGATCATAAAACTAAGCATTTAAATATCACATTTTTGGCAGATAATAATGACTGATATTTATATGCATCTTATGTTAGTAGTCCGTTGTAAATATCTCAGTGATTTACAATACAAGCTATCAGAATTTCATCTTTTTGCATCTTTTTGCTTAGTTTGGATCTTTGAATAAATTAGTGTTTTTTTCTCACTCTATCATACTAGCGATACATTTTACCATAAAATCGTGATGTATCAAATATAATCCTTAAAAAACACATTATCCGAGCTTCATAAAAGTCATGGAAAATGTATTGGTCAAAAAATTACTTATTTTTATCCACATTAGTAATATATCCTTTTATATCCTTAAATGATTCCTAATCAACATTTTTGTGACTTACAGTAGACGACATTTAGGCTAGACTGATACATTATGAATAATGATTTAATTGAATATGTCTTTGCAGGTACCATGGAGAGAAGCTCAGCTCATTCCTTCCACTTAAGAAACCCAGAAAAGAATTTCATATATCAACAATTTATGATAAACCTAAAGACATTGATGAAGGCGATGAACTCCTGCGGCGTCAGCCGAGCACCAGCCTGAAGCACAGACTCTGGCGGCCGGCGGCCAGCACTGGCTCCACCAGATGACCCCTGTTTTCTAGTGATATTCACTAACATTTTATAAAGACTGGATATTTATTGTCTTTCAAAGAATGTTCTTACGCAGAGCTGTAAATTATTTTTCTGTAATTTTTGTATTAAAAGTTTTCAAAGGAAAGAAACACACTTTGGTTTTGTCTGAATAATCTTTACACTGTTATGATGTGAATGTGCAGATGTCGTCATCATCATTATCATCATCTTTATTACATAGATGCAATTACATGAACAAAATGTTAGATGTGTTACAGAAATTACCTTTGATGAGTATTGACGATGTAAGAAAATGTATGAAAAATCATTAATGAAATGTCATATTTTATTTTTAAAAAATCTGTATTTATTTTGAAAAAGTTCAAAAAAGTTATAGTTTGCCAACCAATTATTCACCTTCAGAATGACTATTAATAATCTTTATCGTAGTAGATTCTAAAAGAAGTTCTAAATATGTTAAAAAAAATTATAATAATGTGGTGGCAAACAAAATTATATTACTGAATAAGATACAAACATTTCCAATGGTCTTTGATGAGGTTTATTTTCTTGCAAGAAAAGGCCAGCAGTCGTACAGTCACACAAGGGAGGGCATCTCATCGTCTTCTTGACTCCCAGAATGTTATCTTTCTAGGCCAATTGATGGTATTTTCGACCATATGTGGAACATTCTCAGACTTGTTACACACATACACTGATATTTTACCCTTGAGTGGAGGCCCTCCTGTCACATACCATCACTTTTTACCATTCCAATACAATTCCATATTAAAATGAGGTTTGTGTTTGCTCTTTTACTGTCATATAAAGGTCACACACATATTAAAGATATAATTTCTTCCACAACTAAAATATTACATTGAGACTTTTATTACAAAAGGGGACTTTTATCTGTCCTCCAGAGGTCATTTCCTGTAGGTGTTCGCTGACTGTCGCTAGATTCCCGCTGCTATATTGACACGTCACGAAGGTCAGGAACGAACTGATGGAAAAATGGCGTCCACCTACAACACCTTTAATCTGTGAGTATACATTCACTATTCTGATAGATAACTGATTATCGATTAGATTAATCGAAGAGAGATCATTTGGTCATCTTTGATCTGGTGAAGTCTATAAATAGCCTTAGGAAGCAGCAGTGACTTGCATGTTCAGTGAACTACCGGCTGTGGCTGTGTCTCAAAACCAAAGTGAGCTGCCTACCTAGACTAGACAACATTTTTGGGCAGCATTCTAGTGAAGTGCTTGTTTAGACAGCATGTAAAGGCAATTATTATTCCCCAAAATGTTAGTAAGTTGACAGCTCGTTGTGTTTTGAGACACAGCTGGAACTGCTGGTCTTCAATCATGGTGATCAGACTCATGGTGATCAGACTCAGACAAGAATTCATATCAAAAATCTATTCGTTTTATTGATGGTCAGCAGTAGATTGCTTGAACCTCTTTGCAATTCAGTTACCTCATTTTGTTGTTGATGTTGTCGTGACTGGTGTTAATGATGATGCAGGTGTCATTATCTTACAGAAATGAAAAAAATAAACCATATCAAGAAATAAATCCAAGCAGCATACTTTGATATGTGTGTGTGTGTGTGTGTGTAGAATATGTTGTGATTGATGATTTCAGTGGTGCATAATATTAATGAAATAAATGTAATACATACAGACATGATAACTGAGTGTTCTGCCCTGTTCCTTAAACTGGATTTTACTACATTAACTACAAATAATCTTCACTCTGTCGCCTCTCCTTTCACAGGCACACGACCCCTGAGAAGTTCTACATCGAAGCCTGTGATGATGGTGTTGGAGACGTCCTCGCCATTGACAGGGTGTCCACAGAAATGACCCTGACAGGTACAAAAGAGAACTGGACGCTTGAAACTCAACTCAAACGCAAATGTTGCTCCTGCAGTGTAGAATTGATGAAAGGACAGACACTGTATCTGTACACGCTGAAGGCTTTTTCTGCTGAAGTGGTGCTGAAAAATAACTTGCCTCATTTTATGAGGATGCTTATTGCTTAAATGCTTTGAGTTGAAAGCTCTTTTGAGGTCACAGAAGCATTTGAATGAATCATGTGTTTCCCGAGTCATTCCTTAGTTAAACATCAGCAGTATTTTCAACCCAAATTAGAGTGCAAAAGAAAAGTAATATTTGGAAAATGGTTAGATGTAGATCATAATACATTCTGCAGTGGTTGTCGATGGTTCACAGTTAAAGGAGCCGTATGCAAGATTGTGGCCAAAACTGGTACTGCAATCACTTTCAAATGACTGACTCGAGGTTGCCAGATATGCTGCAGGATCCGATTACGACACGTTTGTAGCTGCTGCTGTGGGAACTAGAGCAGAACTGGCAACCCGAATGCCGCAACACTACAGACTTCGTGATTGGTAGATCGGTGGAGGGTGGAGCTCAGACCAAAACACAACATGACAACATCAACATCAGTTGAGGGCTGCAACTTCACTTTTTAAATGACAATATCCTGGCCGGACTACTGTTGTCAGTGATATAAGTATTTGAAATGAACATGATTTCTTAATGTCTAGTGACATATCAGGGAAAATTTATAATTAATTGAAATAAATTTCTTACATACAGCTCCTTTAAATGATAAATACTTAGTATAGTATTATCAAAATAATATATCATTTTGAAAAAATATATCATTTTATTTAACATATTAAATAATATTAAAATTATATTGATTATTATAATAATAATTAGATTATATTCACTGCCCAGCCAAAACAAAGGTCGCTGCTTGGATTTAAATAGGCTTAAGAATGGATCATTATTGCAGTGATTATTATTGTCATAATAAATGTAATAATATAATAAAAAAATATATATATTTTTCCTATCATATAATTAAAGGGGTCATGACATGAGAAACCAAATTTGCCTTGATCTTTTTGTATATAAGAGATCTATGTACCATTAAAACTTCCTGCAAGTTTCATAGTTTAAGACGTCCTCCCCATTATAAACGAAGCATTTATTTAATCAAGCTCTAAATACAGCTCGTTCTGGATCCATGGTTAGAAGTGACGTCACGGTGCGAAGTGACGTACCTGTCGTTTGCATATGACTGCCTCCAGCGCAGGACAACTACGCCTCATTTCTCATCATCGCATGCGTTGTCGTGCAGCGAGTGGGTCTGTTTACAAGATGACTGCAATGCCACGCAGATGTGCTGTTCCTGTTTGAGTGTTTGAATACGCTGCCGAACGATCCATACGTCAGGGAAAGCAGTTGGATGAAGGTGCCGGATGAATCTCTCTCTCTCTCTCTCTCTCTCTCTCTCTCTCTCTCTCTCTCTCTCTCTCTCTCTCTCTCTCTCTCTCTCTCTCTCTCTCTCTCTCTCTCTCTCTCTCTCTCTCTCTCTCTCTCTCTCTCTCTCTCTCTCTCTTTCTCTTTCTCTTTCTCTTTCTCTTTCTCTTTCTCTTTCTCTTTCTCTTTCTCTCTCTTCTCTCTCTCTCTCTCCTCTCTCTCTCATATTAATCAATTGAGAATTGACACGATGGTAAAAGATTGGACGACCGAAGTTTCACGTGGTGGAGCATTGTGTAGTCTACATGTGATGCAAAATTATTCACGTTAATAATTTATGCATAAGCAGCACTGACGTTAGCCAATCATAACAGTGGGTGTTAACACTGAAGTCTTAAAGGGGGAACACCAGTTTGAATCAGAGGTGAGAAACAGGGTGGGAAAAGGTCATAAATCACTACAATTTTAAAGTTTTTTTATACAAAAAACTATAGTAATACTATAATTGCACCTAAGGGAACATAATAAAACAAAACAAAAAACCATGTCATGACCCCTTTAAAAAAAACACTGATACGGACAGATAACCTTAAAATGATGTCTCTCTTTCAGTGAGGAAGGACGTCCCTCCTTCAGCGGTGACACGACCAATATGTGGCATCATGGGAACCATACGGCTGGTGGCAGGTACGAACTCTGAAGATGAATTGTGAGTCATAAATTACTCACCCTGTTGTTGCTCTAATGCCGTTTGCCCTTCTTTCTTTTATATACCACAAAAGTAAAAGGAGAGTAAAAAAAAAAAAGTTCTGCTCACACTCATCCATATAATGGCAGCGAATAGCAACCAGCATCAAGCCGGTATCACATAATGATCCCACACGACACATACTGTATATTCCAAGTGTTATGGGTATACGATATGAAATTTAATGTATTATTTAACGAAAATATTGACCTTGGCCGTTGGTCTTCTGTGCTGAGCTGCACATTTGTGTGACTCTGTTAGTGCCGTAGTTCACTCCGTCTCACCCAGAAAAAGCACACAAAATCAGGATTAAGAAACACGTGACATGAAACAGAACCCATGTACCTTCTTCTCTGAGGTGAATATATTAGTTGTGACAAGAAGTTATCGAGTTCACATCTGTCAAGTGCCATTCTGACGGTCATCAGACAAACGGAGTTCTGGTCTGGAGATATTTAACTCTGTGAAGAAAATACACTGATTCTTTTTTGGGGATTTCTAGGCGTTGTATATCACAATGTGTTTTTGTTTATCTTGATTTCTCACATTGTGTGCTTTTTCTGGGTGAGACGAAGTGAACTGCTGCGCTAATAGTTTTACGAACACGCACGTCATGTAGCTGTGCACAGACCAATGGCCAAGGTCAGGATTTTCATAAAATCCATTCAATTTCATATCGTATTCCCCAGAACACTTGCATTATACGGCACGGGATCATTCTGTGATACTTCTGCATCTTTTTTAAAAAGCTTGATGCTGGTCGCTGTTCACTGCCATTTTTTTTAAATTCTCCTTTTGTGGTTCATAAAAGATAGAAAGGCAAACGACATTAGAGCAACAACAGGGTGAGCAATTTATGACTTAATATTCATTTTAGGGTGACCTATCCCTTTAAATTCCACATTTAATAAAACATCAGTTGAATCTGTTAACGTTATTTAATGCACTGTAAACTAACATGAACAAACAATGAACAATTAGATTTTTACTAACATTCAGAAATATTAATAACTGCTTTAAAATATATCGCTCATTGTTCGTTAATGTTAGCTAATGCATGTAGAAGAAACAAGATTTTATTGTACCTTAAAATGCATTTTAAACTCTGAATGATGCTGAGCCCTGCTCTCGCTGTTTTTTCAGGCATGTATCTCATCGTCATTACAAAGAAGAAGAAAGTGGGTGAGCTGTTTGGCCACGCGGTCTGGAAAGCGGCTGACTTTGACATCATTTCATACAAGAAGACTGTTCTGCATCTGACGGATAATCAGGTTTGTTCGTTCGCTGGATGTTTTCCATAAGCATGCGTAGAATTCTCTTCCACTGCAGGGAGCTGGGACTTTTAAACATCTCTTTATTTAAACAGAACCAAACCATGATCTTGATCCATTGAATTCTTCAAAATGTATTTTAAGCTATACTTTAGCTGCCTTTTCTCAAGAAAAGTTATGTAGGTCACATTTCTCCCCAACAAAATTATATTATATTTTATTAGTAAAATGCATAGTGTTCTTTAAACGGGCTTCTTTTTCTTTAAGCAAAATAATATTTTAATGATTTTACGGTGACGTGATCATGTTTTCGACAGTTTTTGTTCACCCTTTTATAGTTTGTGTCAAACAAATCAACCAAAATTCACTAGAGAAACAATGTGACTGACATTTGTTTTGAAGGAGTCACACCTGTAAAAGTCACACTTTTGTAGTTAAGATTTTTTTAATTTTATAATACATTCTGTTAACATGTTCATTGACTACTATTAGCAGGGCTTGACATTACATTATTTGCTCACCAGTCACTGTGGCTAGTGGTTTTCCAAAGTTGCTTGCCATTCAGTATTTTCACTTGCCACAATTTTGACATTGATACCATGGGGAAAAACTGCCATATAGATATTTTAATATTATCTTGTAATTTGATTGCACAGACCTGATGAAAAACCTGATGCACAGATCCATTATGCTGTTACACATGTATTTTCTTTCTTAACTGTTTACGTTCATTTAAAACATAACTGACTGTGTTTACATGAATAGTTGCTAAGACGGGCATTTTGACATTATTTTGTGTTTTTGACTGTTTAAGCGCAATTTCAGTCATAAATGGTGTGGATCCGTACTGAGCACTGATTATGGAGCTTTTGCCTCAGATACTATCATGTATTCGTATTGAACCGAAACGGTACGGGCGTCACGGTTCGTTGCATGAATATATACACGGTATAAAAATAAATAAAACTCGCGTGCAAATTAATTAATGTCATGCTGAACTACTTTATACGCGGGTTCTTTAGGGACATAATCTGAGATTGCAATGCTGGAATGTGTGTGTGTGTGTGTAAGTATAAGAGAGAGAGGCGCGGGCGTGATCGAACAGTGGAAACAATGTTGTTTTTGTATGTTTTTAATACCTTGTCATACAGGACATCATTCAAACTGCAAAGTGTTAACTTATATTTGTTATATAAGTCGTTTTTGTCGTTGTTCTGACAAAAACTCACATTCATGAAGTCTAATGAGGGGTATACTGTAAAATCCAAATTTAACTGAACCTCCGGCACGATTTGAACATCCATTGACCCAGCAGGAGACGACCGTTTTCACTTTTTATCACGAAATTAACTCGTTTCAGCTTCTTCTTATAATGTTCTGCCCACAGCATTCCCACAGCCTGCCCACAGAAATGGTGCCGGCTCGGCAAATGCCCGTATGTTGTGACGTCATGTAGGAACTATGTATTGAGACTAATAATGCTTCTATGGATCTTCCAGATGCAAGACGACAAAGCCTTCCTGTCCATGATCAACAGCGTCCTGAATACAGACGGTTTCTACTTTGCCACGGACTATGACCTGACGCACACGCTACAGCGCCTGGCCAACACCAGCCCAGAGTTTCAGGAGATGACCTTACTGGAGCGGGTGAGAGAGATGCTCACTTCCAACGTTTACATGCGTTTAGCAGACACTTTAATCTAAGGTGGCATACAAATGAGGAATACACCAAGCAGTTTATTTCAAAGGGAACCTTTTCAAAGTCTTGATTTTGTTTTTGGGGTCTACTAGAATAGGTTTTCATGCTTTTAAAGGTTCAATAAACTGTCTGTTTAGTTCCTGTCTCTATGAAGCCAATCCTGCAAAAGTTTTTTTTGCAGGATGTTAAGTTATGAACATATTTATCATGTAACATCACAATTCTGTGATGCTCATTGCTTAAAGAGGTCTTATCATGTGTTTATGGTAACACTTTACAATAAAGTTCAATTAGTTAACGTAGGCTAATGCATTAACTAACAATAAATAATAACGAGCAACACATTTGTTACAGCATATATTTACATTTAAAAAAAATAAAAATACAACTGATCATTTTTCATGTTAGCTCAGTTCCATTAAATAATATTAACAGATACAACTTTTGATTTTTAATTATGTATTAGTAAATGTTACAATTAACCTTACATTTCATTGTTAGTTCATGTTAACTAATGTAGTTAACAAATTAACCTTATTGTAAAGTGTTAGTGTTTTTATTTCATGTTTTTCTTTACCTCTTTAGAATCTGGTGCTTTCATGAGGTATGACAGATGAAACTGTTATTATAGCCTCATATTATTGCTTTATACAGGCGGATCAGAGATTTGTGTGGAACGGTCACCTTCTCAGAGAATTCATGGCACAGCCTGAGGTAAACGCAAGATTGTTTTAGGTCGAGCTACTATTTTAAGAGTAACTCATTTAGACATTGTGTAGAATTCTGCAAGGAACACCACATGTCTCTGGGCCTGATTATATGTAGTATCCACCTGTGTGTTTCCTGGTTCTTTTTGACGTCGTGTTTTCTCTTACAGCTTCACAAATTCGTCTACCCGGTTGTTCACGGCTGTATCCTTTAACCAGACAAACATTTGTCATCTCTGACAACTTTTCAGTCCACATCGATGTGTGACATACACTACCGGTCAAAAGTTTTAGATCAGTAAGATTTTTTATGTTTTTAAATGAAGTCTCTTCTGCTCACCAAGGCTACAAAAAAAACAGTAATATTGTGAAATATTATTAAAATTTAAAACAGCGGTTTTCTATGTGAATATATAGTGAAGTGTAATTTATTCCTGTGATCAAAGCTGAATTTACAGCATCATTACTCCAGTCTTCAGTGTCACATGATCCTTCAGAAATTATTATAATATGATGCTCAAGAAACATTTATGATTATTATTCATGTTGAAAACAGTTTTTTACATTTTTTATTTCAGGATTCTTTGATGAATAGAAAGTTCAAAAGAACAGAATTGATCTGAAATGGAAAGCTTTTGTAACATTAATCACTACCATTCAAAAGTTTGGGGTCAGTAAGAATTTATTTTTTATTTTTGGGGGAAAGAAATTAGAAAATACTTTTATTCATCAAGGATGAGTTAAATTGATCAAAAGTTACAGTAAAGACATTTATAATGTTAGAAAAGATTATATTTTAAATAAATGCTGTTCTTTTGAACTTTCTATTCATCATAGAATTTTGGGGGGAAAAATGGTACACGACTGTTTTCAACATTGAAAATAATAATGTATGTTTTTTGAGCATAAAATCAGCATATTAGAATGATTTCTGAAGGATCATGTGACACTGAAAACTGGAGTAATGATGTTGAAAATTCAGCTTTCAAATGACATTTTAAAAATATATTAAAATAGAAAATAGTCATTTTAAATTGTCATAATATTTCACAATATTACTGTTTGTCCTTTTTTTTTTTCATCAAATAAAGCAGCCTTGGTGAGCAGAAGAGACTTCATTTAAAAACATAAAAAATCTTACTGATCTAAAACTTTTGACCGGTAGTGTAGAAGTGTACGTGTTCACATTCAGAGTATATTTTGGTCTTAAATGTTTTGCATGTATGAACAACACTGTTGGGTGTTGCAGTGCTTATAATGTCTTCATATGTCATTGTAGATAGATATATAGTCCTTAATCTCCGCTCACAGTCATCACTATGAAGTCGTGCTGCATCAACGGCAAAATCTTTGACTGGATCATCATTTCCAGGAGGAGCTGCTTCCGCGCCGGTGTCCGCTATTACGTCAGAGGTACGCTTGTGCGGTTTGAGACGGTGGCTGTTTTTGATTTATATGCTACTAAATGCTCTCTTCTCTTCCTCTTCCAGGTATCGACTCTGAGGGTCACGCGGCCAACTTTGTTGAGACAGAACAGATTGTTCAGTATAATGGAGGAAAAGCATCATTTGTACAGGTAAGCATCCAAATATCAGTTTTAATCCATTTATTGAGGAATCATCCAGTGTAGTTTCAGTGGATAGTCTGGAGGAATTATTTTGAGCTCTTAATGTTGGAGTGAATCTACATTGTAAATTAAACTGTTTTATTTCAAATTGAATACAGTCGTTATCTTTTTGGTATCTCTCCTAAATGTCAGTCGGCTCGGTTCTCAAGGGTACAAAGACAAACAGACAAACATGAATGTCACAGTGGTTTGATGAATCTTGAACCACAGATATCAAATAAATATGCGCTTGTTTTTGATCTGTGAATCCATGCAGCCGTTTAATGTCACGATACTTACAGATTTAGACCCTCATGTTTCCTTTTCCCACAGTCGGGAGAGGAAACTTACCAGAATGTTGCTTTTTTTCTTGAATTTGTCTCCAATCTGAATGCTGGTCGCTAGTTTTCAATGTCATTTAATGAGCAAGAATCTCAAAATAAAATAAAATTTGTGCTTTCTTTTGATATCTGTTAATGAATGAACGAATAATCCAGTAAATCTCTGTTATCTTTGTCCACAGACTCGAGGCTCCATCCCGTTCTACTGGTCTCAGAGACCGAACCTCAAGTACAAACCAAAACCACAGATCAGCAAAAGCATCAATCACGTGAGATGCTTTCTTTCTTTTTCTTTGTTTTGTTTGAGTCTGTGCAAATAAAGATGTTCATGATTTAAAAAATGTATTAGTAAATGTTGCAATTAATAATAACTAAGGTTAATATATGCTTAAATATATTTTGTTTGTTTATATATATATATATATATATATATATATATATATATATTCAATATTGTTTATTGTTAGTTCATGTAAACTAATATAGTGAACTAGTGTTAGCAAATGAAAAATTATTGTAAAGTGATACCGAAAATCTTTTATATCATTATATTAACTAAAGTTGTAATGTATTGACTTAATTTTACAGATGTGTATATATAATAATAATAATAACATCATACAACATTATATTATATAATGTATATTAAATAATAATAAAAGCCCTTAAGATATTGAGATAGGTTGATCTCATTGTTTATTTTAAACTTTTTTTTAATCAATTATAAAGTTCTATTTTAAACTTTATTTAAAAAAAACATTATATATATATATATATATATATATATATATCATTATAGATAGATAGATGAAAGTATTTATAAGTAGATTAATCATTTTAAATTGCTTAAATTAATCAGTCTGGCATTATTGCGTCTCCATTTGTGTCCCGCTTCTCTTCTCACAGCTGGATGGTTTCCAGAGACATTTCGACTCTCAGATCATCACGTACGGCAAACAAGTGATTCTGAACCTGGTACGTTGCCTGTATTTGCTCCGTTTACACTGAGGTGTCGCTCCTAGGCTGGAAATATCTCATTAAGATTTCGTTTTATTCTCCAGATAAATCAGAAAGGCTCAGAAAAGCCGCTGGAACAGGCCTTTGCAAAGATGGTGGGAAATCTGGGCAACGGCATGATCAAGTGAGTCGATAAGAAAATCTCATAAAGCACTGATACAGATCCACGAGTGCCGAACTCAGACTGTGTTCATCTGCAGGTACATCGCGTTTGACTTTCACATGGAGTGCAGTCGTATGAGGTGGCATCGCCTGCAGATCCTGGTGGACACGGTGGCGGAAATGCAGGATGAGTTTGGGTATGAGGTGTTTGCATGCAAAAATAATTGTATCTGTTATAATCTAATGCTCCTGGACATAATCTGAATGCTCTTATTTGTTTATTTTGTCAACAGCTACTTCCTGGTGGATTCAGACGGATCGGTCCAAAAGCAGCAGGACGGGACGTTCCGAAGCAATTGCATGGACTGTCTGGACCGAACCAACGTCATCCAGAGTCTGCTGGCCCGTCGCTCGCTGCAGTCACAGTTAGAGGTGTGTGTGATGAGACTATTTATTATCCTCCATGAGATTGTCATTAGACCAAAATTCACTTTGAATTAAGGGTGTGTGATGTCAAGATTATATATAACGAATATCACCAAGTTATGGAAATATATAGGGAAATTTGAGCTATATTGCCCTGGCCTATGTCAAAAGATGAATTATTTGCGGTCCGTTTTGCCAGAAGACAAAGACTGTACGGAGACTGTTTGAAATGTGTGTAATGTCAGTGGTGTCTTATATCAGTGGTTCCCAAACCTGTCCTGGCGACCCACCAACACTGCACGTTTTCTTTGTCTCCCTAATCAAACACACCTGATTCAACTCATTAGCTCATTAACCCATGTGATAATGAGCTGATGAGTTGAATCAGGTGTGTTTGATTAGGGAGACAAAGTAAACGTGCAGTGTTTGGTGGGTCGCCAGGACAGGTTTGGGAACCACTGTCTTATATAAGCTGACAAAATCATCTTTTAGGAGTACACACACATATAGACGAGCTTTTAATTCCTGTCTGTTAGCTGTGAGGTTTCCTCTTACTGTATGTCTTGTTTATATGTAGAGGATGGGAGTTTTACACGTGGGGCAGCGGATTGAAGAACAGGCAGATTTTGAAAAAATATACAAGAATGGTAAGCAACCTAATGCTGATATTAGGGCTGTCACTTTTGTGAAAAAATCCTGTTCGATTTTTGAGACATAAGTGTTGATTGAATCGATTGTAAAATCGATTTTCCATGTCTAAAGACGTTTCCATTTTCAACACTAAATATAGGCAAATCCACGGACAACTAACAGGCATTATTAGAACGAGCGTAAAGAGGGCGCTTGAGACGCGCACAAATCAGAAATATTTCTGATGATTTATCGGCGTGAACTTTCGTGCAGAATGACAACAGGAGTGCAACCGTCAGGGATTGAAATGAACACCCGCCAAAATGAACTTTGGCGGGTAACGCTGTCAAATCACGAGTGTTTCTACAGTATGTTTACTCACTTTGCTGGGGAAGTTCGTGTAGCCAAAGCTGCGCGTATTTAGCGCAAATACGCAACTCGTGAGTCCTCTTGATATATTAAATACAGTGTATTGCGCAGAACCTGTGCATTTCTGGCTTGCTTGAACACACGTCACTAAGCAACAAATAACGGCGCGCTTGTTCACTTGCATTGAAGTATTGCGAATATTAAAAAGCATTTGGTTAACAGAAAAGACATTGTTAACAATAAAATAATTATTTTCCAACATCCTAACTTAGATGTTCTGTGTACTGTATTGATCTGTCCACCTAAAACACATTTTTGGTTTTAAAAAAAAGAAAGAAAAGAAAAAAGGACATTAAAATCGATTCCCTATTTTCGTTTTCGAAACTTGTGTTGGTTGGTCCGATCGATTGTGCAATCGATTTTCGCACGTAAAGTGACAGCCCTAGCTGATATTCAATAGTCTGGCTATGTGAGAGGGTCTCATTCATACCCTTTCTATTCTTGCTTTCTTTGTTTTCATTCCCTGCAGCATGGGCGGATAATGCCAACGCGTGTGCCAAACAGTACGCTGGCACAGGAGCTCTGAAGACTGATTTCACACGGTAAGAAGGACCGTCTTCTGCTCTGCTTGTGTCTGAGAGTACATGTTTCGATGGATTGTAGAAGATGATTGGTTCTCTGTGTCCTCAGGACGGGAAAGAGAACCCAGTGGGGTTTGCTGATGGACGGATGGAACTCCATGATCAGATACTACAAGAACAATTTCTCGGATGGGTTCAGACAGGTGAGCCTCACATGGACAAGCCATTGCTCCTTAATTTGGCTTAAACATTTTTTAACATTTAAAAATGTATAGTTTATGGATTCAGTAGAAACTGTTAGCTCTTTCCCCACCATTGACAAGATTTTTTGTAATTTATGACAAAGCTTCCCCGCCGTTGACAAGTTTTCCCAGCAATCCATGTTTACACTCCCTTCTGAAAGATTACAGAATCTCTGGATCAAAACACAAGTGTAGAAGCAACAGAAACAAGCGATAGAAGCATTGCTTACGCTGATGGAAGCGAACGTGATCATCAAACATCCAACAGTATTTAAATCAAAACTGCCTAACGTTGGCGAATGAAATGTCGAGTCAGGAAGAGTATAGACTGTGAAGCTTTAGGGGTGTTGATGGACTCAGTTGACTCGTCGATCATCGTTCAATCCCATCTAGAAAGGGATTTTCTCAGTTTTGTTGAAAACTTTGCTTTTTTCATGAAAGATTCAAGTGTTGATAAAAAAAAAAAGAATGCATGAAAGTAGAATATTTTTTAAAGCAGGGGCTCTTTATATATATATTCTGTGTTCAGATATTTATACAACAAAATATTCTGGGGCAATAAAATTTATGTGAAAAAGATATGTAAAAAAACACTGGCACTGACAGGCAACTTTTGTATAAATATATACATATAAAAAATAATATAAAAACACTGGCTGGGAAAGCGTTCCAAACCCCTTTTTATTATTATTATTATTATTAAAATACTAATGCTTCAATAATGTAACAATATGTTTACATGTTTTAATTTTTTTTTCTTCAACTTAAATATTTTAAAATAATAATTATTATATACAATAGATTTTTATGATGTAATTAATTTTTTGTAATTTTATTTTCATTGTTTTTCATTTGCTTAGTTTTTATTTTACATTTTTATGAATGAATAATAAATTTTTATCATCTCATGAATCATCTCAGCTGGGAAAACCCTTGTCTAATGTAAATCAGTAGCAAATGCAAAAAATAAGTGTTGTGTGTTTAATTTCTTTGCTGTGTCTGTAGATTTCAGCCTTTTTCTCGAACAAAGCATCATATGACTTCAAAAGACTCCTATTAATGATTTATAAAATCATAATTTTTTGCAGATTGACAGATGTGTAAGGAATTTTACACTGATGTGTAGAGTGCATGATTTCATGTTGTGAATAATATATCTTTGTTCTCCAGGACTCCATTGACCTGTTCCTGGGGAACTATGCTGTGGAAGAGGCAGATATAAACACTCCTCTACACGAGCCCAAAGACTGGAAGTTCCTCACGGTGAGAAGAAACTAACTGGCCTTTGTCCTGCTTGTCTTTTGGTCTCATTATTTGTTTTCAGCAGCAGAATACAACAGAATTGTATGCAGGATCATTAAACCCCGCCCCTTTTTTTACAATCCATGAAACTCCATTTTTGAGTGTCACATCTCAACATCCAATCAACAACTGACAAATACAACCAAGACCGACCTACTTTTTTTTATTATTTTTTTTATAATCCATTGCACTACAATGTACATCACAACATGGAACAAAAATATCTTCTATACCTTGAATTTTTGCCCATTGATATGCACCTCGAGATTAATATTGTCAAAAGGCTAAAAATGATTACAATCAGTGCTAACATTTTTTCCCCTCACTTTCAGCTGCCGATCATCATGGTGGTTGCTTTCTCAATGTGCATCATATGTCTCCTTATGGCTGGTAAGACACTGATTAATATTAGCATTAATATTACAGTCAAAACTTTTCATGCACTGGTCAATTTTGAGATTTTGGACTATTTTGCTTCCAAAACATGTCCTCTTTCAGAATAATGGAAAGGAAATTAATTTTGTGTTTATTTTATTGCACTTTGAATCTGTAGATTTCAATGACAATACATATCTTTTGATATTCTTATCAGTGAGTCAGAAGTCTCCTCTTCAGCAGCTTTACATACACCAAACTTTACAGTTTTCTATTTCCTGAAGGTTTATTCATATATCACTCACCTGATGGATGTAACATTTTATTCCTAATAACTAACATGTTGAAATGCATTTATTGTATGTTTTTTGCCAGTATTTTCTGATTAATGGGAGATCCAAAATCCCCTCTGTAAAAACCTTTGTCAACAAAATTGTGATGCTGGCTTTATCCAATGTTAAAGGTGCCTTATGTCAAAAAATAAATTCATACTCCACATATTCCATACCAGATGGGGGCAGTATACCTCCAGAAAGTCGGCCTACTCTAGTCTGTTTTTTAGTTTCAGGTTGTTAATCTTCTAAAACCGTCAAATAGTCCGCTTTGTCCCGCCAAAGCCTATTTTGATCGGTGAGGGATGTAGAATAGAATGACGCTGCGCTTGACGCGTTACGAGCAGAGAGAGAGAGAGAGCGAGCCCCGGCCGCGCGCGCGCACTCTCACGTCTTCAAACAACACGAGCGCGGTCCTGCTCTCTCTCCCTCGCGCATATTAATCAAATCAATTGACACGATAGTAAGACCGCAGTTTCACGTGGAGCATTTGAAGATTTTTAGAGATTAGAGATGTAACGCACGCCTAGCGCACGTGAACCGATCATCTCTACTAGCTAATAGTAAAAAAACACGAACACTGTTGAAAGATACAGTATGCTGCAACTTAACAAAATGTATTCCTCATACATAATATCGACCAATCATTTTTTTTAACTCTTCCCTGAACTGAAATGTAGTAGTAGGCGTACCAAAGTCCTTTTTTGTCCTTTACACGATTGACATCAGGTTCAAGTACGCCCACAAGCCGTGCGAGTTATTCGTGTGTTGCAGTTTGGCTGGTGGTTATGTATGTTGCCCGCATACCGCCTCCCATGGCCGAAACTGGGATTATGACACCGGCCGGGCCGGGGCTAGTAATTTAGCATGCTAATTCAGGTTTATATCTCGGCAGCACTATAACTTGTAATTTTTTTAATGACGTCATTGCACTTATTTCTTCTCATTCTTTTGACACGTGTAGCTCATTTTTTGGATATTTTTACCTCAATTTTTACATATGGCACCTTTAAGATTTCTGTTCTGGAAATGTATGCAAATATGTGCATATTTAATTAGATAATGCCTCATTTGCATATTTCAACAAAACCTTTCAGAAAACTTTCAATGCAAAAAATGTTTCGCAATTCTTATTGTAATGAATCGACTGTGGAAGCATGGCGATATCTGTTAGTTAACTTTTTTTGTGTGTCTTGCCTTAATAGTAATATTGTACTATTTTAATTAATATCAGTGCCTGTGTAAACGGTTGCTCATTCTCGTCGTATTACCCAGGCGACACCTGGACGGAGACTCTGGCGTACGTGTTGTTCTGGGGCTCGGCGAGTGTCGTGACCGGCGGCGTGATCCTCTTCAACGGCCGGGACTTTGTGGACGCGCCCAGACTGGTGCAGAAGGAGAAGATGGACTGAACCTGCGTGTGTGGGAAGCAGCTTGGTCCCATCGAGTCTTCATCCTCCTCCTCCTCATCCTCAGTCCTGTCTTACTCTCAGCTTCACCGGGCCTGGAGCCTGTACTGAGGAAGAGGACGAAGGCCTGGGGCCGGACGGGACCGAACGCACGCGCTGCTCTCCACACGAGGATCGTATCACCCGGGACCATCCCATAATTCCATCTAACACATAGGCAGCTTTACAGGCGCAAAATCAAGCACCTTAGACTTGACCATGAGGTTCTCGGCCTCGTCCTCGTGGTTCACGCGTCCCGACAGCGTGTTTTCACAGACGCCCGTGTCTAAGCGCACGCGCATGCCGATATTCCACCGGCTCTCACAAGTCGCAGCTCTCGGACCGTTTGCGTAAAACCAAACGCATTTATATCGCATCTGCCGTCACATCAAAATCATTGTCTTGTTTTCTAATAAAGATACGTGCACAATAAGATACATTGCTAACACTTCACAATGAGGTTTGATTCGTTAACGTTAGAAGTGTTTAGATGAGTGTATTAAAGCAATTATTAATCTTAATGTTAATTTCAACATTTAATGCATTTTTAGAATCCAAAGTTATTTGTGAACAATTGACTAAATATTGCTCACTGTTAATTCATGTTGATTAATATATTAACTAATAATATAAACAAATAAAACCTTATAAAAACATTTCTTGTAAGTTAATAACTTTTAAGGTCCTGTATGTTAGCATTGGCTAATGCAATTGCTAGCATGATGAATAGAATGAACAAGTTTATAACATTCATTTCTGCATACACATTTTTAATATACATATACATATGCATATTATATAATATATATATGCATTTTTAATGAACTTGTTATAAATTAAACATGAATTACTATTTAATCTATATTATTTTCGTATCATCTCTATTAATTAAATTCTGTACAAAATTGTTCATTTTTTTTGTTTGATGTAAACAAACCGAACCGTATTGTAACAAGTTTTGTTCAGCAAATGTATTTTATGCTAAATTCATTTTTCTAATGTTTCTTTTCCTGTTTTAAGCAACAACAAAAAATGTTTGAAACAAGAAAAGAACATTACAAAAATCTATGTAATTTAAAATATTTTTTGAAAACAAATCTTACACTGAAAACACCCTCTTTCTTTTTTTTTTCTTTTTTTCTGAGAGTGCTTTATAATTAATTTTTTACTAGAAAACAAGACAAGCACCATTTTGCATTGCGGCAGCTGCAGCATTTTGTAGTGAACTTGAGACGGACCCAGGCTTCATGTGCGGTTAAATGGACTCGGTTTATCTTCGCCTTCAATATCATAGTCTTCCTCAGTCTGAGATTTGGGAGCTTTTACGAATGAACTGTTTATTAAAGTGATTCAGCTGAATGAACTGATTCTGTTTGTAATCAAGACTGATTCGTATGAATCTTAACTTGGGACCGCAGCGTCTCATTGTCCAAAGGAGTTTACAGCAGGACCGTCCCGTCACTGAAGCGCTGTGCCATATCTGTGTTTCTCTCTCGAGTCTGCGTGTCCTGTGAAGGATCAACGATGCCTTATGTTTGCTGTGCTCTTCATTTGACTCTCTGTATCTTCACTGCGGGATGTTCTTCTCATGTCTGGAACCTGCTTGGCGGACACAACGTAAATATGATGTGTATTATTGTTATTAAAGTTATTATCATGAAGTCAGTTTCGGTCTAAATGGAAAAGAGTTATGACGAACGCTGCAAAAAAAAATGCATTACAAAATTACAAACTGTACTACTCAATTCACTTGCTTGATGTCACTCAAACTAGTTTTATCTGCATCGACTGGAAGATGTTTGCATGACATTCCTGGTAGGAATTTCTAAACGTGTGTTGCTTTGATCGAGCTCAAATTGAATGGGAAATACAGGCTCAAAATGCCACAGCAGATCAGCCGACACGAGAGTGTGTGTGTGTGTGTGACCCGTGTGTCTGCAGGGGTTCGTCCAATTAAAAGCATTTTCTCCACATGAACTCGATGGCCAGTCAAATTTAATGTTATTGCAGGAAAAAGTTCCCCTACAAATGATAAATTCTGTCATTTATGTGCGTCTTTCCAAACTTGAATAACACAATGAGACATTCAGTACATTCACGCTGTTCGTAGCAATAATTCATTGTGAACACATCTGTCAATCTGCAAAAATTATGATTTTATAAATCATTAATAGGATTCATGTGTCTTTTGAAGTCATATGATGCTTTGTTTCAGTCGGACTGCTGAATTATGTTTTTCTCAGAAATGTCACAATACAAAAGTAAAATGTATTGCTAATGCCATTTCATGTCGACTTTAATGAGCAGGTGTTAATGCCATGGCGAAAAAACAAAATGTAACATGAAAATGCATGTAGGCTATTTGAACATTCAGCAACACTGTAATTCTAGACATTTCAACTTAACTTATTTTTGTTTAGTGATGCGATTCATTTACCGGCACAGCCTTTGTTTATTTGAACATAGGCTATATTTTCCATGCAGTTTCAAGATTCAAGATGCTAAAGACCAATAAAGTAAATATTACAGAAAGGCTAAAAAAATATAAAAGAAAGCAAAAAAAAAAAAAAGCTAATGCTAAACACTACAATACACAAGTGCAAGTTCAAGACTATAACATTCTTCGATATAATTCTGTGTACAGTAGTTATAATAATTATAATAGCCAGTAGAAATATATTACGATTTTTATCAATATTTCACTGATATTCAGAAATATATTTTATTACTCCAAATACTCCACAGCTCTCTCTCGCTGTCTCTATATATTGTATTATGTATATGTGTATATATATATATATATATATATACGGTATATATATATAAAAATATAAATCAAGCGCAAAACAATAATGAAATACAGGGTAAAATGTTCATTCATTTGTTCATTAGGCATACAAAATAATGTGATTTGACATGTACAAAATTTAATTTACTACTAAAATAATACAAGAACTGCTGTAAAAAGTTATTTACACATAGTTTTACACAATTTCATACTGGATTTACTGTAGTTCACAGTCCAGACATTCAGTGTTTGGAAATGTATTTGCTGTTCATATAATTTATAAATAATTGTATTGTTGCCATAAGAAAAAGAAAAAAAAAGTCCTTTTCATGAATCAGATTTTCTGTAGGAAATGTAAATGTAAAAATGTTTTAGTCCTAATAGCTAACTGTATTCTTCACCCAACCACAAGCTGAAAGTGTTCATAACACGCGGACGCAAGCATCAGTCAGATATAGAAATATCGTTTCTCTCTCCAGCTCACACAGTAAAAACGGTCCCAGACATGTGTGTTTTCCGAGTGTTTGAGTTTAGATGTCAGAGGACAGTGTTGAGTGTGTGAGTGTAGATGTCAGAGGACGCTGTGTTGAGTGTGAGTTTAGATGTCAGAGGACAGTGTTGAGTGTGTGAGTGTAGATGTCAGAGGACGCTGTGTTGAGTGTGTGAGTTTAGATGTCAGAGGACGCTGTGTTGAGTGTGTGAGTTTAGATGTCAGAGGACGCTGTGTTGAGTGTGTGAGTTTAGATGTCAGAGGACGCTGTGTTGAGTGTGTGAGTTTAGATGTCAGAGGACGCTGTGTTGAGTGTGTGCTGAGGGACCGGTGTTCCTCGCTGCTTCCTCCGACAGAAGGCACAGAGAGCCGAGAGCGGGACACAGCTGACCGAAGACACCAGCAGAAGAACGATGAAGACCTGACCGTACAGCGGATACTCCTTCACCACGGACTTACCCTGAGGAGCACACACACACACACACACACTCTATGAGCTCATCTCTTTAGCTGCTCATTCCTTAGCTTTGAACCTAGAATTGTTGGGTTATAAGACCATTTACTTGCATTTTTATGATTTAAGTAACTTGTAGTAAGAGATTATTGTAAGATAACATTTTATTTGACATTTTTATGATTTAATTTATTTGGGTACCACTTGACAATAAGGTCTCATTTGTTAACATTAACTAATGTACAGTGTTTCCTTTATCTTTGTTAATGTTAGTTCTTAAATACAGCTGTTCATTGTTTTTTCATGTTACTTCAGTGCATTTACTAATACATTTACAAATACATCTATTGATTTTAATAATGTTTTTGTAAATGTTGAAAATAACATTTTTATTAACAAAGATTAATAAATGCTGTAGAAATGCAGTTCATTATCAGTCCATGTTAACTAAAGTAGTTACTAAACTAAACTTATTGTAGTGTTATTTATTTTTAGCAAGGGTTTTATTTAGATTTTATAAATTATTTAATTTTACAGTTTTGTAATTTAAGTAACTCTTAGTAAGCATTTTATTTGGATTGTTTTTATTTTAGAATTATTTCTTTTAATTTTACAGTTTTATATGTAACTTTTAGTACATGTTTTTATTTGTACATTTTTATAATTTAAGTACATTTTAATAAGTGTTTTCATTGTTTTCATTATTTATTTTCATTACATTTCCATGATTTAATTCATTTCTACTAAGCGTTTTAGGTAACACTCTACAATAAGTTCATTAGTGAACTACTTTAGTTAACATGACCTAATAATGCACTGCACTTCTACAGCATTTATTAATCTTTGTTAATGTTAATTTCAACATTTACTAATACCTTATAAAAATCAAATGTTGTATTGTGAACATTAGTTAATGCACTGTGAACATGAACAAACAATGAACAGCTGGATTTTTATTAACTAACATTAACAAAGATGAATAAATACAGTAACAAATGTATTGCTCATTGTTAGTTCATGTTAGTTAATACTGTACATTAACTAATGTTAACAAATGAAACATTATTGTAAAATTCATTTTGATTGTTTTTATTTATTTATTTGAAACATTTTTATAAATTATGTAATTTTTACTAAGTGGTTTATTTTTTAAAAATATTTATTTTCAGTTGCCATTTTTATCTTTTTATTTTATTTATTTTTTTACAATTTTAAAATTAAGATTGTTTTATTTAAAAATATATATTTTTTATATTTTCATGGTGTAATTCATTTTTAGTCTGTCGTTTATTGTGATATTTCTTTCGATTTTACATTTGTATTGTTGAATTTTTCATATGCATGATTTAACTGAAGGTCAGTTTGCCATCCACAGGCGTGTCCTCCACAGAAGCCCAGTTTGACTCGAGCGTACCAGATCTTTGTCCCAGGCCTGATAGGTCGGCGTCCCGCCCTGGATGTAGTTGATGATGTAGAAGATGAAGAGGCTGATGAGGAGTACGGGACTGATGACGGCCCACATCAGCTTCCAGTACCAGTTCGGCCGATGCCCCAACATGTCCTCGATGTCTTTCTCAAACCTGTGGAGGATCAGAACAAACATCTACAACGTCAAAATCATCAGAGACATATAAATCTGTGCAATGCAGGCTTTATTTAAACGTAATAATCCTTTCCTTTTTTAGTTTTACAAGGTTCAAAGAAGAACAAATAACAAAAAATATAAAGGTTAGCATAGGAAATATTTTATTTATCCCATATATTGCATTCATGTACACTACCTGTCAAAAGTTTTAGATCAGTAAGATTTTTTATGTTTTTAAAAGAAGTCTCTTCTGCTCACCAAGGCTGCAATTATTTGATTAAAAAAAACAAACAAAAAAACAGTAATATTGTGAAATATTATTAAAATTTAAAACAGCGGTTTTCTATGTGAATATATAGTGAAGTGTAATTTATTCCTGTGATCAAAGCTGAATTTACAGCATCATTACTCCAGTCTTCAGTGTCACATGATCCTACAGAAATCATTCTAATATGCTGATTTTATGCTCAAAAAACATAAATTATTATTTTCAATGTTGAAAACAGTCGTGTACCATTTTCCCCCCCAAAATTCTATGATGAATAGAAAGTTCAAAAGAACAGCATTTATTTAAAATATAATCTTTTCTAACATTATAAATGTCTTTACTGTAACTTTTGATCAATTTAACTCATCCTTGATGAATAAAAGTATTTTCTAATTTCTTTCCCCCAAAAATAAAAAATAAATTCTTACTGACCCCAAACTTTTGAATGGTAGTGATTAATGTTACAAAAGCTTTCCATTTCAGATCAATTCTGTTCTTTTGAACTTTCTATTCATCAAAGAATCCTGAAATAAAAATGTAAAAAACTGTTTTCAACATGAATAATAATCATAAATGTTTCTTGAGCATCATATTATAATAATTTCTGTAGGATCATGTGACACTGAAGACTGGAGGAATAAATTACACTTCACTATATATTCACATAGAAAACTGCTGTTTTAAATTGTAATAATATTTCACAATATTACTGTTTTTTTTGTATTTTTTATCAAATAATTGCAGCCTTGGTGAGCAGAAGAGACTTCATTTAAAAACATAAAAAATCTTACTGATCTAAAACTTTTGACCGGTAGTGTATGTTTGAGTTTCAGCCCAAACTCATCAGTCCAAACTAAGGGTTAAATACAAGTATTTGAAATCGCATGAATCATACAAAACAAAAATATTTATTTGGACACTTAGGTGATTTATATTTGGTCTGAATAAATAAAATAAAAATATTACTTTCTTCCAAATCTTCATTTTAATATTAACTTAAGCAACTGATGTAATTTTTTTGTCTTGTATCAACCATTTCCCCCAGTATGATGAAACTGGTCAGTATCTTAAATTAAGACGTCACAGCTTTTCCCACATTTTGTACAATTTCATGCGTGATAGATTTTTTTTATATAATACTTGCAGCCAGTAAAAATAGCAATCTTTCCTGGTTATTTTTGTAGAAAGAATGGGGGATTATAAAAACCTGATTATGCTTTTCCATACAAATATCCTCCGACAGTCGAATTCACGTCGCAGGGTTGTGTCAATTTTCAACTCAGGAATCCCAGCTAGCAAAAATATGTTATAAGAACATTTTTCTAACATTCCTTTAAAGTTATAAAAACATTTCTGAATGCTCTCTTGAAAGTTATTTAAGAAATATATATATTTTCAAATGTTTTAAAAAGGCTTTTTCTTGGTTATGCGAATGTAAAGAGAACATTCCATTTCACAAACGTTTGTTACTTTTGAATGTTCTCTGAAATTCCATAACAAGTAACTAAATGTTTCAGGTTTTGTTCCATGAATGATGTATAAATAATGTTTTTGTGCTGAACATTATTAATGACCAGATAACTTTGCACGAATGTTTTATAAATGTTACTGGAAGAACGTTTGTTCGAGTACTTTAGCTAAAGCACTGAGAATGTTTCCTGTTGGCTGGGATGACAAGAAGAGAACTTTACTGAATTTATTAAATTCAACACTTTAAAAACTTCTAGGGTGTTTTGTTTGTTTTCCATCAAGCGTTCTCACTTCAGTTCAGGAATTTCCTAAATGAACATGTATGTATGAAAAACAACCATAATAACCAGCATTATTATAATCCTCGAAGAGTTTTAAACTGTGCAGAGCTTATTAACACATTTACAGATGATTATGTGACGTATAGTGAAGAATTATGAGAAACGGTAAGTATATTATGAGTTTAAATGCTTCAGACTTTAGTCCTGACGATTATAAAAGACAGATGCTTTTTTAATCATAAAAATGTAAAATATTAATTTTGACCTTCTGAGGTTGAAAGGAATCCTGAAGGAAACTGTTGTTACTGACCATTAAAGGAGAACTCCGGTCAATTTTAACATTGAGCTCATTTTTTTGTCAATTTGGAGTGCTGTCAGTACAGAGAACAACGACAAAAATCGGCGTTGCCTACACCGTGTTATAATCTTTTAAAATGTGCACCCTGTTGACTTCAATGGGGCAAGTTTTAAACCTGCTTTTAGCCTCTTAACATCCTTGATTTGTCATTACAAGTGCACAGCCATGTGAGTGGTGTTATTAAGAGTGAACACGGTCAATCTGACTGCAGTAGATGTGAAAGATATTAATAAAAATTATGTTAATTCAGCCAGCTCACATACCTGTATTTACGTCCTGTTTTCGGTCGAAGTCCAAAGTAGTCGATTATCGAGTTCGCGCGCGCAACCAGGCTGTATGAGATCACATTCTCCCAACTCGACAATTGACTACTTTGGACTTCGACCGAAAACAGGAAGAAAATACAGGTATGTGAGTGGGCTGAATTAACATAATTTTTATTAATATCTTTCACATCTACTGCAGTCAGATTGACCGTGTTCACTCTTAATAACACCACTCACATGGCTGTGCACTTGTAATGACAAATCAAGGATGTTAAGAGGCTAAAAGCAGGTTTAAAACTTGCCCCATTGAAGTCAACAGGGTGCACATTTTAAAAAGAAGATAACACGTGTAGGCAACACTGATTTTTGTCGTTCTCTGTACTGACAGCACTCCAAATTTACAAAAAAATGAGCTCAATGTTAAAATTGACCGGAGTTCTCCTTTAAGAAAAACACAAGAAAAGGAAAGTTTTGCACCCTACTTTGTACCTTGTTTGTGCTTTTAAAGTGAATTCAATCCTCATCATTGGAGCCTGTAAAGTAAAGAGTCATTGAATTTCTCACCTTCTCAATCCATAGATGTAACACACACTGATGACTTCAATGAGGACGATGAAGAGCAGAGAGAACGTCGCGGCGTATTCATTGAAGATGGTGAACCAGTAGTTGCCCGAACGGCTGGTGAAGCCGAAACCCAGAAGCAAACAGAGAAGACACACCAGACCTGGCAGAAACCAGAGCAAAACTACAGTCACAGACCAGACCTGACCTGAGAGAAGCGCTCATGAAACACACCATTTCACTTAGGAATTAGAAAGAAGCAGAAACATAAAGAGCATCTGCTGATCATAATTACGCAATACAGTTTAGCGCAATTCTGTATAATTGCCAAACAAACAAACAAACATATAAACAATGAAGCAACATCAAGAATATATTGGGAGGGTTTTGTTCATTAAAATATTAAATTAAAATAAATACATAAATAAAAACCAAAAATAAACAGATAGATGAATGAATTAACATCAAGAAGATTGGGATAGTTTTGTAATAAAAATAAATAAATTTAAAAAATAGATGAATGAATGACTGAACAATTAAAGAGGATATATGCGTTTTTCTGAAATTTAAACTCGCGACTGACACCTGTGGCCAAAAAACAGAACTGCTCTTCCTTTCTGCTCGCTCTCGCAGCGCGCTCGTACGTGCACACTTCACAAGTCATCTGCTGCAAGGAGGTCAACATTATGTTTACAGAGGTAAGAACAGTCAAATACATATATTCCATTGCACTGCTTGCGAGTGTAGGCTACTTGCTGACTAGCGGTGGTGGCAGAGTGATCTGAAACGTTTAACTTGAACGCGCTCGACGTCACATCCGCAGACAGCGCGGGAAAAATCCGACCCGACAGAAAATAGGAAAAATAGGATACTGGCTTATAGGTGCACCCACTGTGAGCGGACAAGGTGTCAGTATGCTCACCAGGAGATGTTTGAGTCATAAATGGTCAAATAAAAAGGCTATTGTTACATTTATTTTGGGGAAAAAGTTCCATATAGCCCCTTTAAGCAACATCTAGAACATTGGGATGGTTTTCTAATATAAATAAAAGAAAAAAATAAATACATAAAAACTAAAATAAATAAATAAATGAATGAATGAATGAATGAATGAGCAATATCGAGAATATTGGTTTTGTAATACAAATAAAATAAAAATGATGAATTAATACATGAACATCAAAAACATTGGGACAGTAATACAAATAAATAAAATAAAAAAATAAAATAAAAATTATTTTATTATTAAGATTGTTAAGAATTATTTAATTAATTATTTAATTAATAAGCAATTAAGCAACATCAAGAATATTCTGATGGTTTTGTAATACAAATAAAAATAAATAAATAAATAAAAAGGTGAATGAATGAATGAATGAACATTGGGATAGTTTTATAATTAAATTTTTTTTTTTATATATATATATATATATATATATATATATATATATATATATATATATATATATATATATATATATATATATATATATATATATATATAAACAAAAAATAGATTAATGAATGAATGAACAAACAACTGATGGTGATGCAGGCTCATAAAAAAAATAATTATACAATATTTACAAAAATGTCACTACAAATATTTGAAATATCATTTTAGATTGAGAATCAGCCAAGCCGAAAAGGTTTCCACCTGACAGTGGTCACATATCAGAGCATAGCTGCCGTTAAACCAGTTTAAACTCCATTATGGACCAGTACAAGGCAAGTTTAGTGTGTGTTCATGCTGGGTTCTGCTGGTCAAGCTGCAGTGATACACACATTAACCAGCTCGTTCCAGTGACACACACACCAGACTTAATCTGGGAATTCCAGAAGACGGCGAGTCCTTCTTACCGTTGATGGTCTCGTTGCTGAGTGTGCGTGACAGAAACTTGAGGTCTCCCAGTGGAGTGATGATGGCCGTGACGTTTCCCAGCATGCTCCCCATCCCTAACAGCAGCAGCATGATGAAGTACAGCACAGACCACAGCTGAGACAGAGGCATGTTCTTAATGGCCTCACTGTACACGATAAACGCCAGACCGGTGCCCTCCACCGCCTACACACACACACACACACACACACACACACATGCACACACAAACACATGCAAACACACGCAAGCGCGCGCACACACACACACACACACACACAAACCCACGCAAGCGCACACACAGACACAAGCACATACGCACACGGACACACACACACACACACATCATTTGTTTGATGAATGGAAACTTCAGTGAACAGCATTTATTTGCATTTATTAAAGCATTTATTGAATAGAAATCTTTTGTAACAATTATAAATGTGTTCATTTTTGATCAATTTAATGCATACTTGATGAATAAAAGTATTAGTTTCTCTCTTTTTTATCTTACCTTTGAATGGTATCAGTTTCCAAATGTACAAACATTGATAATAATAATAAATGTTTCTTGAGCATCAAATCATCATATTAGAATGATTTCTGAATGATCATGTGACACTGAAGACTGGAGGAATGATGCTGAAAATTCAGCTTTGATCACAAGACTTCTTTGAAAAACATAAAAATTTTAATGTTTCCAAACTTTTGACAGGTACTGAATTTACATATTTAAGTATTGCTACACAAATATTGCTACACAAATATTTTTACAACAAGTGATCAAAGACTGACCAGTTTACCATAAAAAGTTTATAAGTAGTTGTTTTTTTTATACCTGGTTTGTATTGCCTGTACGGTCTGTGTCTGATAAATTGTATAACTTTAATGTTTTTTTTTTTTTGCTCTGAAAAATATTTATACAAATATACTTTACCATCCATATTGCCATTTTTTTATATTTTGGAATACATTTACAAATATTTACTTTACAAGCGAAAAGGAGAAAAGAAAAACAAAAAGTGGACAAAGAGTAAACAGAGTGTAACCACAAATACAAATATATAGAGAGTAATAAGTAAGCAGGTAAATTGGTCAGTCACTGATCACCGTGGCTGTGTAATGTGGGCGTAATGTGGTGTGTGTGACACACAGGTCAGTTTACCGTGTCTAGCTCCGCCTCTAGACTGCAGGCTTCGATCTTTGAAGCGATGGCCGCAAACCTCTCAGGATGAGTGTAGTTCAGATGACTGATCCAAGAGCTGACGTTCTCCATGCTGATGGTCTCCTCAGACAGATCGAATGTGTTGAGCAGTAACAGCCTCATCCTGGATCAACAGAAAACGCTTTCTGAAAACTGATCTGAAGAGCTTCCTTGGGAAATTACAAGAGTTGCGTCTGCATTGTTTATTGAGCAAATAACACTCATGTAACATATATGGATGGTTTACTTTTTTTGGATGTTAATACACTTTCTTGTATCACAATTTGATGTTCAGAGTCCCAGATGTCTTTCCGTGCTCACGGCCAAAGGACTATTTGAAAATTTTTTCTTTTTTACTTTTGTCTGACTCAGTTTAAGACGATATTTTGATTCCCCAAATTAAAACAAGCAACTTTACAGAGATATTCAGATACCTTGTCACATATAAACATCATATTCAAAATAAGGCTGCAACCTGAATTTCAACAGAATTTTGTGTGCATGTAAACACAACCTAGTGAAAAAAAAACTGTACCAAAATGTATTTAAAATAAATTTATTTCATACTAAGTATACTCTTTTTATATTAACATATTTACTGATATATGGCTTGAGACTTACTGATAGGCCTATATTATAATAAAACATTTACAAAGAGTAAAGAGTTTACTTCTTTATTGCAAAATGCACATTTCATAATGTTAAGTATAATGTGTTTAATATCACTATTAGTAAGGATAGTATGATCTCTGTATAATATCTTTAAATGCAAGAAAATTAAAGTGTACCTGAACATGCAATAGTTACACTTTAGCACAGCCAAATACACTTAAGTATATCTTTAGTTAAACTTCAGCAGCATTTCCGGAAAACGAACGTATATTAAGTACAAAATTAGTTGCTCCGATTTAGCAAACTTTAAATATATTAATTTAGTATACCAAAAGTACAATAGCTGGGTATTTATATTAAATAAGTACATAAATATTTAAAGGTATTTCTTGTGTACTTCTAATAAAATGTATGTGAAATACATTTATTTTATGCTATATTTATTTTTCGATAGGGCTGTCAATGAGTCCATTGCAATGACAGATGAGGAGAGTGTTTTAGGAAACCTATTTGAAAACCATCATTATTGTTGCAGATTTCATGAGATGACATGTTCTACTTTTTCCATACAGTTCTGTGAACAAGTGATGGATGATACTCTCACTCTGAATAGTTTCCATATAATATCCTAAACATTCTGAAAGACGTCATCTGAAACGAGCTTAAAAATAAACTTAGAGAAGCCAAGAGATCATATCATAATATGAACCGACTGCCAACATTCAGTTTAATGTTTGATGGAATAAAATAATGAGAGAACGATCATTCATTCTGCACATCCTAGGACACAAGAGGTTAGTGAATCTCTTGATAAGATCACAGATTTAATTGACTAAACCTGATGTTTAAACTCATAAACGTACATCGCTGGCGTCTCACCTTTCCAAGCAGCTTTCGTAGTTAAAGGTGGCTTTAAAGCCGTAGATGGCGAAGGTCACGATGCTGGCGAACACAGACGTGCCGCTGTTGATGAGTGACACCACCACGGCCTGCCTCTCGAAGTTATTGTTGTGGTGGTTGTAACTGGCAAAAGCGATTAAAGAGCCGAAGCCCAAACCCAGAGAGAAGAAGATCTGAGTGGCGGCGTTGATCCATGTTTGAGGGTTTGCTAACTGCTCCAGCTAACGTAAACACACATGTGTTTAATGCACACTCAACTAGGCTACAACCCAAAGAATCACTCAATGAGCTGGACTTTCTTACCTTGGGTGTGAACAAGTACTTGACTCCGTTCCAGGCCCCGTGAAGGGTGACGCCGCGGATCAGATAGATGATCAGAACCACGTATGGAAACGTAGCGGTAAAATACACGACCTGTGGAGGAAAAGTCAAAGATACAACGGGCTGGAACTAAATGAAATTAGTAAATTAGCTGTTTTTTTCTAGTGATATATTTTAACATTATTATTTTATAATATTTCTGTGATATTTTGTTTTCGGTCATGTCTTCAGTGTCACATGATCCTTCAGAAATCATTCTGATTTGGTGCTAAAGAAACATTTCTTATTATTATCAAAGTTAAACACAGTTACTTCATATTTTTGTGGAAACTGATTTGTTTGGATTCATTGATGAATAGAAAGTTCAAAAGAACAGTATTTATTATCAATAGAATTTTAATGTCTTTTTTAAATCAATTGAATGTGTCTTTGCTAAATAAAAGTACAATTTCTTTTTTCTCTTCTTTTCTTTTTTAAATCTTACTTACCCCAGAATTTTGAATGGCAGTGTATTGTGATTTTTTTTAAATAAACATATTTTATTTTATTTTATAAAAATAGAGCAGCTAAAACTGTTTTCAACATTGATAATAATAATAAATTATCTTAGAATGATTTCAAAATATATATTTTTAAAAACAGTTCATTTAAATTGTAATCATATTTCAGAGTATTACTGTTTTTACTGTATTTTTGATCAAATAAATGCAGCCTTGATGGAATTAAGAGACTTCTTACAAAAACTTTCAAAAACCTTAATGTTTCCAAACTTTTGACCTGACCGGTAGTGTTTATAGCCTATATATATATATATATATATATATACACTCACCGGCCACTTTATTAGGTACACCTGTCCAACTGCTCGTTAACACTTAATTTCTAAGCAGCCAATCACATGGCGGCAACTCAGTGCATTTAGGCATGTAGACATGGTCAAGACAATCTCCTGCAGTTCAAACCGAGCATCAGTATGGGGAAGAAAGGTGATTTGAGTGACTTTGAACGTGGCATGATTGTTGGTGCCAGAAGGGCTGGTCTGAGTATTTCAGAAACTGCTAATCTACTGGGATTTTCACGCACAACCATCTCTAGGGTTTACAGAGAATGGTCCGAAAAAGAAAAAACATCCAGTGAGCGGCAGTTCTGTGGGCGGAAATGCCTTGTTGATGCCAGAGGTCAGAGGAGAATGGCCAGACTGGTTCGAGCTGATAGAAGGGCAACAGTGACTCAAATAACCACCCGTTACAACCAAGGTGGGCAGAAGAGCATCTCTGAACGCACAGTACGTCGAACTTTGAGGCAGATGGGCTACAGCAGCAGAAGACCACACCGGGTGCCACTCCTTTCAGCTAAGAACAGGAAACTGAGGCTACAATTTGCACAAGCTCATCGAAATTGGACAATAGAAGATTGGGAAAACGTTGCCTGGTCTGATGAGTCTCGATTTCTGCTGCGACATTCGGATGGTAGGGTCAGAATTTGGCGTCTACAACATGAAAGCATGGATCCATCCTGCCTTGTATCAACGGTTCAGGCTGGTGGTGGTGGTGTCATGGTGTGGGGAATATTTTCTTGGCACTCTTTGGGCCCCTTGGTACCAATTGAGCATTGTTGCAACGCCACAGCCTACCTGAGTATTGTTGCTGACCATGTCCATCCCTTTATGACCACAATGTACCCAACTTCTGATGGCTACTTTCAGCAGGATAATGCGCCATGTCATAAAGCTGGAATCATCTCAGACTGGTTTCTTGAACATGACAATGAGTTCGCTGTACTCAAATGGCCTCCACAGTCACCAGATCTCAATCCAATAGAGCATCTTTGGGATGTGGTGGAACGGGAGATTCGCATCATGGATGTGCAGCCGACAAATCTGCGGCAACTGTGTGATGCCATCATGTCAATATGGACCAAACTCCCTGAGGAATGCTTCCAGCACCTTGTTGAATCTATGCCACGAAGAATTGAGGCAGTTCTGAAGGCAAAAGGGGGTCCAACCCGTTACTAGCATGGGGTACCTAATAAAGTGGCCGGTGATTGTATATATATATATATATATACCATCATACACACTAACACGCACATAGTGTGTGGGTGTGTGATGTTTTTATGAAGTGAAATCCGACAAAAAAAAACTATAAAAACAAACCTTTCAAATATTTCACATGATCATAATTAGTCAATTAAAAAACATGAATCCATTTCAATGTTTGATGTTAAGGATGTTTCTGTTTACTTCTGTACAATAGACGGTTTTGGTACTGTATTAGTCACCAGTTGAGAATCAGAAGGTTTAGTCTCACCATTCCGGTAGATTTGACCCCTCGGACGATGAACAGGTAGACTATGATCCAGGCCAGCAGGAGACACAGCGCCTGGCCCATGTGAATGCCTCCATTCTCATCGATGGAGGACGAGATGTTCAGCGTCTCGCGGTAGAAGAAGTACTGTGTGGGTGAAGCCACCTCACACTCCTCCAGATAGCCCGTCCGGTTACTGTTGACGGGACACTCGGCCCAGGGCAGCACTGACTGCAGGCGCATTAACACCACAGACATAATGATCCACAGATCCAGGACAGTTCCTAAACTACCAGATCATACTCATTATATCAAGTACTTTCACTTGAGTCAAGCAACTCTTCTCAGAAATGATTCATGAGCTACTAAGAAAATAAGATTTTAGATTATTTAGTCATTTTCTGCGTAACAAAGTTTAGTTTGGTTTACACATCAAAAAGTGATTTTCTTGTCTTGTTTTCCAGTACAAATATTCTTTACTTAAGATGCAAAATAACATGCTCGTTTTGCTAAAAGTTAAGCGATTGTTTATGTTTAAAATGAGAAAAACATCTGCCAGTGGGGTTAGAAAAATCGACTTATTTTAGAGGAAGTTTCTTTTTTTCTGAGCCCATTGACTGGTATTTAGTTTTAAACATAAACATTGAGGTAACTTAATATTTTCCTTGTTTTAAGCATAAACAATCACTTAATTTTAATAAATTTCTCCCAAAACGCATGTTATTTTGCATCTCAAATAAATGGATCTTGTAAGATTGTACTGGACAAGTTCACTTATACGTTCACTTCATTTTATGCAGATCCTGTTCACTATTAGTAAATTATACCAAATACACAAACATATTCATATGTAACGTATTTTGATGGATTTGATTATGCTTTTAGCTGTCAATAAACAGTGAATAATCCATTTAGCAGAATTAGCATAAAATGTTGGTTTTGACCATCGGCCCTCCTCATCTCTTTATATCAGCATTGGGATAATAGATAAGCCCATATGAAACATTATTCTCTTCAAAGAAACATCTAAAAAAAAAAAATTCAGTACACTAACCTGAAATGAATGGAAGAGATACCAGAAGCTCCAGGCGTTGATGACGTTGTAGTACAGACACAAGTACATGGAGGTCACAACACTGGCAATGCCTGAACAATGCATGTATGGATGAGGACGATAAAGGATGATATCTGATCATTATGGCATCAAATGTCTGATAAATGAAGTTCGGGACACTGACCCAGTCCACCCAGATACGGGCTGATGGCGGTCCACGCTCCGATGCTCCCCAGACGCATCTTCTGACCGATGGCCAGCTCCATGCAGAACAGAGGAATCCCCTCCAGAACCAGCATCAGCAGATACGGGATCAGAAACCCACCTGGAGGAATACAAACACACATTAAAAAAAGGTCACTTTAAAGTCAGCATAAAACGAAAGTTGCGATTGTCTTTCATTCCCTATTGTGACGTATATATTTAAGTCAAGTGGCTTTTGGAACAAGAAAAAATGATATTGGGGAACTGAATGGATGGTTGTGTTTTGCTATTGGTGGATCTCATGTGATTGACAGGTTGCCCCGCCCTCACGCCAGCAAACGCATCATCAAGAGATGAGCTGCAAGAGGGAGAAGTTATTTTGATTAGAGATTACGAGGGTACATGCATTAATAATTGTGATGTGCATGGATAAATCTTAGAATAAATATGACAATATTTCATTAAAAAATAAGAACTTTGATCATGGTGACTTTAACCAGTAACCTTCTCTCTCTCTTTATCAACACCTATTTCATCATTGTGTGGCTTTATGATGAAGGACTAAAACGTATCTATCTAAAACTTAAACCATAAAAAAATTTCGTTAGTTGAAATGAAAATAAACATGACCTGAAATAAAATAAAATATAAAAAAAAACTTTAAACATATTTTATTTCAACTTGCCAAGGCGACATTTCTAATTTTCATTTAGGTTAAGATTTTAAGACTTTTTCAGCCATTTGTATAATACTTTTACAAATCAGTTTATAGAGATTTAAGGAGAACGTGCCAGGAATTTACAGATATAGATTAAAAGGGTTGATTATTATTCATGAAATCAACATTTTGAAATGACTTTAGTTTATAGTTTAAAAATATGCAAATTCTAGATGCATTTATGTCGTGCAAAATGTGATTAATGAGAACATTTAATTTACTGAAAATATTGTTAAGCACATTCCATGTTATTTGTACAGTGTAAATGTGAGCACTTTGGAGGTTGAGCACCTCTAACTCTCTCTAATCCTCACAGGAAAACAGGATTACTCTTAATGAGGGAATTTTGGAATATTTGACAGCATCATGCAAATCAGCCGTGACTGACTGCGCACATACCTTCCTTTATGTTTGTACTTTGATCGCATTGCTAAACGGTAAACAAAGGATTTGTGAATTGTTATTCAGGAGATGCTCCTCAAAGATGCACTGAATGCCTAACCAGAGACGTTTAGCAGACGAATGAAACAGAGGAGAAATGCTAATCAGTTTTCTGCCAGATTATCTAGAAGAGTCTCAGTGAATCTCAGTTTGACTTTCCGCTTCCACACAGAAGTACAACACTAAATTTGTCCGCAGAACAACTGATATGTGCTGAGAATCTGGATGAGATGCTCATGAAGTTCACGGACGATAAAACCCTGGTGACGAGAACACTGACTTTCTGCACAAACGAGTGCACTTGAAGAGACAGTAAACAAGAGAGAAATATATCTAAGTATATAAACACTTACTTCACTAATCTAACACTTCTTTTACTGCAATTTCATTCAAAGAAAATTGAAAAATTTGACCTGCATGATCTCTCTTTCTCTCTCTCTCTCTCTCTCTCTCTCTCTCTCTCTCTCTCTCTCACACACACACACACACACACACACACACACACACTTGTACATCTGAGATTGCTCAACGCAATCTTTCTTTCTCTCCCTCTCTCTCTCTCTCTTTCACACACACACACACACACACACACACACACACACACACACACACACACACACACACACACTTGTACATCTGAGATTGCTCAACGCAATCTTTCTTTCCCTCCCTCTCTCTCTCTCACACACACACACGCACATTATGATTTATGATTTAATATAATAAAAAGACGGACAAAAATCTAAGTAATTGCTATTAATTATTATTAATAATAATAAATAAATAATATAGTAACAGCCACAGTGTAAAAAGTTAATATTGGCATTTTCTTTAATGAACTATTTCTACCTGATCTGCTTGAAAAAATTATTTTATTAATGTAATATTTAGTCCTATTAAAGACAAATGAGCTAATTTAGACATTGCCTCATTGAAGTTATTGAAAGGACTAAACTTTTATTGAAGAGCCATGCTTGTTTTTCCACATGCATCCCACTAAGACACCCATGAGCATCATCATGACTACAGTGTAAAATGATAAATACATAATCATCCAGGAAAAACTATTTATAAATACAGCTAAACTTTTTAACAAAGTAGAGTTGTTTTTGATATTTCTAAGATTTAAAAAGCAAAAAAATAAAAAAGAATCTATTAATTTGTTGAGAATTTTTTGGAAAGAAATATCAAATTGCACATTTTGTTTTGTTCTGTTGTTGTTATCAATTTCTCTGTCAAGAACTAATCAATCTACACTGCAAGCATGAGGAGTAAAAGTAAAACACTAATCGTCTTACCTCCTCCATGCATTTGGCAGAGATACGGAAAACGCCAGACATTCCCAAGTCCCACTGCATAAGACACACATGCCAGGACAAACTGCATAGGACTGTCCCAGGACGGACGTGCTTCCATGCTCATGATGATGATGATGATGATGTCCTTCAACACTGTCAACTCGCACAGGAGATCAGTCACACTGCACTCTGCAAACAGAAAAATCCTAGAGAACGATGGAGTCTGGGAATATTTCAAAGTCCAGTGTGCAAACGTGAAGTTAAACTTGGAGTGTAAAGTGGGAGTTTTCTAAGGAAGCCGGAGGGAGGGACAGGAAGTTTCACTGGCTGAGTTTATTTACGTAATTCAGGTGAATGTTTGATCATAGTGTGTTATCTCCTCAAACATTCATTATCGTCTTTTTATTGCAGAGTTTATAAAAAGAGCCAAGTACATTCTGTAAAGTCACACATCAAGGCTTTAAAGGTGTTTGTAGTCCATGCCTGTCTGTCGCTTCAATCTACATTGGTTGTCCTACAAGTTTTAGCAGGTTTATCCAGTTAAAATGTAAAATCTTGCTCTTCTTGAAAACTTTTGACTTGCATAAATATTTATGACATCATCCGGAACAACTTTTGTCCAATCAAATGCTCTGAAGAATGAGAATAACCCTCCCCTATAAAACCACCTGCAAATGATGTCCAAGTGTGATTTTTTAAAATTGTGTCTCTAGTGGGCTTGTTGGTCACATGAAATAGACGTTTTGCATTTTAAGATAACGTTTAAAACAGCTCAGAAAAAAGTTCCATTCTGTGTCATTTTGGTAAAAATGTCAAATTAAAATAAATAAAAATTCTTAAATAAAACACTTACACCTTGCAAAAATGCATTCTGGATTCTGTCCCATTTTTTGTAAAAAAAAAAAGTGCTAAATTAAAACAAATATTTTAAAATAAAAACAAATCAAAGTAAAACACTTAACTGTGCAAAAATGCATTCGGTTCCAGAAAACAACCCCATCAGGATGACAAAGGTCATGAAGGTCATGAAGGTCATACACCTCAAACTTAATTTACCTTTGACCACTTTGAATGCAAACACTGCTGGGAATCCTCAGGCTAGGTGAGTGTCCTTTAATAATCAACTAATTGACAATAGTTGTGTACGTGATGTACAGCTATATTGTGCTCAACATTTGACGTTTTGTATTTTTACAGGTGCGTGACCTTTATTACTTTATGAAATAAGAAAAAATCTCAAGCCTGTTTTACACAATCAGCGTATGCAGTGAACATTATAAATATGATATGAATATGCATCACTAATATGCACCGCAAACGCGAGATGTATGAATCCGGCATTCATATTTGACTTTTGTGGATGCAGCATCATGCAAAACCAAAAGATAACATACGAAACTCGAAAAATTAGAATACTGTGCAAAAGTTCATGTATTTCAGTAATTAAAATTAAAAGGTGAAACTAATATATATAACTATATACATATGCATGATTATACTTTTCAGAGGGCCGACATTTCTGTATTTAAAATCCTTTTTTTATTGATTTCATGTAATATTCTAATTTTCTGAGATTTTGAATTTGGGGTTTTCATAAGCTGTAAGCCATAATCATCAAAATTATAACTTTTGCACAATATTCAAATTTTTCGAGTTTCACCTGTAGATCAGGGATTCCCACACTGGGGCTTATGAGTTGATGAGAAGCTAATAATGAATTAAATCATAATTAAAAGAAACAAAGAATTTAAAAATAAAAGCTAATCAAGATACTATATAGAATTAAAAATATATATACAGACACAGGGAATATTTTATGTTTAACTGCATGTCATGTGACCACATTAACCATCGAAAAAGCATTATTGAAATATTAACTTAAAATCTCAGAGGGACCTCAAGTAAATATTTTAGCTCAAAGAGGTTCTCCTGCAAATACTCAAACATATACTTGCCATTATTTAACTAAAGCCAAAACCATAAAAACATTTTAATAAGACTAATAAAAACTATAATAGTAGGAATGGCCTATGAACCATTCTAAAATAATTGCCAATAAAAAGTGTCTGACAACTGTGGGGTTACTGAGATAAAGTGAGTAGTATTTGGCTTGTAAAATCGGGAACAGACAAGAAAGGGAAACATTTCCCCAATGCAATGGACGAGTTTGGGTGACAGGTGCGTCCCATCTGCGGACGTCTCATAACGCACAATGTGACCGATGCTTCCTTCATTGGAGGATCGCTGCAGGAAACACAGCTGTAAGACTGCATGCAAACTTGTTTTTCCACATGCATCCCACTGGTAGGACACCCAAACGCATGCATTTGCTCCAGGAGTGACCCAGGTTTATTTGATGTCTCAGCAGCCTCACTGCTCGAGACGCTCTGTCCCGCAGGGATGACGCGATCGCTGTTCTGGAACTGGAACAGAACGTGAAGCCGCTCAACGGGAGGCGCACAAACATCTCTGCACTAAACGAGTACAGGAACACACACACACACACACACACACACACTCACACTCACCCGGGTTATGCGAAGTGGAGGAAGTGACTTTAAAGAACTGGCAAACATTCTTCCGGTAACGTTAACAAAACATTAATTAAAAAAGATAGCAAGGGTATTTGAAGCCTAGCCTACATCATCGTTCATGAAATGTATTCTTTTTTTTTTTTCTTTTTTTTTACCCTGAAACGTTTTAGTTGAACGTGGTTGTTCGGATCTATTTGTCTCGGAACGTTTAGAGAACGTATTCCTGACTCCGTGCTCGTGGGAAGCAGGAATTTGGAATTTGATGCCTGTCACATCTTGTCAATCCGAGAGACTATAGTTCGTCCTCTAAAGTGCTTCGTGTATAAACCAAAACTGTTAATATAATTCTAACGAAAATAATTAAAGCTCTATAAATAAGACTAGTTAAAAGCCACGCATTGCAATTCGTTAACCATTAAAAACTGACCACGTCTCGTTTATTTATAACTTCAAGTCTAACACTGCCATCTACTGGCATTGCATCTAAATTGCATTGCATCAGTTTTGCATCAGTTTCTGTGCAAATCAGTAAAGCTTTAGTCTTTATTTTATTTTCAGATGTGTCTCAAACTTTACTGTCACCGTCCCGCTAGCCAAGTTTACTTACAATTAAACCCTAATCTAATCATGACAAACTATCGTTGGAAAGGTCTAAGACTTCTTAATAGATATTTTAGCATTGTTTTTTTGTTGTTGTTACAAATTATGTAACACTAATAGATGAATTTATGACAAGAAAGCTCCTCAAAAAATCTACATCATACCAGGAGATCTTTGTCACAAAAAGTCGACTATATAATGTCTAGCATGTCTAGTATAATATATAAAGTATAATATATATTATCCTCTAAAATATAATTTCACCTTTTTTTATTACATCACATTTGAGTAGTTATCATAAATTAGGTATCATTTGAAAGCTTACAAACTCAGAATGAATCCGGTGTAACCCGTTTTGAAATCGGACCTTGCGTTACCATAGAAACTGTACTGATGACAGATAAGGGGTTTTAACCCTCTTGTTTATGTTGCGGATTAATTTGGCCCATTTAGATTTTTGAGTTGTCTGAAATATCGGTTAATGAATCTATGTTCATCATGACCCTAAATACCAAGAAGAAATTATTTTTGACATTTTGTGACTTCTCATTTAGTGTCATGAACATACATATGCATACAAAGTTTCAAAGATTTGTTTTGACACATACACACTTAATTTCTATTATGTTTGTAACGTGTGTGAGTCAGTTTGACCCACATATTTTAATGTTTTAAGGCAACTGTACAGACCCATAATAATAATTTATTTTATTTTAAAAAAAAGTACAACTCCATGAAGCTAAACAGGAGCTCCCCCCTGTTGTTTCTTTTGTCAAGCTATCTGAAATTTTAACTTGTGTTGTTTTTTGTTACATTTTGTGACTTTTCCCCATTTAGGGTCATGAACATGCATGCAAAGTTAATAAAGTATTACTAAATGTAGAAATTAATATAGACTAAGATTAATAAATCCCGAAGAACAAAACTGTTTAGCCTAGACTGTCAGTCCCACTTTTTGAGCATAGACAACTTAAATTGTTATAAATCTGTAATACTTCGGAGCACTGTCAAACTCAAGCTGAACTCAAGGTGAAACGTCACTGATTATTGTAGAAGTAAAAAAAAAAAAAAAAAAAAAATTATAAAAGTTATAGAAAAAGTTTTAGAAGTTTAAGTTTAAGAAAATATAAATGTTATATTAAATATGTATTTTACAAAGCTTGTTCAACTCTAAATCTAAGAAAATCAAAGCCAAACATCTGAACAAGTTCTGTGCCAAATTGTTTGTAGATATCTCACAAAAATGAACTTTTAAGTAAGATTTCTTTGGGTGCAATCCTAAACTTTACACTAGATAACATCCAGGCTTTACTGAGGACCAGACAAGGTCTTTTCAATTTCTATATATGGGTTGAGTGATCTGAACCATATAGTTGTCTAGAATTTTCAAAATAGTAGACATCCTTCAGAGGCAGTAATCTTAATATTTGATTTGAATTCAATCTCTAGAACACACATATACACATACATAAAGAACCAGAGCATAAATGATAGTTTGGCACCACGTCACAAATGGAGAATCTATCGCTATTTATATATTATCTTTTGCTCTGTAATTTCTTTTGAAAATCAAATATGAAAACTATTGCACACGTCCCACAGGTGTGGGGAGGGACCGTCTTAAAATAGTGGTTAAATACATTTTTATAAATCATAATTTCAGCTATTTATTCTTTGCAATGTGTGAAAATAGTTTGTACCCGATTGTGTGATTTTTTTTTTTAGGGAATTGTATTGAATCTAATTTGACCTGCTCCAACAAGGCCATACGCAGAAATCGAACAGTGCACGAGGGTCAAAGACAAGAGATGCAATCATTTGACAAAGATACAAACATTCAAACAATTATTAACCGGTTCAAAAAAACTTCAATAAACAAAGTTTTGTTTTTAATGCACATCAAGTTTAATACAGTTCCTGTTAAATTACAAAATACATAGTATCTATATTCACATTTATATTTACTCATAAGAAATCTTTCTGAATTCCAGATTGGTTGAAGCTCCTCTGGAGGCTCAATGTGTGTCTGTGAAGATGTTAATCAATAAACCCGAATGGATCACATTTACATTGACTCAGCAGAAGCATTTGACCCCTCAGGGTTTGATGAGACCAAAAGGGGAGGGAAGGGAACCTCCCCGCGTCCACATGTCCCGCTCCAGCCGTCTCTCCGGCGACAAAGAACCAGGTCAACCCTGAAACAAACACCATGTCCTCCTGTAAAAAGCTCTTGATGCGCCTCATGCTGCTCGCGGCTGGGTTCAGCCTTCTGTGTTCGGCAGGTGGGTGAGGAAACGCTTGGACTTTGAGAGATGTGTATCTGCTACATCACTGCTTTATGTCCATTTTTCATTGTTTAAGCTTGCTCTGTCTTGTTTAATCAAACACATATGGGTGGATGAGTACTGAGGGTCTAGAACCTAAAACACTAAATCAGTTCTTATAGGCCTATTTTTACTTATTTATTAAAACACCATGTTCCTACACTGATAGTTACTTTGCACATTTATGTGTTAAAACACGAGTGAGTGATGAAAGCTCTGCCAGTTTTGGGTGAATGTTCAGGTTATTCCTGCTGCTTCCACTAGAGGGACAGTTGGGAAAGTTCTTCAGTGTCAGATGAATGCAGTGGAATGGGACACAATGGATTTGCATGAGAATGGTGTTGCTGAAAGGTCCTGTAACTGAGGTGTTTTCCATCTCGGTCACGCCATTCGCTTTGCCTCTGAACCCTGGCGACCGTGATTCCACTGAAATCTGTCCATTTCCTCACCCTGTCCCTCCTCTTCCTCCTCTTCCTCATCCTCCTAGTCCCTCTGCCCTCCGAAGTCTCAGTCATGGACAACAGCACCGATCACAGGAACGGATCAACCTTCCTGTACTTCGCCTACGGCAGTAACCTTCTGAAAGAACGACTGCAACTGAAGAACCCATCAGCCATCATTCACTGTGTGGCCAAACTGAAGGTATATCTATCTATCTATAGTATCTATCTGTCCATCCATCGTATCTATCTATCTATCTATCTATCTATCTATCTATCTATCTATCTATCTATCTATCTATCTATCTATCTATCTATCTATCTATCTATCTATCTATCTATCTATCCATCATTTCCATCTATCTATCCATCTATCCATCTATCCATCCATCTATAATCGATTGTTCATTGTTTGATCATCTATCTATGGCCCTGTTTACTCCTGGTATTATGATACGTTTTGATCGATCGGATCACAAGTGGACGACTCTAAATACAGGTGTAAACGGGGTGTAAAACGTTTTGAGCTTGTCCACTTTCGACCACTTCTAGAGGTAGTTGAAAACGCATTAGACCGGATTGCTGTCGTAGTGTAAACGCTCGTGTGGTCGAGTGTGTTCGAGCAGCCACAGAAGACGTCTACTCTCCGTCTCCTGATCTAATGCACACACATTATGGGAAGAGCTCTAGCCAGACGGGGTTTAAACTCTGTCGGCTGAAGATACAAGATTGGTTTGAAGATGTTAAACGTAGCAACCACAAAGTTCTCTCACCATCCCTGATTTCTAACACACACTCACAGCGTTCGGCTGGTCTTTCGTCTGTCAGAGCAGAAACTAAAGCTGATGCTCAGTATGTTTTACAGCATCTCTGTGTGCGTTCACATGTAAATTAAGCATAGTTATTTTGATTATAGAAGTTATATAAGATCGAGTGATCTAAGAAAAACATTGACCCGCCCATAGACCGTCTCCTTGAAGAAATCAGGACAGAAGTGGTTGAAAGTGGACAAAAGAGACTGATTAAAACACCAGGTGTAAACGGGAATGTGTCTCTCTCGTCTTCTTGTGATCCGATCGACCAAAACGCAACTTAATACCAGGTGTAAACCTTTCTATCCAGTGATCTATATAATATGTAACTCATATACAGGTGAAACTCGAAAAATTAGAATATTGTGCAAAGGTTTGTGTATTTCAGTAATTCAAATTAAAAGGTGAAACTAATATATTTAGTAACTTTATACATATGCATGATTATACTTTTCAGAGGGCCGACATTTCTGTATTTAAAATCCTTTCTTCTAATTTTCTGAGATTTTGAATTTGGGGTTTTCATAAGCTGTAAGCCATAATCATCAAAATTATAACTTTTGTACGATATTCCAATTTTTCGTATTTCACCTGCAGTGAATCTGTCTATCTAGTAACTAACTTGTCAACTCCTCTAGGACTACAAGCTGGTCTTTGGCAACCATAAAGGGGTAGCGAGTCAGCGCTGGCAGGGTGGTGTTGCGACCATCGAGCACAGCCCAGGAGAAGAGGTGTGGGGGGTCGTGTGGAGGATGAACATGACCGACCTGGAGTCCTTGGACCGGTAGGAGCTTTCAGACCCACAACACACACTTTATAAAGACAAATGAGAGATCATCCTGTACAAAAGTTGCATATACCTAATTAGAAGTAAGCAGAAGGTCGTCACTTGTGCTGAATGTTCTTCTGCAGTCAGGAGAATGTGAAAATGGGGACGTACAGCCCAATGGAGGTGTTCGTGTCCACCAGTGGCCAGGATCTCCACTGTCGGACATACATCATGAACAGCTGTGTGTATGCGCCACCGTCACCACATTATCTAGAGGTACAGTCTCCTGCTTCCTGTAACACATCACAACCAACATGAGGCTTTTATCAGGACTTTAGTTTACTTTCTCTGTTATTGCCCCCAAACAGCGTTCAAACACTCTCCGATTTTAAATCTAAGCAAAAAACTCATGTTTTCTTTGGCTTTTAATGTATTGTAGAGATTAATAGAATCTCTTTTATTGTTTTTGTTTGTTCTTTGTGTGAATGGTGTTATAATTTGTAGTAGTAAAGCACTTTGGTCAACTCTAAGTTGGTTTAAACTGTGCTATCGAAATAAACATTAGTTTAGCTCTGTGCTTCTCAACTAGGGGACGGGAGTAAACTTCCATGCAAGCCTCGAGATGACAGCATTAAAGGATATTTAACACCCAAAAATGTAAATTATCCCATAATTTACTCACCTTCAAGCCAGGTGTTTATGACTTTCATCTTTCAGCCAAACACAGTCGGAGTTATTTAAAAAAAAATCCTGGCTCTTCCAAGCTTTATAATTGGAGTGAATGGACCCTGAGATTTTGAAGCCCAAAAAAGTGCATCCATCCATAATAAAATTAATCTATACGGCTCCAGAGAGTTAATAAAGGCCTTCTGAAGCAAAGCGATGCGTTTTTGTTTGGAAAATATCCATATTTATAACTTTATAAACTATAATCAGTGGCTTGGTAACGGCTGTATGTGAGTCGAGGTCTGGGGGAAGAGTGATCTCTGATCCGACGCATTTTTTACCCGACGATGACTATAATCACAAGAAAAATAAATTTGATTTTTGGCTGCATTTACACTGCAAGTCCTAATGCACAGGTTAAATATTGACCCTGATCCAATGTTTTGTCCCACCTGTTGACATCTACTTAAGATAAACTAACTGTGTGTAAATTTAAGGGATAGTTTACCCAAAAAATTTAATTTGTGTCATCATTAACATTATTTGTGAACCAGGATCCACTGAATCATTGAAAGATCCGAAAATGTCTGAATTAAGAGGGGATTTATTTAAATAATAAATGTATGAAGCTGATTCAGTTTTCCCTGCATCTATTGTGTGTCGAAGCAATTAAAAAAACAGGAACTCGTGCTTCTTTAAACAGAGTAATCTGATATCGTTCTTCAAAACAGAATGAGTTTGTCATTTGTGCTGCTGGGAAAGGACAATGTTGTGGTGTTTTTTTCTGGCATTTACCCCGGCTGGCTTTGTAAGTGTGAGACAATAGAGCACCGCCAGCAACTGGGTCTGTGATACTGGCCTTCACAACAAAAACACATTAAACCGAAGTATCTGGAATATGCATATCATTTTTATACAAGAGTTTCTGCCACAAAATAACCTTTTTATATTTATCCATTGGACATGTTACTTATAGACCAGAACATGTGCTTGTTATGGCTTTATGAATAAATATGCTGTCCTGAGTATTTACAGCCTCATCTTGGAAACACTGCTGTTACATGCACATAAAACAATTTGTAAAAAATTGATTGATTAATTTAAAAAAAAAAAGTTTCTGGTGACAGGACCTAAGATATCCTTTATACATTGATTTATATTTTAATCTAAAATGTACATTTACACTATAATTCAGAAGTTTGGGGTCAATATGTTTTTTGTTTTGTTTTAAAGAAATTCATAAAATTCATACTTTAATCCAGCAATAAAGGATTAAATTATTAAAAATTATTCAAAAGGGACAGTAAAACATTTATAATGTATTTATTTTTATTCCAAATAAATTCCGTTCTTTTGGACTTTCTGTTCATCAAAGATAATCAAATAATCATATTTAATTTCATAATAAATGTTTCTTGATCAGCAAATCAGCATTTGAGAATGATTTCTGATGGATCATGTGACACTGAAGACTGGAGTAATGATGCTGAAAATTCAGCTTTGATCACAGGAATAAATTACATTTTATATTAAATATATTCACACAGAAAATATTGCTTTTAAATGGTAATATTTCACAACAATACTGTTTTTACTGTATTTTTGATCAAATGCATGCAGCCTAGGTGAGCATAAAATACTTTTTTCAAAAACATAAAACAAATCTTTAAAGCCCACCTAAAACTTTTGAATGGTAGTGTACATTACATTTATGCATTTATCAGATGCTTTTATCTAAAGCGATTCAATTCAAAGAAAAATCTCAAACCTAAAATGTTGTAAAATGTAACAAAAAAAAAGTCAGTTAAATAATCATCACTTGTTGTCATTTGTAAATGAGTACATTATTTAAAGTTTAATTACCATTTTGTATTTTTATTTATAGTTGTTATTATTATTGTTATCTTAATATTTTATGTATCTATAGCCTAATTATTTTGCGGAAAGGGTTATTATGGGGAAAAAAGTTATAACTTTACTTGTATGTAGCTTTCTGTTAATGGTTTGAAAAAATTGTTGCTTTTAGACGTACAGACATTTGGACACAAAAACGATCCGCTGTCCGCTTTACTCTTACTTTTCCAAATGACCAGAATAGACTTTTGACAGTGATCATAAAATGGAGTTTGAACACAGAAGGTGTGTCCGCTGTAGAACTGAAGTGTGTTGTGTTGCAGGTTATTGTGATGGGAGCGGAGCAGAACGGACTGCCGGAAGACTACCAGGAGAAGCTCAAGTCTATCGAAACCAACAAATATGGGGGACGTCTGCCTGTGATGGAAGAACTGGAGGAAGCTTTGAAAAAATCCAAAGAAAGGACACAAGAGATTCTATCTGAGGATTTACCCTCATAAATGTGTCTATGTGCACCCTCATCTGTAGTCTACAGAGTGTACACCACTTCACAATGCTAAAAGACAGGTTAGTTATGTTGTTTATGCAGGACAAGAAAAATGTGCAGTGTTCGTAATGTATGGTAAAACAAATGAAATTCCATAAAGTATTTACATGCCGGCATTGATTGTGTTGTGTTTTGTTATTTTTCACTTCTGATTGTCATGTGCCAAAAATAAATAAATAAATAATAATAATTAGATCTGATTCAACCAATCATGAGGTTCAGTCTGGGATTTGAACAATATTCTTAATAACTACTTATTTCCCTTCTGGTTTTAATGTAGACAACACTGGTTAGAACTTAAAACTTTTGACCATGGTTTATTTTTGAAAGAATATATACATGACATTTAGCAGTTTAGTAAAACTTTCCAGCTAACAGTGAAAGTTCTCCTAAAGTTCTTAACAAACGTTCTTCCAGTAATATTAGGTTAATATAAGGTTATCTGGTCTTTAATAATGTCATCAAAATGTTAGCGCAATAACATTATTTACCTTTTTTGTTTTTACCTTAAAGGTGCAGTTGGATGTTTACCTAACTTTTTTTTTTTTTATGTTTCAGAATGTTTAGATCAGGGGTTTTCAAACTGGTGTCCGGTGACCCATATGGTATTAAAACATTAATACATTTGATTAAAATAAATAAAACTTCATTTAAATAAATAAGAAAATCAGTGTAAAATGTAAAAACAAATAAATAAAAATAGGATTAAACATACTAAATAAATAAATTGATTAAAATAAATGATATATTTAAATAAATAAATAATAGGCATATATTTGATAAAAATGTATTTTTTAAATATTAAAATACATCTTACTTAAATCTGCAAATAACAGCAAATTAAAAACTCAATGAAGTAGGCTAATAGAAACTAAATAGTTTACACATTTATAATATACAATTTTTCACAGTATTAATTGGGTCTTTTGACATAAAATTATAAAGCTATCTTTTAAATCTTAGGATGGGGGTCCCTCTCATACAAATCATCATATTTTGGGGGTCCGTGGCATCAAAGATTGAAAAGCTCTGGTTTAGAATAATATTTAAAGCTACAATATGTAAGATTTTTGTAATAAAATATCTAAAAATCATTTGCACAGTGTGATATATTTCCTGCAGTTGTGTACTTACAATATCCCAAAAGTTCCCAACGATTTTTAATTTCAGAGGAATTCCAATTTTAAACAATGGCTCGTCCATGTTCACTTGTCGCCTGTCAATGACGTAATAATATCCGCGATATCCCTGGTTTCGGCTCGTACTGCCATAGTAACCATGGCGACAGACGTGGACGACTGCGTTACGTCTAGCGGCACACTCACGCTGTTGTTGTTTCGAATGTTAGAATATGATCAGTAGAGGAAAGTCGTTGAGTTGTGAGTTGTGCCAGTTTTTACTCAGTGACTTTAAAGTGAGGCCATGACAGTAATGCCTTCAACTTAAGGATGTACATATATTTCAGGATGTGGTGCATCCCTGAGAACAATAACTTTGGATCTGAAATAAATTGTTTCAGAAAAAAAGTGGTCTCATGGCACAACTTGCCCCTGGTGCGGGGTAAGTTGTGCCTTTGGGGGGAATACGTTGGGGTAAATTGTGCCAGTGTGCCAGTTTATCTTTATTACTGTAATTTTAACCTTTACAGTTTTTCTCGATTGCTTAAACACATTTCTTGAAACTATACCTCGTGTTCTCAAAACAGTAAACACAAATCCGTAACGTCCCACCCAATTCCCCAAACATCCCACTTTCAGGTCAAAATTAAGCTTTACACTCAAAACCATTCACTCTTGCTGAAAAAATAAACTTTGCCCTCAGACAGGACACACAAGCCCTCAAAATCACACACACTATAGTCCAACACACTGATGCAATAAATTTAAAACAACATTTCCAAAACTGGTAAGTTATGTTGCTTGTGGTGGTTCCCCCCCTTCACAAACCTTTCCACATGATGAACACAAAAGACACAACCAATGGATACATTGGCGCATTTTTATTCCATCATGTACACAGTACAACACACACACACACACACACACACACACACACACACATTTTCTTCCTGTTTTACTCTTATTCTTTTTTTTACTCTCTCTTCTAATTTTGTTTTTATATTTACTTACGTAAGATGTGTGTGACCATCATATGACAGTGAAAGAGCACACACAAACCTTATTCTAATATGGAGTTGTATTGGAATGGTAAAGAGTGTTGGTACGTGACAGGAGGGCCTCCACTCAAGGATACAATATGATGAACAAGTCTAAGAATGTCCCACATATGGTTGAAATACCATCATTGGCCTAAAAAGATAACATTCTGGGAGTCAAGACAATAAAGGAGAAAGGATGCCCTCCTTCACTGTCACACTCTGTGTGACTGTACGACTGCTGGCCTTTTCTTGCAAGAAAATAAACCTCAAAGACAATTGGAAATGTTTGTCTCTTATTCAGTGATAGAATTTTGTTTGCCACCACACCTCCCTGAAGGTTCTGATGATAGAGGCGACGGTGAAGCGACTCAAATCTGGCCTTACTTGTAGCCCAGCCTCCCTCATTGACAAAGACATTGTCAACTAAAGTGGTTTGAATTACATCCGAGACTGCTTGTCTTCTTGCCCTTTCTCCTCCTCCTCTCCCTCCTCGACCTCTTCCTTCACGTCTTTATGGATCCATTGTTCCAAAACTCAAACTGATTCGGGCCTTTTATCTATTGAAAGATCTGATTGATGTGTTAAATTTGGACTCTTAGTGTTTTCACCTGGGTAATTGTGTGTGCTAACTGAGCTGAAGCTGTGCAGACTTGAGTGAATATTGAATACTAGGGCTTTCTAAATGACCACATGGTCTAGGCAATGAGAAATGAAGGGATTTGTGCATAGAGTTTTGGAGTGATAGTTCAACAAATCTGACTCATATGTCAAAACCAGGGAATAGTGTTTATAGTTAAGTGAAATAGGATTGCTTTTTGATAAATGGCATTATGGTTTTGAAATTTTTGTTCAAAAGCCTGGTTATAGTGTTTAAGCAATCGAGAAAAACTGTAATAATAATACCAACTCCCTGTATATTTACAGCATTAGTGAAACGTAGCTAGCTATACTGATATTTATCCAAATTAATTGATGTTAACATTGTAACATGTTGTTACTAAACTTAATTTTGTTTGGTCAGCAAATATCTTTGAGAATGATTTATATTCCGGCCTGTTGAACATGGGTTTGTGACTTTGAGCTCTTATATTTCCGAACTTTAAAAGTTTAGATTAATGCATTTAACTTTAAAACGTAGAAAACTTTTCTTGCCCCCGGATCTAGAAGACTGGAGGTCCAGTTGTGAGACCCCTCATAGTCTCACAAAATGCTGTGGATCGTTTTGACGTCACTTGTCTAGTGGTAGTAATAGGCTATTACAATCTGATTGGACCAGTCTGAGTGCTGTGGCTACTAAAATTTGGTTTGACAAGTAAAAAAAAAAGAAAAAGAAACCCTGTAATTTTCAATATACACTCTGCTTAATTAAGGTGCATCTTTTACAGTCGTTCAAACTGTAGAGTGAGGGGTGTACGGTTTTACTTTTTACAGTTCAAATTTTACATACCTGTAATAACTCTCTCTAGGCCCATTTTGTTGGATAATTTATAATTAGGCAATAAAAAATTATGGAAATGAGGCAAATAAAAAATTATGCAATGTTTACAAATTTCGTTTTTAACTTAGGGAAAATGGGGGCCATTCGAAATAACGTTTTTATAACTTGATGGGAATGTTGAGACAAACGTTCTTAGAACATATTTTTGTTGGCTGGGTAATAGTAGCAACAGCAAAATGATGAATTATTAATGACTGGGGGATTGTTTTATTTATCTGACCTCTCCACACAACTCAAACCATGTTGACACAGTTGAAATGAGCAAATCCAGGGTGGATTTCACCAATCCGGGTCATATTTCATGCTAATTTCGCCATGGTTTTAGTTTCACTTCCTAGTTAACATGGAAGGTGCGGAACCAAGTAGCCTAAACAACACGCCGCTCAGTCCGCTTAACCCCGAAGTTTCTAAAGTTTGTACAGTTAGCCGCTTTCATTTTCTTTTGAGTGAGGACGTTGATATGGCTAAACTTTCTTACAATACAATATAGTGTCATTGTCTTCTTGAACCTGTGAAAATATTTTTTAACTCGCGCTGATTTTGTTCAGACCGACTATGACGCGACTTCTGCGGGAACAGTCCGGTTACACCCTGCCCGCGTGTCTGTAAAGAGACTGGTTTAGATTATCATTAGGGTGTTGACTAACTAACCAGCTACAGTGTCCTGCTGTAAAATGGGGTCTTACAAGAAGGGGTCTCACTCTCACCTGAAGCTGCTGACTTCACACCGTGAGCTGCTGGTGGAGCAGGTGAAGAACACACAGTGTATTCTGGACAATCTCCAGATCAACGGCTTCATCTGCACTGAAGACATCGAGATTATACAGCGCAGCACCACCAAAACTGACCAGGTATACAACACTAAAACGTTATTAAAGTAGGCTACTGCTATAAGTTACTGATATCCAATAGACTGTAGCCTACCTGGTGGTACAAAAATAGTAGGGCTACAATATTTATAATAAAATAAACAGAAGTTGAAAGGTAATTACAAGTAATTTATTTTACAGTAGGCTATTTTATCCATTCTCTTTAAAAATCTTTTTGATCAATACAAATTTGTGCCTACTTTAGCTTGAGTTCCAGGATGACAATGTCAAGATTCATTAGGCTCAAATTATGAAAGAATGTTTGTGAGCGAGCATTAGGAATCATTTTCACACATGATCTTGGCATCTCTATTGAAAGTCGTTGGGATGTGCTGGAGGAGACTTTACAGAGTTTACAAGATCTTGACCAAAATTTGATGTACCTCTTGATGGAAATAAATATTGTAATGTTATTTCCATCAAGAGGTGCATACATTTTTGGACACTTTTCAAAGTTCAAACTACTGGGGTGGAGCCCTGCACACTTCTAAAACACAAAAACTTCCAGTTCAGCTAGGGGGCGGGGCGATCAAATTTTAAACCGCACTTGACGTTCATTCACGGCGTTGGCATTTTGAAACCGTATCGCTAATGTTTCAATATTTTAGTGAATATAAATGAGCTATGTTCAATGAGGACATTTAAGTAGCTTTTATAAACGTTGCTTAGAAAAAAACATTACTGGTGTGAATCTTGAGACAAAAAAATGGCACCGACATAAGATTTCAGCAAACTGCAGAAATAACATCAACATTAACAGCAACATGGCTGCCAAGTGAACAAACTTTGATTTTATTCAGTTGTAGCAAAATCTGGATGTCTGTGTCCATATAAGGGATTTCTTGGAAAGTCATAAGTTACTCTTACTTGTCATATTATTTCTCAGTACTTCTACTTGTACTCAAGTGAATAACTGCTTAAGTAGCAATACTTTAATTTAAGTACAATCTTTTACTCTTTCCACCTCTAAAAACAACTTCCATTAGTTACATTACATACTGTAGTTTTATGTAAAAAAAATTTTTTTATATAAACATTTATTTAATTTTTTATCACCCACACACACACACACACACATTTATTAACAGCTAATAAACAGTACTTGAAGTTGACAGTTATATTATTATAGTAATTATATAGTGTATTTCTTGTAATTTAGTCTTCATTCATTCTCTACTAATCAACTCATTTTTGGACATGCAGATACGCAAAATTTTGGAGCTGGTTCAGAGTAAAGGAGAGGAGTGCTCAGCATATTTCATACACATTCTTCATGAAGCATACGATGCTTACATTGATCTGCGGCCTTGGTTTGATGATATTCAGTACACGCCATTAGACACGATAAGTGCCATACCAGTGATTAACACAGACCCGAGTGAGTTTTTTCCCCCCATTTAAAATATTTGCATTTGAAAATATTTATGCACTTAATTATTCCACCAGTTGTTTTGGTGCACTAACGTTTTTTTCTGCATCTTTGCAGTTAGCAAGTACTGTGAGAAGCTCAGATGTGAGCTGGGAAGGGACACTCAGTTCATCACGTCCTACTCTAAAAGTGAGGAGACGCCGCTGGAGGATCTCTACATGGACACACAGATGGAGCTCCTGAACGACAGAGGTGAGAGCTTGGGATACTTACAGAGTCTGGATGAGCTACTAGGAGACCAGGGTGTCTTCAATCAGCAGGCTGAGACGATCTTCATCACCGGTGACGCTGGCGTAGGCAAATCAATAGTCCTTCAGAAACTGCAGAACTTGTGGTCCCAAAGGGAGCTGAAGACGCGTGCAAAGTTCTTCTTCAAGTTCAGATGCAGGATGTTCAGTGCCTTCAAGGAGACGGACGAGATCTCGCTGAAGGATCTGATTTTCAAACACAACTGCTATCCAGACGGAGACCTTGATAATGAGGTTTTCACTTACATCTTACGATTCCCAGAGACGGTGGTTTTCACCTTTGATGGATATGACGAAATCCAAATGGATTCTGACTTGGATAATGTGCCTGAAGTGGTCTGTCCGGAAGAAAAGACTCGTCCGCTTCTGCTTCTCATGAATTTGCTTTGCGGAAAATTGCTCAAAGGTTCTCGGAAGATTCTATCTGCACGAAGCGGCACCGAGATCCAAAGCAGAGTAATCCGGAAGAAGGTGTATTTGAAGGGATTTTCACCTGAACACCTGAAGAGATATACAGCTCTCCATTTCCCAGAGAAGGAACACAGGACGTTGGTGACGGATCAGCTAGACGCCAACCCTCACCTCTGCGGTCTTTGCTCCATCCCATTGTTCAGCTGGATCATCCTCAAGAGCTTCAAGCATCTTCATTCGGTTTATGATAACTTTGAATTGCCAGATTCTTGCATTACGCTCACAAATGTCTTCTTGCTCCTATCTGAGGTCTTTCTTGGCCACTCAACTGCACGGCCTGGTCTTTTAAAACGGAGCCAGAGGTGTCCCACGGAAACTTTTAAAGCTGGTGAGCAGAAGCTTTCGGCCTTTGCTCGGCTAGCCTTACAGGGTTTAGAAAAGGGTGGACTTGTCTTCAGTATAGAGGAAGTGACATCCTGTGGATTGGATGACGAAGACCTTCAGTTTGGCTTTCTGAGGCCTGCTTCACATTACGATGTATGCAGAGGCTCTGCTACCTTTGAGTTCCTCCATGAGACCCTCCAAGCCTTCTTAGCAGCTTTTTCTCTGGTGCTGGACCCCAAAATCTCTCCTGAATCCATTCTACGGTTCTTCTCCAAATGCGAATATAAGAAGTCGTCTCATCTCTCCTGCTTGCCCTGTCTGGGAAAGTCAAGACCCAGAGATAAAGACCCTTTCCAGACCAATTTTCAATTCACCAACTTATTTTTATGTGGTCTTTTGTCCAAACCCAATGCTGCACTCCTAGAGCATATCGTTCCACCAGCATCATTGAGCCAAAAGCGCAAGACTCTCAAGTCCTATCTGTCCAACAGCGTGCGGACTCATCTTAAGGGCCTCCCTCGTTATCCATCTACAGACATTGAGGGCTACAAGGTGCACGCGATGCCAAATTTCATGTGGATGCTGCGATGCATATTTGAGACGAACAGCGAGAATGTGGCCAAGATGACGGCCAACAGCATATCAGCTGATTACATTAAGATTGCCTTCTGTAACATTTACTCGGCCGACTGCAGCGCGTTGAACTTTGTCCTCCACCACCGTAGGAAGCACCTGGGAGTCGACATGGACAACAATAACATCAATGATTATGGTGTGAAGCAGCTGAGACCCTCTTTCAGCAAAATGACGGTAATAAGGTAATAAAAGCCAGGCAGGGTTTAGCTTAACCCAAAGCTGATACAGTATGAAGAACTTGAACGACAAATGACGTTCTTACCTTTCAGATTTTGTGTGAATCAGCTCACAGACAGCAGTATTGAGGTTCTGGCAGAGGAACTCGTCAGAAACAAAATCATTAAGGTCTTGGGGTGAGTTCATCCGTCCATCTTTGTTTTGTTGTTTTGAGTTTTGTTTAGGCCTCTTTCTACCCTGTTCTCTGCATTTACAGCCTTTACAAAAACCACATCACGGATGTTGGAGCCAAACTAGTAGCAAAGATCATTGAAGAATGTCCACACTTGAATACTGTCAAGTAGGTATTACAGAAACATACCCTGATAGCACAAGTACGTGTCACATGATCATTCAGAAATCATTCTAAAATGCTGATTTGGTGCTCAATTAAAAAAAAGAAAAGTTTTTATTATCATCAAACAGTTGTGCTGCTTAATTTTTTGTAGATTTTTTCTCAGGATTCTTTAGAAAGTATTTCTTTGAAATAGATAAATTTCATAGATAAATCTAATAATTTTTGATTAATTAAATACATTACCCAATTACACAGTCATTCAAAGTTTAGGGTTCATGGTTTTCACAGAAATATAAAGTATAAAGTAACTGTTTTTCAACATTAATAATGATACAAAATGTATTTTGAGCATCAAATCAGCATATCAGAATGATTTCTGAAGGATCATGTGACACTGAAGACTGGAGTAACGATGCTGAAAATTCAGCTTTGATCACAGGAATGAATTAGTTTAAAATATATTCACATAGAAAACAGATATTTTAAATTGTAATAATATTTAACAGTATTACTGTTTTTACTGTAAGTTTGATTAACAAAATGCAGTGACTTCTTTCAAAAACATTAAAAAAACTTTAATTACAAACTTTTGAAAGGTAGTGTATGGCATTAAAAATAGATTGCACCAAAAAGTTATTTGATTGACCTTGATTGTTAACGTTTCAACCTTTTAACCATTTAACAAGTGTGTGAATTTTTTCCTTGTTTTGATTAGCATTTACTTAGATATCCTTACTCCGGTGTGCATTTTTTCCCCTTCGTTTTTGAGATGATTAAAAATGGATTGCAATGTTTTTAGATGATACACACTTTAAAAACGACTTACAACAATGTACACATGCTCACTGGGTATATAAAAGTCATGTAGATTTATTTCCCATATAGGCTCGGCTGCAACAACATCACAGGTGTGGGTGGGAAATACCTTGCCAGTGCAATTCACAAGAGCAAATCTATCTTTGACATAGGGTAAGAATGTCTAAGGGAACAATTAAACCCCTATTTTAAATTGATACTGCCATAATATCAAACAAAGTTTTACAGATATTATCCAAAAACTATGGTGAAAGTGGTGAAATTAAAATTGCTCAAATGAATTGGTTGTAGAATGTGGGGTAACTCGATCGGTGACGAGGGGGCAGATGCGTTTGCCGAGGCTCTGAAGAATCACCCCAGCCTGACCAACCTCAGGTATAAGATGACTCTTGTGTCTCCATTCTGATACATGTATCTGTCAAATTAAGAACAATCCATCTGAGAATGATTATTGCATTGCCATTTAGTCTCTCCGCCAATGGCATTACTTCTCTCGGTGGAAGAAGTTTGGCAAAAGCACTGAAGCAAAACACAAGCCTTCACATCTTCTGGTAAAACAGAACGCCATATTTTTTTTCATGCATGTAAAATAATAAACTTTTGATGGTTGTTCCCAGATGCATTCTCACAAAATGTGCTTATTTTTCAGGCTGATACAGAACAAAATCTCTGACGATGCTGCGTCAGACTTTGCCGATGCCTTCAAGTCCAACTCTGCTCTGACACATCTGATGTATGATACCTCAGTATTTCAGTATTATCTTTAAAGCGGTGTCACTGTTAATATCTTTAGAACTGTTTCACATATGCAGCATGTAAGTGGTCATTTCTGCATCTAATTTACATTCACTGTACATTTACAGCATGTCAGTTTGCAAACACTATTTTATTGCTGCATCTCACATGCTTTGCTCAACAGAATCTAATATTCTAATCAACATATAATACATGTAGACTTTATGGCAAGTAATGAACCTCAGGTCTGTGTGCACTATATATATATATATATATATTTTTTTTTTTTTAGTTTATTTGAATAGGGACAAGTATGTTACATAAGCTCATGTTCCATACTACAACATTTTAGCCGAAGCTAATTCTCAATGTTAGTCCCTAGTGGGCCTTTACATAAAATTAAACAATACACAGTTAAAATAAACATAATAATACAGAATAACACGGACAGTCAGTGGTCACATTTCTGATCTCTGATTAAAGAGTCTCTAAGTTTATATTTGAAAAGGACCCAGTTTGAGGTCAATATTTGCTCTGACTGACTGAATAATCTATTCGACTCTCTACAGGCTAATGGAAAACGAGTTGACCATTCACGGAGCCAGACAGCTGTCTGAAGGCTTGACAAACAACACTACACTGAAGGAAGTCAAGTAAGATCTGTGAAATCTAGAGGTTGCATTATTTTAAGGCATAAAAGTTGTAATATAAGATTATTCTGCATTCAAATACACATTGGTTATGTCAAATTTTAATGAATGCCATTAATGCTTTATCAATGATGGTCGGGGTGAAATGTCAAACCTGAAAAGTATTAGTATTTGTGCAGTGTATTTTATTGCATTGACTTGGCAACATGCAAACTCAATTAAAAAATTATTGTGAGTTGAGTCTATGTATACACTTAAAAATAAAAGCTCTTTGTTGGCATCAATGGTTCTGTAAAATCCACTGAACATTTCCATTACATAAAAGGTTCTTTATAGATTATTAAAATGCTCCTCATGCTTAGAAACTCGGGTGTCTATGTAGGCAGCTCTCTAGATCTTGGATCAGAGCCCTAGTTTTCCTCATAACAAACCCTTACATGAGAAGATCAGGGCACATGACGAGGTCTTCCAGTTTCACACATTTCCACATTTTCTGATTTGTTCACAGCATTAAAGGAAAATGTGTTTCTGAAGAAGAAGAACAACTCTTTGAGGGCGACAAGAGGCTTCGCTTCCACTAAGAAGAAAAAGTAAAACACGTGATTTGAGAAAAGACTGAGAAAAAGAGGAAGTTGGCGTAAAGCCACAGACGTTAGTTTACTTCAATAACAGAAGCACCATCGGCTGCGAAGGCAACACTGATTCAGGACATCAGGTTCATTACAGTTTATCTGTCGTGAGTTTCACACTAAAGCCAGAACTCAAGAAATTACATCAAGGCTGAGATATACTGTATAGATGAAAATGATGAATGTATACACTTTTCAGAGAAATCATTAATCATTTTAGTCAATTAGATTAAAAACCTGGCAAGTAATACTATCACCAAGCTCTAATTCACACACGCACACAGAAAGACATCCAGACAAATATTAAAAAATCTGTGCTTCAAAGAGTTTGCTTTTTTAATTTCATTATCTCTGTACATAGTTTTTTTTTTTACATATATGGAATGTTACAATATCTCTAAATCATTAAAAAAAAAAAACTTTATGATCACCTGGGTGGTCACTGTTAACACATACACAAGCTCCTGTTTGTTTCCTTTGGATCAGGTTCCTCTCAGTTGCTGTAAGGATGAAACTAGATCAGATAGATCTGTACCTGATGGAGTTTGGTAGCACATTAAACATACAAACAGAAAAGACACTCCATCTTCTATATCAAAAGATCCAGTCGGATGAATCAGGGCTCAGATCTGCTGGAAACAGACGTTTGCACAAAGCAGCAAAAATATGAAAACATCAAAAATTAGAAATGTGAATTTATTATTTACTTAAATGATATGTCATAAAAGGTGTTTTGCAAGTGGTCTGGTAAGGCTTTTTAAAAATAGTGGCATTTCCCATGCAATGTGTGTGCAGTGATGTGATCTATCTTCTGTCACATGACCAGCGTCTGTACAGGCATGACTGCAGTGAACCCGGCTCTCATCACCCTCAACATACATGACTAGCAGCAATTTAAAGCTATTATGGCACCTTTGATATGCCGGGCTGTACTACAGTAATACTCTGACAGTGGGAACACTGAAAAAATATTTTCTTCCTCAGTATTTTTAGTAAAATATCAAGCAAAACGATCAGATGTAAAGTTTTGCTTTCCTAAAAAAAACAAAAAAGAAACTTAAGTTTATTCTCAAAACGATTTGATGACCCAATTTTTTTAAAGCATAAACGTAATTTTGAAACAATTGTCAGAAAACAAGACTTATCTTAACATCTTAAGTAATTTGTGCATTTCAAGTAAACGTTTGTCGATTTAAGAACGATTAGATATTTGTACTGGAAAACAAGACAAAAATAATGAAGAAGAAAATATGTATTTTTCAGTGAAGATGCTTTCCAATTCAGCTTGAATGGGCCATGACTAGTCCACAGGTCAAATTCAACACCAAAACTAACACCTCATATAAACCCAACCACGTAAGGCTGTACGTGAGACTGGTTAAAACAGAATGAATGTAAATCTATAATGAAAAAAACATCCCTTGTAGAATCTCCGATTAGTAACTCTAAAAAACTAGTTAGCAGCGCATTTGTTTAAAGCTGTCGAAGCCTACTGGAGAACGACCACTTTTCTCCAAAATATCATGACGTGGATCTTGGGAAAAGCAGCTGAAATGTGACAGTGTTTAAATGATATAAAATCACACACATGCCGTTCAGACTCTATAATTTAGATCAAACTATATGAACTGCACCAAATAAACAGATTGAGAAATTGGTGATGAAATCCCCAAGACAACAGAGACATGAAGCTTGTTCCAGCAGCTACAGGTGAATTAAAGACAAAATTATTCAGCGCAATCTCAGGTCACATTTCAACGCAAATAATCAAAGCCATCAAGATTATTTTCATAACAATCAAGCACATTTACAATCAGTTCTGTAATGCAGAACATACGAGTTATTACTGGAATACAATGATTTTTAAAATGTAAATCAGCATAAATTGAGAGCAGTACTATGAATACTGTCATGATGTATAAATACTTATACTGAAGGGGTGAAAATATGTAGAATTGTCATGAAAATGTGTGAAAAATATTAAGCTTTAAAATGAATTCCTTTGATTTTGAGGTGAAATATGACCTGGATATTTTGTGAGATTCACTCATTTGGCCTGATGTGGTGCCTTCCATTTCTCAAATAAAATGGATGATCATATGATTTCATGCATGTACATGTAGCAAATAAACATAAAAAAGCCATAAATGATGTCATAGCTGAAGAGTGAATCTCACCAAACCTCTCAAGAAATCACAAAATTATATTTTGCTTAAAGAAAAAGGAGAGATTTTAGGACCCGTAGCATTTTCATCTTACATTATTTTCATAATTAACCTCACCCCACTGATTTCTCAAAAAATTCAATGCATCATAATTAATATATTGATAATTATATCATCATGGTAGTATTTTCTGCGCCACCTTTATTTATCCTGATTTTAATCATAAAAATAATTGCATTACATTAATATTCCCAAAAACAGACTTTTTTTCATTATGCAAAATATAAAAAAAATTCTGATTTTGACCTGGACATGTTTTGATGAGATTCAACCAAAATATTGTGTTGAATTAAGGCCCAGATTTGTCTCAAGACAAAACGTTGAATGTTCATATGATGTACCTGCATAAGTGATCTTGAGATGTTCAGACGTCATGGAGAACCATGTGAGAGAGGCTACAGTGAATCTTTATCTGACAGTTATTGCTACGAGACTCGAGATGTCCATCTGGGAATCGAGAGAGAAAACGGCTCCAATAGACACAACCGCGTCAGCGTTATGAAAGACAGGGCACTTCTCAGTTTGACCTGAATCAGGGGTCACGTGTCCGTCACATCCAGGTCCGAAACACAGCCACTTCGGCCCTTGAGATCTGAAAATTAAGGCACTGAGAGAGACAGTCCCATTTACCAGAAAGTTTTGCAGAACAAATCAAATCACCCGATCATCCAATAACCAACGACATACGAGTCAGCTGACCCTGAGTCCGGCCAATCAAAGAACGTAAAACAGCCAATGAAACGCACTTCTGCTAGATCAGCCTTCTTCACAAGTTTCTGATTGGAAAACTGTGCAATGGAGGAGAAAATCTCAAGGGTCTCATCCTCTATTTGTGGTTTTCATAGGTCTGTGATGTGGAAAGAGTTTCCCTGAATGAGTTTTGGCACACTAGGGCTTGTATGGCGACTAGGGAGTCGTGCTACGAGAAGAGAGGGACGTTCTGTGATCAGGCTGTCCTGCTCGAGTCACAGTGTCTGAGGAGGAAGAGAATTCACATTGCTGTCCGCTAGTGGGACACGTCGCTTCTCACGACCAGGAGGCTAGAGACATGAAACACAACGCAAACAATTAAAGAGTGTTATAATGATTCATGGCAAGATCATAAACTGGTCAATTTTGAGATTTTGGGCCATTTTGCTTGCGGGGTGGGGGACATCCAAAACACACATTTAAGTGTTTATTTTATTGCACTTTATCAATTTTGTGTCTGTAGATTTCAATGACAGCAATACATATCTTTACAGGCGGTGAGTCCGAAATCTCCACATATCCATGTAAAAAAACACGTTGCACAAAATGAAACAAGAATTTTGGGTAACACTTTATTTTAAGGTGACATAATTACACTTTTCTACATGTATACTATAGTAATAACGGCAAATTATGCATAATTACAAGTAACTAACCCTAAACCAAACCCTAAGACTAACCGTAACTCTATAGTAGGTACATGCAGTAACTTAATATTAATCAGTACTTATTTGAGTAAGTACAATGTAATTACATCACCTTAAAATAAATTGTAACTGAATTTTTATCCTGGCTTTAAGCAATGTTCATATTTATATTCTGGAAAAGTACACAAATTAGTGTATATTTAATTATATAATGCCTCATTTGTATTTTCAAACATAACATCACACAACATTTGAAATATTTTTTTTTTTTTAGCATTTCTTTATGTAAACAACTTTTTTTACACTATTCACCTGGAGTGTCTTGCCTTATAATAATAATAACTGCATGCAGTTGAAGACAACATGAAACTGTTTTAGTTAGAGTTTGAGTCTTTAGTTTTGAATCTAAAGTAATGCTTTTACACCGATTTCAGATTCATAAATAATCACTTAATACGAAATAATTTTACTGTGACATAAAATTACTCATGCAATTCTGAATAGCTTATAACATCATGTAATTTCATTACATGTGACATTATATTAACGTTTAATATAAAGTGTGCTGATTAAATCAATACGGGACATTTATTTTTTTAAAGAACAATGTTAATTTTTATTTAAAAGCACATGCATTTAAATGGCATCATGTCAATAAGTGAAATGGATCTCTGACATTATTGATGTAAACATGAATTCTGTGTTACCTGTGCAAAGGTGAGAGTGGCGCTTTTAATCTGAAGGATGTTCAGGACACGATCGGTTCACTTCAAACCACTCATCAATACAGCTGAAAGAAAGCAGTGTTAATATAAGAGAAAACAAACTCACGTCACTTACACACACACACGAAGACCTTTACCCTTTGTGATAGATGCAGAGGCAGGGCAGGCGAGCGATGGTGTCTCCCTGGACCAGATCCTCCAGACATATTGCACATTCTCCTGCGTCCTTCGACAGGACGTCCTCTGAGAAACGACAAAGAGGAACACTCAAAATCAGACAGAGTCTCTGAGTGTAATCAAACTCAGAAAGATTGGAAGTAATTCATAAATCAGGAGGATTAGCATAGTTTGTGGCCAAATAACTTCCATGACTTTCACAGTTTTATTTGATAACTGGAAAAGGAAAATATATAATGAATACACACACACACACACACACGAGCTGTCAACAGTGAGACACTTCACTTCTGGTGTCACGCTGCATAAACACATCAGATCAATGACTGTTATATCTAATCATTTTTCATGAAACTTCTGTGTAAATCATTCATGACACCTGAAATGCTCTGAATTAAAGACAACAATATAAAAACAATTCACCCAGAATTTAACTTGCATTTCATGAATCAGGCCCAACATGTGGGAGTCAAAGTATCTTTTATAAATGAGCAGAAGGTGGCGCTGAAGACCAATTTTTCTGACCACTGACTCGTTCCTGCGGTTTACATGCAGAAAACCTGCACAGGGTCCAAAGCAAAAACTCACAAACGATTTCACATCTGTAATGTGATGTATTTCAGCATGAAATAAGATATTAAGTGAGCAAAAAGTCATTAATTGGATGGTGAAAGTATCTATGAAATGAGTTTGTGATAATAGATTATCAAGACAAACTTTCTAGTTATGCATTGATGAATTATTCACAATAAGACATGGAACATAATGAGGTAAATAAGATCAAGATTGATTTGAGGCTGAAAACTGAAGCAAAAATAAGAGCTAATGTTTTGAGTTCAATAAACCCAGATGACAGACTGAGGTGAACACACACCTGTGGCCCTTCACACGGGATCATATGAGGATTTACATAAAAACACTAACACTTTACAGCCCGAAGGCCCTCATTCACACAGCTGAATATTCATGAGACATGTGACTGTGCTTAATATGAAAAAAAGCTAGATTTGCATAACGATGGAATGAAGGAATAGTGCTAAAGTTTGAGCTACGACCATTTAACACCCCGGCAACCACTCACAACACCCTAACGACCACATAACACCCCGGCAACAACTCACAGCACCCTAATGACCACATAAAACCCGGCAACCACTCACAACACCCTAACGACCACATAACACCCCGGCAACCACTCACAACACCCTAACGACCACATAACACCCCGGCAACAACTCACAGCACCCTAATGACCACATAAAACCCGGCAACCACTCACAACACCCTAACGACCACATAACACCCCGGCAACAACTCACAGCACCCTAATGACCACATAACACCCCGGCAACAACTCACAGCACCCTAATGACCACATAAAACCCGGCAACCACTCACAACACCCTAACGACCACATAACACCCCGGCAACAACTCACAGCACCCTAACGACCACATAACACCCCGGCAACCACCCACAACACCTTAAGAACCACATAATACCCCGACAACCACCCACAGCACCCTAACGACCACATAACACCCTAACAACCACCCGCAGCACCCCAACAACATCAGCAGCTCATTTTTTAGCAAATGTCAAATCTAGTTTACATGCAAACCATGAGCGTTTTGAGATGCTGCATCAACTTAAAAGGAGGTTCAATTTTAAAATCGGTTCTTCAGTCTCCTGTGTAGATTTCCCTCTGCATCTGACATGAATCATAAGTACAAGACTGACGCGTGTGTTCCTAGACTTGCTGATTCAGTGTTTGGTAATCGATCAGACGAACGTGAATTGAGGTAGTCCGTGTGTGTCACTGCTGCTTTCCACTCTATGTCGCTCTACACTTTAGTGATTGATGGAGAATCAATATTCCTTACACACTGACAACGGGGAACACGCAAATCATGACATGCAACACGAAACTCTCAGAACCTCAGTCTAGCATTAGACTGCTTGTTCAGAACAAAGCAAATAAACTTTAGAGGAAACTGAACAATTTGTGCTTCAGTGAGTTAAAAACTCAATTGACTCACTTCACGCCGACTGCGTATGTGTTTTTGCTAAAACCTGAGTATTACCGGTATGTAAGATTCCAGTATAGTATTCTCCCATAGTGAACGGTAGTTTAAGAAAACACTTGGTCATTTATCTAACAACTGTTGATCACAAACAATTACATTCTATTATAAAGTAGTACATTATATACATTAACTATAGTAAGCATACATTTTTAGTAACGAGTTCTAGAAGCTTTAAATACCTTTAGTGTGAAGGTTGTAAACAAAAGGTAACAAACTTCATGATTTTAATATCCAGACACTTCCTAAAAACACTTAAGAGGAAAGAAAAGAAAATTAATGTCAATATCAATGCTTGAGTATCTGAGAGTTTGTACATTCCGCACAGAGATTTTAATAAACTGGAAATTATCATCATCTTATGATAATATAACTTAGAGTTCATTAGTGGGTGGGAATTCCCAAGGAATAAACATCATATATCAAACAGAGGAGATCCAACACAAATACCGACCGGATTAGGGTCGTAATGTTATACGGCTCTCACACTATTCTCATCTATCAGGACAGTGACGTTTATATGCGTGTCCTGAACTCTTAAAGGTGAAGTGTGCGAATTAATGTTGCCTACATAATATGAACTCAAACATTTCTCATAAATTTATTTCATTAATTTTATAGTCCTATACTCTTACTGTAAAACTATTGACTCATTTGGGCCTGTTTTTATTTCCCATAATGAATTTTAGAAACATCTCAGACCAAGTTGATACTTGAATAAAACAAATCTGAGAACTCCATTACATCTCCCTGAGTTTTGAAAGAGAAACTTCTGAAGAACATTTTACCAAATACTTCATAAATAATGCTTATATTTAAAATGAAAAAAAAAAAAAAAAACATCTCATTTGAACCCAGAGTATTCCTGTAATATTAACACCATCTAGCGGAGCAGAGATGTGTATCAGAGCTGTGAATGTCACTGGGAACGCTGTTAAACCGCCGAGGCTGTGACATCTGCGACACTCGCTGGCTAAAATAAACAGAGTCATTAACTGTTACATAATACTGGATAAACCTTCCCGTTATGGCCGGCGCATGAGCGGTACACTGGGTCACATGAGACGACAGATGACAGCGGCGCATGGACTCTGAGCAACTGACCACAAGTGCACAAGGTTGAATTCCCACTGGGAACTTTCCAGATCTGGGAACACATGGAGAACATGGCAAACCAAGTGCTGAACTGGCCTTATTGGGACAATCTCACCCGTCAAGAACAAATCTGGGTCATATTTCACACCAAAATCTAAATAAATCATAAAAAATATATATATTTTGTATAATTTATCATTTAATGTAATATAAAAGTGTCTCTTAAACATATAAGAGCCCATAGAGTGCCGAAGTGATGACGTCACTTTGTAGGACAACTCGGAAGCTAGCGGCGCATGGGTTCCCTCGATAAAAAAGATATGCATTTTCCCCATAGACTTTTGGAAAATCGCAAAAAATAAGATCTGTGTTTAACAACGAGTTGTGACCCTTACACGTTTTGTCTATCAAGATAATCTTTACAAGTTAATCCAAAATTTATACATTTTGAAGCCTATATGAAGTTTTTAAAAAACACAAGCAGACACAATAAAGTTTAAAAAACCACAAGCAGGTTATAACTGTGTGTTCTATGTCATAGACCAAAACGTGAAATTATTTAGAGGCTTTGTTCACCACAGACCTTATTTCCGGCGATTTAGCAAAAACCCATTCAAAAATCCCATAGACTTTAGAGCGAGGGAACCGGTAGTGCTAAAATGCTAACTCACTTCCGCGTTTTGGCCTACAGATTGACGTCGTAACTTCGGCACTCTATTGGGATGGAGCTCAAAAACCTGTCAAGGGGTTGTATTCACCCCAAATAAAAAAAAATGCAAAATCCAAAAGAAAATGGGATCATAAGACATTAGTTTAACAACATATAAGCTCATTTAGCTCAACGAAAAAGATAAAATCTTATTGCAAGATTCCGTTTTTAAGATAAACTTTTGACTGCGATACTTGAAGACAACATGCTGTGAGGAGTGAGTGAGAGTGTGTGTGTGTGTGTGTGTGGGGGGGGGGGGGTTTGTTTATGTGATTTATGAGGACATACATTTGTATAATGACGTGTATTACACTGGTATTACAACTTATGGGTGGTTTATGGGGACATTTCAAAAGTCCTCATAAATCAAATGGCTTAAAAAACAAAAAACAATGGTTTATAAAAAAAAAAAGAAAGAATGCAGCATGTCTCCTGTGATGGGTAGGTTTAGGGATAGGGGTAGTGTGCTGTCGCACCAACGTGTGTGTGTGTGTGTGTGTGTGTGTGTGTGTGTGTGTGTGTGTGTGAGTGAGTGTGTGTAAGCAGAGCTCAGCTGTGGTGTCAGTGACACTGACACAAGCAGAATGTGGACTGAACTTGTGCGACCCATCGCACGACTGCAGTGATCAGAACCAGCAGTCATGACATCAGTGACCTTCAGAGAGTGACGGGAACAAACAGCCACGGAGAACGCCGGGAGACACACTGTAAACATGAACGCCTGCTCACAGTTCTCTCTCACACACACACACACGCACGCGCTGCAAATGCAAGTACACAAGCCGATCAATATCTACCTTGTACATGCTCAAAGCCATATCATATGCAATAACTTCTCCTTCAAGAATTTCTGCATTTGCTTCAAGTTAAACTTATCTGAACTTGCTGGAAACATCAGTCACTAATGTTTGTCACCGCAAGCCACTGAAAACTAATGAATTCTTGTTTTGTCGCTGAACACACAGGCTTTACATTACCCTTTGAGACACAAACGCAGAGGGAAGCCTTGCAGCTGACGTCACTGTAAAAGTTCCTCTCTCGTGTCTCTCTGATTGGCCTCACCGCACAGATGATGTCACGATCCACATCACACCCTCACCATGACCCTGCGCTCTTTAACTGGCCACATCCACCAACACCAGGCGCAGAGAGACTGCCGGGATGTCCGGGTCATATTCACCCCCAAATCAAAAGGAAAATTATGCAAAAGAAAATGGCATCAAGACATTCGTTTCAAGAATTAAGCACATTTAGCCCCCAAAATATATTTATTCTCATTAGTGTGTTGCAAAACAACAATATATTTTTTGTACACCCTGGTATTGATTGTTGTACTGCATCTTTATTCATATTTTATTTTTTTGAAATTATTACATATTTACTGGATTACAGCAAAAACAATGTTCAATTACCTTTGAGAATAATAGCAATTACAAAAGCACTGAAAAATGAAAACATCTGTGCAAGTTTTCATGAGATGGTCCAACATGAAAAAACAATCACTGCACACATTTTCAATGGGCCATTTTTGTACGTTTTAGTGCCACGTTTAATTCCTCAGTACATGAAATCAGTAATCTGTAACTTATCAGTGTTGGTTTCTTAAAAAAAAAAAAAAAAAAAATATTGGCTGACCGCTAAATCTAATTACATCTATCAGCTAAACCCTTTAATTAAGTGATTCAAAAGGGCCATTAAAAACAACAACCCTCAGCATTGTGGCTGTCTACTTTGGAAGATTTTCTTCTCCTTTTTCTTTTTGTGGTCTGTATCTACGAGAAAGAGGAGTATTGATTACCTCTCTCTGCTCTGACTGCTGTTCATCTGGGGCAAGACCTCTGCTGATAAACCCCATTCCCAAACCTGCAGCTACAACAACTGCACACTTTTCTGAGAGTAAAAAAAACTAACATTAATTTGGCACCTGCATGTTTTACTGAAGTTGCTTGCAGTGCTGGAGAGCATGATGGGATTGAGCACTCATCAGAGAGAAAACACACAGGAAAACAGCCTGTACTCTTGATTCTCCCATGAACAAACAGGGTTCATGACCTACTAAATTGCAGTAAACCTGTTACAGAATAGACAAGGCATTGTACAACAGAATTCAGAAAACCGAGCACAGATAGAAAGGCACATGTCCTTGACACTGAAGTTTTAAATAAAACAGAATTTTGGGAGTAGGTTTTACAAGAAAATGCTATTTCAGTCTTTCTACTTCAAAATTTCACAGTTATTCAACGTGTTACCTGCCATTTCTTTGTAATTATTTGTGAAATTCACTAGCAATTTCTGAGTGAAAATTGTTTCTGCACCAAATTTTTCAGGATTTTCCAAAGTTTTAAATATAAAAAAATTACACTTTACAAGAAAATACCATTTCAGTCTTTCTACTTAAATCTCACATTTAATTAGAAGTGTGCGATAACATCGTAATTGTTGTTTTACCAATATGCAAGCTGACATTGTGCAAAAAATTAGAATGCCCCTATAATTCAAGTTATGAGGCCAAAAATATCCCTTTATGAAAAAAAATATTTATAACATATAGGTAAGTAATATCGTTTACATGTGCACCAATAATGTGATTATTTCTAATATTTAGAGTAAGGTCTTAATCGCAGTAAGATCTTTACATGACACGGGCAGAACTCTTCACTCTTCAACGGTTACTAAAGTGTGTTCTTGTTTCTCCAAAGAACAGGAAGTAAACGTCCCTGTATAGTATACATTTACTGTATTATAGTAAAATTATGTTTAATAATTACATTTGAAACTAATAGAAATTACAAAAAACAAAGAGAGATAAAAACATCTGTATGCATTAGTCATGCAGAATATAATGTCACAGGGCAAAATATAAAGAGGGTCCTAAAATGGAAATAATATTTTCTTTATGAAATATATAATCAGTTATATTATTCTTTTGATTTTGGGTATGACCTAGACAAGTTTTCATTATATGAAATCAGAGATTAAATAAGAGCAAACTATTGGTCACGTGAGGACAAATGAGTGGCGACCTCATATCCATCATGATCATGGCGTTATTAGTGCGTCTGTGACTGAAGCGTGTTATTATTTCCCCCGAGAACAGGAAGCAAACATCCCGTATTTGATCCGAGCTCACGTCTCGCCGCAGACGTTCGAGTTAAAGGTCGCAGGTCGCTAGCAGCGCGGTTGGCATGGTGACGCTATTCCCTACGGCTTTACAAAAGATCGGCAAATTATTCACCCTCTCGGGGGCCGGTTCACCCCGTCTAACCTCGGGACTGAGCACTGCACCAGTTAGGATGATCCAGGACACTTTTATGGCACCCTTACTGTGAAATCTATAGATCCTATAAAGTAATTAAAAGGCATGTTAAATGCTGGACAACCCTTGATGGATCACTAAGCAGGAGATTAGACTAACCGGTTACCAAGTAACAAGATGATCACTAGAATATATATATATATATATATATATATATATATATATATATATATATATATATACATATATATATCGTTAGAGAATCATGTAAACAAGATGCAACTGTAGATAAAACAAAGACAAGCTAAAAAACAGGAATAACTTCATAACAGACACGAACTAAACCTGCAGGCTTCTGAATTTCCTGTGCTGATTTTGAGGTTAAGTCTGCTGAGAAGATTTAAACCTGATAAAGTGTTGAATAGAGTTGACAGTTTTGAGAAAGAGACTTTGAAACTAGTTTGTCAAGCTGCTCAATAAAAGTTAACCCTATGAAGCGACTGAATCATATTTGATACACAAAATTCTACGGCCTCTAAAGGATCAACATGATCAACATTTTGAATTTGAAAAACCTGATGTACACAATCGATTACATGCCTTCTGTTGTCTGATTAGCAGTTATACTAAAAATCATGTTCAAATGAGAGCATCAAATATAATCCATCGGGTTTTTGATTAGTTTATTTGGTCATCTCTCAATTATCATTGTATTGCATTGCATTATATGTTTTGAAACTATACAGATGTTTGATCATAAACTAAGCATTTAAATATCATCTTACTAAGACATTATTGGGAGACGACTGATATTTATATGCATTATGCAAGTAGTCGCTATACTGTCATGAAGATCTCATTGATACATTACAAACTATCAGAATTTATATAATTTTTTTATAAATGTTCATTCAAATAATAAATCTTACTGCGCGACTTCATTTCACTTCAAAATTCCAGATGTTGTGAATTCTTTATATTTTATGTCTTTAAAGGAGAACTCTGGTCAATTTTAACATTGAGCTCCTTTTTTTGTACATTTGGAGTGCTGTCAGTACAGAGAACAACGACAAAAATCGTGTTGCCTACACCGTGTTATCATCTTTTTAAAATTTGCACCCTGTTGACTTCAATGGGGCAAGTTTTAAACCTGCTTTTAGCCTCTTAACATCCTTGATGTGTCATTACAAGTGCACAGCCATGTGAGTATTGTTATTAAGAGTGAACACGGTCAATCTGACTGCAGTAGATGTGAAAGATATTAATAAAAATGATGTTAATTCAGCCAGCTCACATACCTGTATTTTCCTGTTTTCGGTCGAAGTCCACAGTAGTCGATTGTCGAGTTTGCGCGCGCGATCATCAAACTCAAAAACCTCCTCCGTGTGTTCAACATCTGATTCGGATGAACTATCCATTTGAGCTGATATTCTCAGAACACCACACACACCGTCATCGGCTGACAGCTGACAGTCAGAGTCTCCACTGTTGCTTAGTTATGAATGATGGCGCACGCGAACTCCACTCCACGCGAACTGTGGACTTCGACCGAAAACAGGACGTAAATACAGGTATGTGCGCTGGCTGAATTAACATAATTTTTATTCATATCTTTCACATCTACTGCAGTCAGATTGACCGTGTTCACTCTTAATAACACCACTCACATGGCTGTGCACTTGTAATGACATATCAAGGATGTTAAGAGGCTAAAAGCAGGTTTAAAACTTGCCCCATTGAAGTCAACAGGGTGCACATTTTAAAAAGACGATAACACTGTGTAGGCAACACCGATTTTTGTCACTGTTCTCTGTACTGACAGCACTCCAAATGTACAAAAAAATTAGCTCAATGTTAAACCGGAGTTCTCCTTTAAGTATTATCTACTGCTGTATCACCCTGTCGGTGATTGGTTGAAACACTGTTTGTTTTGGTTTTGAGTGGTGGTGTACCCATTTGATTTGTGTGCAGATTTCAGAGCCTAGGCTGCATACAGAGACGCGGTTTTTGGACGGCTTGCTCATGGGGCGGGCAGCTAGCGGATCGTTAGGAAAGATTAGGTGAATGTGATCATTTATGTTTCAGCCTTTTTTGGGCCTGAAATGACTGATACAACCTTTAATGTAAACACAGATATCAGATAGCAGTCATGTCTAAAGTAAATGTCAATAGGCGGAACAAACCCCCGGATATGGTCAAAAAAAGATCAGATCTGTGCATTAAGACTCGCAGTGTAAACACAGCCAAAAGCTCCAGCCCTAAATGTAACCCTCTAAACCAGTGTTTCTCAAACCTTTTGACTCTGAAGCCACTTATTTTCCACAATAATATTCAAAAGCCCCATGACTTTTCCAGATGGTCATACTGAATAAATATTACGGATAAGGATTTAAAAAATATATATTTTACTCAAAATTTGTACCTGCTAAGAATGTGAAAATCCTGGATCTTTAAAGACAACAAACAGGGGGTGAATTAAAATAAAAATAAAAATCTTGATTTTTAGCCATTTTATCTTATTTTAATTCTTGTTTAGTCTTATTTTAAATAATTCTTTAAGTCATCTTTAGTCCCCTTGGAAGTTTGCAGAGGCCCTGGACCTGATTGAGAAACACTGATCAGGGTAAAATCATTTTTTAAATCAGAAAAATATATATCTGACATGATAATCTGAATTACACTGAATACAACTCATAAAGCCACACTGTAAAAAAAAATAGTTGGATTAACTTAAAAAAGTAAGTTACCTGGTTGCCTTAAAATTTTGAGTTCATTGAAATTAAAAATTTTAGTTAATACAACAAAGGAGATTGGTTTAATAAATAGGAACTCAAAATATTATGTTGTCTGAACTACATTAATTATCTAAGCTGATTTGACAAAATATAAAAAGTTGTGAAAACAAATCATCAAAATTCATTTTTACAGTGCGCAGTTAAAGTAAATAAAACAGCCTAATATATAACTTAAACTCACATAAAAAAAAAATAGCTTATAAACACTAGCAATTAAGAAAAAGGGTTAATACAAAAATAAATGCAAAAAGCGGCACAGGCAGTCTGTGAATAGCTTTCTGAACTGGACTTCACAAATCATAGCAAATGGTTGCAACATAGCTTTTAGGTTAAGATTTGTTTTTGGTGATAATCTTCTTGCAAATATAACACATTTTTCTCATAATTTAAGGAGTTTATTACAGCAGAGCACGAGATCATTCATGCAACAAAGCAGTGTTTTCATTTACACAATCACTTAAAACCAATAAGAAATGCTCATCCTCCATGTATCTTGAAATGGCCTGATACGTTTGTTGTCAGTTCTGATTAAGTGGCACAGGAAGTACAACAATACGGGGACATCAAAATACACGGCGCACGCATGCGTCACAGAGTGGCCCAGTCAGCTGAAGAGCTAATTAAAGTTGAACAGAGCGCTAGGCTCATGATAACTCAGAGCGGACAGTTATCGATTCGGAAAAGCTTCTCAGAGCCTTTTTTCCTGCTCTCACAATCTCGCTCTCTTAAGTTGGCGAGGCTGAGGGATTTCCTGTCACACGGCCAGAGTCTTAGCATGCAGCACAGGATCCGCTATGGGCTGAACACGCTTTCTCTCCACGCTCTCCTTCATGCAGGACACGGACCAATGCAACAGGACCAGCATATGTGGCTGCTCGGCATCATGGGAATGCTAGGCTCAAAGTTTCTTGCAGTGTGAGATGAATCGGACATGTTTGCACTTTCAAAAACATTGTATATAAATGCAACACAGAGTAAATTGCTGAGAGGCATACATTTAAGCATACGATTTGTTTGGTTTCATATAAGGTTGTTCATTTTTGTTAAACTAATGAAAGGATTTTGCATGTTATATAAATTATATTATACATGTGTAGAAAAAACACATACACATACAGACAGACAGACAGACAGACACACACACTGGAAGAATTAGTGTTTTTGAACGAATCTCTTGAATGAATGATTCAATGAGAAATTTGTCGCCACCTACTAATAAATAAATATATTTTTATATTTAAATATATCGGCAGTTGTGAGCGTATCTGACAAAGGTTTAATAGGCAGAGCAGATCGTGTGGGTGTTTAAATCGAGAATCGTGCAGTTCTAATAAATATATATAGGATTTTCTAAATAGGACAATAGGAAATTCCTAATGTGAAATATATTATTAATTTAAAATATTATAATTTAATATTAAATATCCATTTATAATTTGCTTCTGATGGTTTCAAATTAATGGGGAAAACATTTATTAAATCCTACACCACATATTTTTTGGGTGATTTTGGGTATTGCCCAGCATTTTCACTTGATGTTACCTCATCTAATGGCTCTTGATATCTGTCATAGTTCAACTAATAAAATCTTAATGAACTAACTGTGTTTGCTGAGAGTGTTAATACATGTGGCAAGCATCCGGTTCCTGACTAGCGCTTCCTTCCAAACGTCTGAGAGCTGAAGTGAAGATACAAACACTACAGCGGTTTATTCATCCTCTGCCCTATTATGTTCACTGCCAAGTGCTCTACGTGAGGTGCTGAGAGTGTGTTTGGCCCAGATTAGCAGCAGAGGCCATGTGTTGAGACGGGCCCCGGAGGGAGAGCATGCATCTGGTGTTTGGTACTCGCTCTAGCCCACAGAGAGTCAAGAGATGGACAGACAAACACTGCCATACCCCTCTATCAAAAGCCTCAAGAACCGGCCATGTACCATATACCCATTTATATTCCATAATCTGACACGTTTCTGAGTAAAACAGAATATTGAACGAGAAACACAGAAGGACAGAACTCGATTTTATCCATGAAGAGTTGACTGGAAGGTGATTGTAAAATAAGAAAGAGAGCAGCTTAATTTTTTTCTATTTTGATGAAAGATTATAAAGACAAAAAAAAATTTCTTTATAATAATATGCACAGACAAATTAGAGTAAATTTTGACTTCATGATAACTTCATATATAACCTGTATTCATAATTGAGTTTATATTTGCTTCACTAATAAATGTCCTAGTAAGCGCACAATTCTTAAGTATGAATTATGCTTATTTTTATATTGTATGTGTGTGTAATATACCTAAACCTTTAAGAATTGTTTAATTAATTAAAGAGTCCTTTCCTTTGAAAACACCACTACTATTCAGCCATTTTTAGTGCTCAATACTCCATTTCAAAGATAAATAGTACGTCACATTACGGATATTAAATGTGCTGCGGATGGATTGGAATAATAGTTTATACTGTATAATATTCAGTGCACTACCTACCAATTAGGGCTGTCACTTTTTATTCGATATTCGAATATGCATTCGAACATGACGTGAAATATCCGTATTCGAACTATAAATAAACTATCCGGTTTTTAAAGTGCCATGTTTAGCGCATTTTTTACAGTCTATGATTAGACCGTTTGTTTTTTTATTTTATTGTTTGCCATCTCATCCTGGACCGGGCGCTCTAAACGTATTGTAGCGTCGGCCCATGACCAAATCAAGCGAATAATTGCCAATAGTCTCCCTGTTTTGAAAATGGAAGATAACGCACAGAACGGCCAGCCTGAGCGGAGAATTACGACCCCAACTCATCTAAAAAGTAGTGTCTGGAAATATTTTGGGTTCTACACCGTAGATACCACTTCTCTCAACATTGACGCGCAAATACCTGTGTGTGCGCGCGCGCTCCGAGCGCGTTCTCCACCGCGGGGAACATCACCAATAAAAAGAGCCTTGATCAAGTTGATAAATTGGTGTTTCTAGCAAACAATATTAAGAAATGAATTAGGCTAGGCCTTACTCCTGCTGCTGTTTAAGCTGTCAAGTTATTGTTTGTGCCGTGCCGTGCTGTTCCGATTCAGTTTTTTTTTCATGTAGCCTAATTTTGTGATTGGCTATGCATAGTGCCACTTCACACAGATTAAGTTGATAACCTGCTGTTTAAAACATTAAGTCAAAGTTTTTTTTTTCAGACAGGCCTGAGTCCTGTTTATGACTGTCAGACTGTTAATAAATTTGTGATTGAATCTCCGTTACGGTGTTTTTCTTTTTTTTTTTTTGGTGGGGGGGGCGGGGCTCGTAGAAATTCGAATATATTCGAATACATTGCTTGATATCCGATAACCGTTCGAATTTGATTTCTCTCAAAAGTGACAGCCCTACTACCAATATAATAAAACAAACCAAATAGAAGAACTGAGGATAAGGATATATTATGTAAAGGAATAATTGACGACAGGCCGTTGAATTATTAGAAAAATAATGCACACTCAAGGTGGTAATGCGGTCACGACGCGAAGCGGAGTGATATGGAACAGTAATGCGGTCAAGACCTGCTGGAACTACTTTAGCCGTGCGTTTCCCTGAAAATAATTGCACACCTTAGAACGTTCTCAACCAATCAGAATCAAGCATTCAACAGCCCTGTAGTATAAGGAAGGATAAATGTTCACAAAGAGAGCATGTAGTTATTGTCCACAGAGGTTTTTAGAGAGAGACATCCTCATTCAACCAGCCCCATTGATTTTCATTTTACCGCTGCTTTATTTGCAGCCTGTTTATTTTGCTGCTGTGTTAATGTACTAAAATTAGCTGCTGTCGTCAAAGAATAAGCCAGGAGGGCATTTTTCACTCTCAGCCAAAAACTCTCCCAACAGTCTGATCTCTGAGGACCTGGTGAAGCACTGAGGGACTCAAAACAGAAAATAAGGGCGAGTAATGGAATAAACCAAAAAGTGGTGTCAAGAAAAGGATTTTTTTTATAAAGCCTTGCACTTAAATCATGCTTGCTTAATGTATATTTTGTAATCATTTTGTTATTCAGTAAATACAGCTCTCATATGATGGCGATGACTTTATCAGGCTTGACTTTTTCCTCAACGGTTGTTCTCTGTCCCACAAACCTGGCAGCCCCGGCACTAACCGCTGGAAATCTCATGTTGTTTTAGATTTTTCACTATAACATCTCTCGGTTTGGCACATTCCCCAGCTGCACGGAGGACTCTATCTGTCCTGTTGAGTTTATGGAAACTGACGATGCCTAAAAACATGACAAAGGGCTGTAAAAACAAGATGACTAAAAAATTCAGACAGAAAAAGGGGACAAATTCACGCTCAGGTTGAGGATTATGGCTGAACAGATTCTATATGATAATAACTATATAAACTTAATATAAACATTGTTAAAACAATGATAAATGAGTCAGTAGAAAGCCAAATGAAGTCAAACCTGCTACTAACGTCAGGTCAAGACTCACATTCAACAGAGCGCTGGGCGATATGGTAAAAAAAACATCTCTATTTTTGGGTTGAATGGCGATATACGGTATACATCTCAGTATTTTTACGTTTTTGAATAAAAAAAACTAAAACTATTTATAAAATAAAATAAAAATCACATCCTGCCCAATGTTGTCCAGAAAACAATGTTCATATTGAAGGCTATAAAAGCAAATATAGTGAACGTGATGTAGGCTCTGGTATATATTATGAGCAAAAAAAGGGTTAAAAATCACATTACATTCACATAACATTGTAACATTCTAAAAGCAAAAATATATATTTTTTTTTAATTCACTAAACTAAAAAATGAAAATAAATACAAACAAAAGCACAGACTAATTAACCTACATTTGATTATCCCATTACAATAGTCATTTTATAGTTACTGCTATCATAAAAATACACTTACTTCTAGGTTTTAAATTCTACATGTGGCACATTTATTGTCCAACAACAAATATTTAAGCAATATGTAAATTTTAGTCAGAATTTTTGCGCTCCTATTCAATTGCGCTCCGTTTGTTTTGGCGCACTTGTTCACGGAAATCTGTGAAGTTTAGCGGAGATTCACTCTTGACAGCAAAACGGAAATATTTGCATGATTTTTTAACATTTACAGATGGAGAATATGCCTGCGAAATGCAAGTTATGCACTGAGGAAAACACCACATCTCAAACACATTCAACAGCGCAAGAATAGGCTATATCTGTCTGTCAGAACATCTGACGGGACAAGCCGCTTTAAACTACACGTGTTATATCTTACCAGTTATTTTAAAGCCCTTAATATAAGGCATGGATCATGTTTAGGACAAACTGGATAATGCACTTTCCCCACAGCAGCTCACTCTGCGTCCTCCGCTATTTTTTCAGATCCGCTTGTGTCAAACTACCGTATATCCATATAAACGGTATTGCCTCATTAGTTACATATCGTTTCTTAAAAAAATTTATATATTGTACAAACTCGATATACCGCCCAGCCCTAATTCAACAGATACAAGATCAGAGGCCAGTTGCATAAACATAGCAACTCTGTCTTAGTATGATCAACTACTAAGTTAATCAGTTTGAAAATTTTTGGTACCAAATAAGACCAATCTACGCTTTTATTTAACTGACTTCAACTTATGAACAGTTTTAAAGAACAAAAAAATGTATGACTAACTTGTAAAACTAGTCTTAGCAGTTTATGCAACAGGCAGGACTAGACCCTCAAAGACCACTAAAATAACAATGAGCAATCCACTTAAAATCCCATGTTTGCAGTGAAAAAAAAAATATATATTGTGGAGAAAAAATAGTGTAGACTTTTTACTTACGCTTTATCAATATTAAGTGACACTGTGCAGCAAGTCACAAAATCAAAGACCCTTTAGTCAATGAAATCTGATCATAAATCTCATAGGCATGACAAATTCAATCAAATCATTTTACTGGTGATATAAAATTAAGCAACAGGGGGTTTTAATTGTATTTGCAAAAATGATTTGCTCATGAAGTTTTCTAAAGAGCATGTCATTAAACTTGACAAATAATAATAATAAAATAATATAACTCTGGAGTGCTTTTAAAGGAAATGCACAAATATACATTTTAATAATAATAATAATAATAATCACTTTGAAGTCCTTTTAGAGGAAATATTAGTTGCACAAATATTATCATCATTATTATTACTGAAATGTATAAGTATGCATTTCCTCTAAACGCACCTAAAAGAGTGATATATTATTTAAATGTATAAAATAACCTTTAGAGTAAATGCAAAAATATAATTTTTAATAATATCTTAAGTCCATTTTAGAGGAAATGCACAAATATAAATTTTGAATATTATCAAAAAAGCTGTGAAATAATTAGGTATTATTTAAGCTAAATTGCCCAGAGCTACACCACCTAGTGCCAGGTGTTAACAGTCGGATAGACAGGAGTTGCCTAATGTTTGTGTGTTAGTGCGAGGAGACACGTTACCTTAATAAACAAACATTAAATATATTAAAGCTGCAAGACACTCCATAAAACACAAACTCAGCATAAATAAAGCTCCTCATCACAGCATGTCACTGCATGTTTCTGTGCAAGAATTAAACTGCAACCGCTGGAAAATTAGATGTTTGAACACGAATGCACAACACTGCAACAAATCACCAATCCCTTTAGTGCGCAGCCAAATCGTCCCGTTTATGCCGGATAGATTGTGGACTATAAAACAGTAAGAGTTGGCTGCCAGGTCTTAACATGAGAAGCAACAGCCAGAGATAATTACAGCATTACGCTCTCCTCTGGAACCCGAATTACATCCAAACACAATGCCTTTCTTTCTTTACAGGAGAGACTCAAACATATTTTCCACTGTATAAGCAACACAAACATTCTCACCGTTGTACGTCACTCTAGGTTTAGTCAAGCACATGACCAGATGAAGGTCCATTTCATCTGAAGAGATAAACTTGGAGCAGACGGGGCACTTGAAACCTGTGGAGAAAAATAAAGGAAAATAATATGAGCTCACAATGAGTTTAGGACTGCAACGAAAAATCAATAAATGGACTGTTCACACACACAATGTGTCTTTGAATTTAAAACAGACACGCAGTGCAGAGAGAGAGAAAAAAAAAGCACGGCGAGTTTATAAAAGTTCAACTTGACACAGTCTTCTAAGACATCCATGTAGTGCATGTTTACAAAACCAATGGAAAAACAGCAGTGGAAAACACACTCTATGTGAACAGAACCTAACAATCTTAGTTTTGAGATGGGTTGTAGACCGTCGAGTTTCTTTGTTTATCTCAAATGAAATGGTGTAATATGGCTGATGCGGAAAACACCATGAAAACGGAGTCGGAGACATGCAGAACAAGCAGATTTCATATTTCAACAGCAGTCTTTTGTGTGCTTTAAAATTCACAGACACTAGTCCATAAGGGAATTTGTCTACAGCCCTATTCTGTTTATCAAATTCCGTGAGATTCCGTGTTCTGTAAATTTCATTTTTATGACTGGATTCCACTAGCCTGGATGCCAGCCGAACTTAGCCCCTCCCACAACATCTGAGGATGGGAAGTTCGGTCTGGACTTGATCCGTTGTGAAGCAAGTATGACAAACCAAAAGCTGTTCGGACCAATCAAATTGTTAGGGCAGGCTTTACACGATGATGGACAGATGATCAACAGTAACGTAATCATCCACGTCACCAAAGAGCGCTTGGGTTGAATTCGTTTACAACAGGGGTGCCCAATCCTGCTTCTGCCGATCGACTGTCCTGCACAGTTCATCTCCAACCCTAATCAAACACACCTGAAGCAACCAATTAAGGTCTTTAGGATCACTTGAAAATGAAAGGGAGGTGTGTTTGATTAGGGTTGGAGATGAACTGTGCAGGACAGTCGATCGGCAGGAGCAGGATTGGGCACCCCTGGTTTACAACGAAGAATGGCTGTCGCTGGAGAATTTAGATGTGTAGATTCAGCCATCGCGTCTGTTATAGAAGATGTAGACACCGCATTCATTTTAAAAGAGGAACAGAGAACCGCGATCAAGGCATTTGTCGATCGGAAATTGTTTTGCCGTACTTCCTACGGGATTTGGCAAAAGTTTAATTTATCAGCTGGCCCCGATGGTCGCTAAGAAGATGGGGCGCAATGAAAACCCTGTGGTCATTGTTGTTTCTCCTTTGGTCACACTCATGGAGGACCAAGTGAAAGCAGCAACCGAAATGGGCATCACGGCGATGCAACTCTGTCCTTTTAGGCAAGTCATGCCACTCGGCCGCCATCTTGGCAACGCCTCCGGGCAGCTATTTCGGACTAACAAGACCAGGCTCCTATCTAAATGAATGGGGAGAGAGTCAGAACTGCACTTTCACTGGTCATCGGGACATAAAAACGGCATGTATAGAAACAGCAGTAAAATATGATAAAAATCGCTGAAAAAGTTTGATGACTTTGCCCCAAAATAAGGTTTAAAACACCTTTTCCCCCACAGGTTATACTTTACTACGCATGCGCAAGGGTTCACGACACCAACTTCATTTACGTCTCTATCCAGAATACCGGTGTTGTGAACTAGCTATGCCGTACCTTGATAACACAACATATTTGTGTCTTTTACATGATGCTCTAGTCTACAGCAAATACTTAGAATGTAAGGTAACATATTTGTGGTCGATATAAAATCCTTTAACTAACTGTTACCTTGGTAGTCCGGTGCCTTCGCGTTATCACCAGAGTTATCACCCTCTGTTCAAGCAGGGCTGTCGTAAACCTCAACTGTGCGCATGCGTCAGTGGAACCAGACGATAGGCTTAAATGTTTCCCGGCTGTACTATTAAAAAGCAGACGATTGGCTTTCCAGAAGGAGGGGCAGGGCATGTGCATACAACCGCCATCTTTGGCGTTACGGGTTTTACCTATATAGTTGTATTGAGGATTAAGGAAGTGACATGTCTCCTATATAAATAGTCTCTGGCGTAAACGACGAGGTGGACGTAACCAGTGGTCGTTGGCAACTCCTTTTCGGAAAGCCCCGAATCCTCAACATACATCATTTACTCCATTGCTCTGATTGGTTGTAGGTCTTTCCAATTGACTGTAGAGGCATTTTCTTTCCTGGTTCGGTTGAAACGCCCCATAATCACAGCCCAATGGATCAGTATCAGACTCACATTCTGACTGGAATATAATGACGACGTCAGGCTAGGATTCCACTACAAGATGACGATAATCAGCTGACCAACCAGAAAAGGTTTAAAGGGCTCTAGAAGACAAGGCCGAGCACGAAACAGACAATAAAGAGGGTTTGTCTTGCGTGGAGTGAGTCGGGTCGTCTCAGTGTGGGCAGCTGAAACACACAGCCTAAATACAGCTGAACTATGACAATATGAGACATTCTCTGAGTCTGGATGAACACGCTCAATGATATGATTCAGTGGCAGCTGTGCCGAGAAGAGGTCTGAGGGCGTCTTGTGACACCACTGACCCGTGACGACCTTGTGACAAAATTTACAGTCACTTGAATGTGACATGCATTGCGGGTGTTCTGAATAAATGTGCTATTAAAGAGGAGACACAAATGACAGCTTGACATCTTTCACAGTCAAGAAAACAGCTATGAGGAGACAAATATACGAAGGCATACATTTCTTTTTACTGAACTGCTAAATGAGGACCTTATCACTGCAATTGCAATACTTTTCTGGAAAGCTGATTCGAAACAATGTCCATTGTGAAAAGTTCTATATAACTAAAATTTAGTTACATTGATAATATAATTGAACTAATTCAGAAAAATATACAATATCTGTGTTTTACAGGGACTTCAACTTCATTTGGGTATCTTATACATTAGAGTAGAGTTAACCCAAAAAAAGTCATCCAAACACATTATAAGTAAAATATTTTTTTATTTTAAAGAGATTTTAAAGTTAATATTTTAATAATACTAATGTATAATACTACTACTACTACTACTACTACTTATTAATTATTTAAAAATTGGGCAGCACAATTTAAATAAATCTGAAATATTTTAGATAATTATTCATCATCATCACTATTACTAAACTACTATTATTTTATTTTGATTAATTGTGCAGCATCATTTTTATTTGACTAAATTCTCGCAAACCCACATTTGGAAAACCCTGTATTAGTGGGTCACAATCTTAAAATGGGTAATGGACAGCATGTAAAAATGCTAAATTCAAATAATATAGCCATATTAGCCATATAATCATACACAGTTATTATAGGTTATGCAACATGCAAAAGTGTGATCAAGATATCAACCACTCAAACAGACGTGCATTTGACTGACCTCCTCCATATAACTATTAAAGATCTGAGACAGCTTAAGGCAAGCTCACACTACACAACGTTTGGCTAGATTTGGCATTCGCAGACAGATTTCCAAAGTCTGAGCGGTCACAGACACTAAAATATTTTCAAACCACTTTGATATTATCACCACGTAATCTTGTAGTGTGTGCAATGACAAGGTGGAAGTAATCCAGCCAATCACAGTGCAGATGCTATAAATGGAAAAACCTCAAACACTTGCGTTAAGTTCTCTCGAGAATTTATGTGAGAAAAACATTTTTTTTCTGCTGTTGGTCGGGACTGCCTCTTGACCAAATGTCTTGTAGTTTGTGCACCTTGTCAGCGTTGTGTTGTATAGTATGCTCACTGCTATGGTAAGACGACGACAGATGACAAGAAACCATGTTGTGTAGTGAGAACACCACAGAAGTTCAGAAGTCTTACAGTCCTGCAGTGTGAGCTTGCCCTTATGTGCACAGGCCACCAGAGATCACCTGAATGCTTATATCACTATTTTTGTTTAGCATATCATTAAGAATAGTTATTCAAGTGTTGATGCTCCTTTAAAAATAATAATAGCTTGTTAAGGGAATCTTTAAGTGGAATGAGAATCAATCAGAATCATGTATACATGCCTTACACTAAACTGCTGTCCCTGAAGATCATAAACAAGGCCTGAAAACAAACACCAGTTGAGGATTAGACTGAATTGTGAGATCATAAGCGCACTTTAGGCTATCTGATTTCTCTGAATAATACCAGTCTGTAGAGTAGAATGAGTCATCGATGATTACCTGCGCCAGGTACACAAAACCTGCTTTAAATAGCGGACAAAGGCAAAGTTGAAACCCGACTCCTGCCCGTCTGCTCTCATTACAGCTGTACCAGTGTTTAATGACTTCAACAACTGTGGCGTGTTGTACAACGGTCACTAAGTGCTGAGCATTATTTACTGTAAACTATTATTGCTGGAGGACTCCTGAGGGACAGAGTAAGAGTAGCAGTTTACCCCTGCTGGCAAATCAGCCATCAAACCTATTGACTTCATCCCATGGCTGAGAGAACAATAACCATAAAGAAAACCCCCCCGGAAGAACACAACAGAGGATTTGAATATTCAAAGCTGTCGCTCCAGTGCAGAGCAAAATCAAACTTCCCATGTTTATCTCGGTTTTTTTATGCAAGAATAATTGTACTGCCACAATTTCAATTGCAACAAAAAGAGTTGAATTTCACAATCTTCTGTGGATATTGCATAATACGTTTTGCCAAGCTACCGTACATCTCTTTTGCTGATTGAATTATAGGTCAAATAAATTCAGACAGAACTTGGCACATGATCTCAACATGATCAACATGATCTCATCATGACATCCAGAATTTTAAAATGATTAGAATTTAACAGAAGTACAAGGTGTAAAAATAATTTTTGAATTACATATGGAAAAATTACTTCTAAATCATTATCCCCATGCAAAAAGATACATTTAAGGTCTTCAAAATCAAATAAAGTTAAAAACGTATATTCACCGAACATATTTAATTGTGCTCAGTCAATCTATCAAGTCGAAGATGTATTTCTGTTCCTTCTCCTTTACCCTAGACAGGCGAGTTCGTAACAAAGAGCATTACCAAGAGAATACAAATATTCATCGTCTCAAGTTCCAAGACGTTATGGTGAATATTGAGCACTGCAATTATTCTCCAAAGTTTTGCTTTAGGACCTGATATAAAGTTTAAAAGGCATTTGGTAGAATCGCGAGTTCATGCATTCATTGGTTTCATGATCGTGGTTTTCCGGTTACCACATAATTATCTGATGTCTAAAATACTGTTTGATTGACTTCTGAGATGTCATTTTTGTGATGCTGTATCTGCGCTTTCTCATTAATGTTTGTTTTTATTTGCAGGTTTTTAACCTTTGCATTGCAGTTTTCTTCACCACATCAAGACATCTCGTTATGCAGAAGACCTTTTGAATGTATTCAGTGCTTTTCCTTGTTATTTTCACCAAATATCCTGTGTTGGAATTGATTTGACGATAAAGTGAAAAACAAGACATTATGGCATGGAACGTACATTTAAAAGTAGAATAACTGGCTGTAACATTGTTTTTCGGAGAAAAAAGTATATAAACTTAGCATGTTTCCTAAATCTCTGCAAATATATTATGGTTTTTTGTGCTTTAGTAGTCAAAATAAATTATACACAGCACCTTTAAGCTTTGTACTTTTTTACATTTAATATAAAACTTTTTAATGCATGCACTGAATGCATGCATGTGCGTGTGTGTGTCTATGCTGCACCGCTCATCTTACAACAAACATCTCTTCTGCCCAGATCCCCAGACATATGTAGGCCATATCAGACTGAAGGCCATCTATCAGTGTAAAAGCATAATGATTTGTTCTGAATGAAACATAAGAGGCTTAACAGAGACCTGATGGCTGTATGTCCTGCTGGAGCTGGACAATCCCAGTCAACGTCCCCTTAACCAGATCAGTTACCCGTAACCATGCATTCAGAGGGTTAAATCCAAACCAGGAAAGAAAAACACTGAGAAAAGAGACAAAATATGGTGGTAGACCGATATTTTGGCTAGGAATACTACTGACTACTATATTGAATATATTGAAATAAATTCTCGAACACTACTATAGACAAAACTTGGATACGGTTTACAAAGTTATAAAGAGAAGCAGAGATCTGTTATAGTAAATTGCTCCAATGCAATCTCTTGAACAGCTGGGTGGAGAATAGGCATTCATTTTAAATGTGTTAAAGAAAAAGTCATTAAAATAGACTAACCTTCCATAAAAAGTAAGTGTCATTTTAATGTCAGTTTAAAGCAGGGGGGTTTAGGGTTTAAAGTAGGCCTACATGAGTTTATTTAACAGAAGAAATTGCATAATCAAATGTAAAAATAAAACACTGCATGAATATATACTGATTCTTGTTAAAGTTACAAAAGTTATTCAGTCAAGAGCAGTGAGTGATTTCTCTTTGTCTTTTATTGTTTGATTAACATTAAGCACACAGACGGAAGCAGGTTTATTATAAGAGCTGCAAGGATCCAATGTATTGTTACATGCACATTATTTTAAGTCTGTTTAGTCCACTTTAGACATAACTGACTGTTTACGTGAAAACTCGATGAATATTTTGACAAATTTGTCTGTATTTGGCCATATAAGCTATATGGAAGAGAATGGAAATCTGGATTATGTGCCATCCGAGAGGCGGCTTTCTATGCGAGTACTTTGCTTATTGCATTTCATTAACATTAAGCATTAAGTCATGTTTCCAGTCTATTCTCTGCTCTGCATCGACCCCAAATTTTTTAATCTTTTGGAGTATTAAAATCATGCAGTTATTACAAGCTGTTGTGATATGCATATGATATCGCGTTTGTGCATTTGTGATATTCTTATAATTTATATATATATATATATATATAGCCTATACACCGTGCAGCACTAATAGATGTCCACTATAAACATAACAGTAGAATTGGTCTACATTAAATAAGACAAACAGAAAAAAAAAATGTATACAATTTTGAAGAATTTATTGATCTACAATTTAACCCATTAACAATAAAACCATAATTATACAATCAAAATAGACGCAAATTAGCACTGTAAGAACATTTGGAAAAGTTTTCTTCCAGAAAACCGAATAAATCTGTGTTTTCAGAGCTGATCTTTATATTTATACAAATACACAACAGTGGTCTCTATATCAAACCATATAAAAGACAAAAAAAGAGGCAGATAAAACATTGTACAATTCATTAATCTACAGTATAACCCATCAACATGAAACTCAAAATCGACAAATGCATTTTAAAACTCTTATGACAAGCATCAGTGCCTTCACATTGCAGTGACTTTCATTTGCCTGAATACAAGACAATAAAAATTCAACACGGTCATAAAAACGATGACATCACTTATAAAAATCCAGTCAGCAGGAAAATGTAACTTTTAAAAATGGAGGCCGGGTTGGCAGGTGGCACTAGTCCATCTCTCATCTGAGTTTTATTGATCAGCACCTGGCTCTCCCTGCTGGACAAACCCATTTCAGTAATCATGAATTCAGTATATTTCAGAGCGTCTGAGCAACGGCATCTCTCACAGAGAGATCAATGCTATTCACACACATGCAGCTCTGAACGCTCTCACGGGGAATTAATGACTGTGTCTGGGAGAAGTAAAGCAAAGAGGCAGAGATCCTCAGGGAGAAGTGCACGCGAGTGGGGAATTACGTAAAGACTGCATTCTCACTTACAGTCTCTCTCCTGGGAAAGGACGGAAGTTGTTGATTTTTGCAGGAAACTATGGAAACACAGACTGAAGGAATAAAACATTATTCTGTGGAATTATTCACATACTATACGCTCTCTTTCTTTAAGGACATTCAAAAGCCCCTTTCAGAGATTCAGGAAAATACACGGATAAAGTGACCCGGGATTTGACCAGGGTTCGTTTGGTTTTGGTTCATTCACATTGCCAGTGATATCCGGAATCAGAGAGTGCGTTCACACACAACCCGTAAAAATCCTGTAAAGGGTCCTGTAAATCCTGTAAAAATCTTTTGCTTATGAAACCACGCTTGTGCATGTTTGTCTCTGATTCGATCATAAACTAGCGCATTACGTACCGTTTCACGACTGGCGAACGATCCCGGCTTAAGCGTCATCATTACGACGCGGCATTGATTGCGGCTTTTGTTCACACAGCGCACGCTCCGGGACTGAACACGGCAATGTTACTAGGGCCCCAACCCGGCATCAATCCCGGTCGTGTTTGTGTTCACACAGAAGGCGTTTTGGCCATATCCCGGGATCAATGCGCTGTGTGAAAGGGGCTAAAGAGAGTCAATCGAGCTTTCCTGTCATGATCAACCAGGTTGACATTGTCTACAGGCATTTGTTATGGCAGCACTATCTGTAGTTTTCACTCTTCTGCTTCTATAATTTTCATCTGCAAGTCATAAGTGAGAAAAAGTCTGCTAAAGATGTTAAGACTAGGGCTGGGACGATACACCCATCTCCCAAATATGTAAAAATCTGTTTAATATCATAAATGCATGTACTATCAGTCAAAAGACAAAAAATGTTTTTGTTCATTGAACATTAATGCTGCATATATTTGATCAAATTCAGTAAAATTAGTAATTTTGTGAAATATTTTTAAGTAAAAATAAAATACAAAATAAAAATAAAAAAGGCAAAGCTGAATTTTCAGCATCATTACTTTAATTGTACAAATATTTGACAATAGACATTAAAAATAGATTTATTTAATGCCATGTCAGCATCCAAGGCCATTTTCATGGCAAAAATGTAATTACAAAAATACAAATATCATATACAGTAAAACCAAGCAAACAAACAAGTCATATATCATTAAAAAAATATTTCAATGTTTAAAGCAAAAAAAATTATATAATTATTCCAAACTTTTAAATGGCAGTGTTAATTTAAGAATTTTTTGTCACACTGGTTGTCCTTTTCTTATATAAACACTTCACATATTTACATAGGTTTACATTTACACAGATGACAGTTTTTGATCGGTCATTAAGTTAAACTTCAGTCTATTCCTCACATATACACCATCATAAGACTTCAGAAGACTTGGGATGAGTCATATGAACTACTTTTCTGATGGTTTTTGTCCTTTTAAGAGCTTTACAGTAAAAATGCACCCATCTATAGTTTTTTGTAGCAATATGCCTCTTTCTCTTCCATCCCGTCAACTTTCTTAGAACAAACCCCCCCTGACCTGCACAACTGCTCATCTCAGTATTCATGTGCAGTGTACCTGAAAATCAAATGTTCCTGAAACGGTCTCCGTTCAGATGGGGAGAACAACCCAAATAAACCTACTGAGAGTCAGACAAAGAATGCAGTGAAAGTGGACAATTTACTTTTGTTTTGTTCTTGAGGCATGAAATAGGAACTGGGAACTTTCAGAGTGGGTGCACTGAAAAGACGCATTTGCACAGCCTTTTTTAACGCAGCTCCAATGCTGAAGTATGTCATTTGTGTGCATGATCAAACGCAAAGGCCAAAATAACACCTGCTTTTCCAAATAATCTCCATATCGGTCATTGGTTGGTCAAATAGATAGTCCCGTGCGGCCGCGCCCCAAACTCACATTACTGGATGAGTCAAAGTTGTGATGCTCAAACAAACAGATCTATGTTTTGAAAGCATCACAGTTAGTTTTTTCATTTAGGAAGCCAAACTAACCATGACCTATTTGACTCACTTTGACCATTACATTAAGCCAATAAACAAGGTTAATAAAAAAAAAAAATCAGCTCTACACAAGAACCACACTTGGAAGTTGATTCTAATCCACAGTCAATAAATACAGTATACTATATATGCTGATAGTGAACAACAGAGACTGTGTTGTTCATGATCTGAGGCTAAAGCTTAATATCTCCATTGCGTCAGGTGTCTTTATTAAACCTTTAATCACCACATCGTCGCAGACAGAGATCCATGTCTTTGGCAGCAGACGGTATCTCATCAGCAGCGGCGGCTGCGCGGGGTCTCGCACTCTCACCGTGTGTGTGTGTGTGTGTGTGTGTGTGTGTGTGTGACTGACGTAACCAGGATAAAATTAAATCGCTGAGACAAAGACGAGCGCACAGGCAGAAGAACGCTGGCTAGACAAAGACAACAATACCACAGGGTTCGGCCTGCAATTTCCCTTTTCATCCACAGTAAGGAAATTGATCAAGTTTGAGGGAGTGTAAAGAGAGCTGATCTGCGGACACAGACATCATGGTCTAAACAGACATCTGGACAAAAACAATAACCAGGTGGTTGCAAAATAACTTTAATTAAATTCTTTTAATTCTTTAATTCTTTTAAAAAAACTGTTTTCAACATGAATAATAATCATAAATGTTTCTTGAGCATCATATTATAATAATTTCTGTAGGATCATGTGACACTGAAGACTGGAGTAATGATGCTGTAAATTCAGCTTTGATCACAGGAATAAATTACACTTCACTATATATTCACATAGAAAACCGCTGTTTTAAATTGTAATAATATTTCACAATATTACTGTTTTTTTGTTTGTTTTTTTTTATCAAATAATTGCAGCCTTGGTGAGCAGAAGAGACTTCATTTAAAAACATAAAAAATCTTACTGATCTAAAACTTTTGACCGGTAGTGTATATATAAATAAATAAATAAATAAATAAATAAATAAATAAATAAATAAATAAATAAATAAATAAAATAATGAACTTCATATAGGGCCCTAATTATACGTGGGCTACTGCTGATGATAGTACACAATACATTTTGACAAGGTGACAAGAAAATGACATTAATTCACAGAACTGAAATAAGGTGAATAAGGCGTTCCATTTCTCTCTCACACACACACACACACACACACACACACACACACACACATGTCTGGTTCGCTATCTTTGTGGGGACTCTCCATAGGCGTAATGGTTTTTATACAGTACAAACTGTATATTCTGTCCCCTTACACTGCCCCTGTCCCTAAACCTACCCATCACAGGAGACATTCTGCATTTTTACATTTTCAAAAAACATTACTTAGTGTGATTTATACGCTGTTCTCCTCATGGGGACCGCTGACTGGTCCCCACAATGTAGGTGATTTCAGGTTTTACTATACTTGTGGGGACATTTGGTCCCCACAATGTAATATAAACACGAGCACACACACACGCACGCACACGCACGCACGCACACACACACACACACACACACACACAGGTTTTCTGGGAGGTTTTAATCTGGATTGTGCCTTATAATCCCTCTGGCAAATAGATTTCAGCACAGCAACAGCTCAATGGAGCACGTCAATACTGTGTGCTTGAATGGCTAATTCAGAGCTTATCTATCGCTGGTGAGAGCAGGGCTGGGCGATATAAGCAAAAAATTATAACACTTACATTTCTCATATCAGCTGATATCAATAATTATTGTGTTAAATGTAAAATCTATATTTCTTTCAAGTTTAAAGGGAGATTGTCCTGCCGAGTGAGATTTAGAAACCATACAGTTAATTGTGGTGTTGAACTACTCTTTACTGTCAGAAGAACATGACAAAAACTTGCCAAACAGGTCAAATATTCAAAACATGTATAATGATAAAATATTTTTTACTTCAAAATATGCATGAGTTAACTTACGATTACCAACAGAAACATTTTGGGTGTGGATTTATGTAAACACACATTGGATACCAGTCATGTCTAAAGTGAATGTAAACAAGCGGGACAAAAAACAAAAATGGATATGGTCGAAAGATCAGATCTGTGCGTTAAGACTTGTAGTGTGTAAACAGCCTATATATTGTATTTGTTTTGAAAAACAGCAGCCTGAATAAATTTTTACTATAAATACAAAATGCACAAATGCTACAGCTTAACAAAAAATACTGTAATTATATTCCATTACTCCTTTAATACATGTCCTCATTAATAATACTATACAATTTCTATATACCATATTTTGTTACAAATTTATTAGGGAAAATTATATTGTGATAATTTTCATTATCTTTGAATCACCCAGCCCTAGGTGAGAGACATTATGCACTTACATGGCCAGAAAGAAAGAAATAAACAAAATTATAGACTGACACAAAAAAAAAAACATGCATGAGCGATACGGTACGATTGAAGGTCAGTCCTATTGATGGAGAGGACGGTTCAAGTGAGGGTCCAGAGGAAATATTTTTAATTCATAAAGCTGTCAGCAGACGAGCAGATGGACTGGGGAATAAAACGGCCGTTTAGTGTAAAAAAAATGTCAGAGGCATCCTACTGTAAATTATCGTAAACATGCTTCATTTTGACAAGGTGACACAACGTCACCTTATAGGACTGAATGAAGGCGAGGAAGTGGTTACCCTCATACATAAATAAATTAACCTTTTCTTCCATGGACAACAGAAGGATTCAACCACAAGCACTTTTCTTTACAGTCAATGTAAATGAGAACAGACGCTCCAAGTAAAAAAAAAAAAAAATATATATATATATATATATATATATATATATATATATATATATATATATATATATATATATATATATATATATATATATAGCAAAGTATCCTAAAACTCACATTTTCTTTGCTCGATCACCTAGCTCTAGATAGCACAAAGCTAGTGATGCTGAACATACACTGTATTCTCTGATTCTCAGACTATAGAAATGAGAACACGGAGGAAGAGAAAAATAACCTACTCAAATCACAGGTTTTCTGCAGTTCCTGTTTACAGCTTAGACAGGAAGTGACTATCTGACCAACATGTAAAACAACAAAATGCAGTTTGCTTTTTTTAAAAACAGCATTCAAGCGATGCATCATCACCTTTAGAAGCCATTCATTTTGAAATCAGACAGAACTCAAACCCTATTCAGAGATTTCAGACAGGACGAGGTCATTTTAGTTTCACAAGAAACAAAGTGATTTCAATCTCGTCAAATCGAACGCATCTTTGTTTGTTTTTTTTCCCCTCACACAACCACAACCACCTGAAATTACAGATCAAATTACCCACTGTCTTTGGGAAAACTCATCACGTCTAATCCTGACTGGAAAGCCAATCAGATTGAAGAATGTGATGCGGCGATTACCAATGGGAGAGCAGAGTATAAAGTTAACCATTACTATAAAGTTAGTGAGGGAAGGGCATAAAAAAGTAAAACTTAAACGCAGCCCAGGGGATCTCAGATCTGCCCCTGAGGTCCACTTGAAGAGTTTTGATTAAACACACCTGAACAAGCTCATCAAGGTCTTCAGGATTATTAGAAAGTTACATGCAGGAGAGTTTGATCAAGTTCAGAGCAAAACACTGCAGGAAACTGGACCTCGAGAGCTGAGAACCTCTGCTATAAACAGAGACTGTGACAGTCAGGTTCCCGTCTATCATGGATGAATGAAGAGGAAGCACTTCACCTGAGTTTAAGGATCTTGTGAATGCAGATTAGATGGTGATTATTCAGCAATCAGGAGTCTCTTGAGTGCAGCGCACCTGCCATATAACCAAACCAGTGGGAAACCGAGAATCGACTGGCGACGGCATCATGTGCCACTTGCAGTCAGTGAGAGAGACAGGACACTTACTTTCTCTGAGCGCTCAATTAACTAGACGGCATGAGCTTTTCTGCACGCTGCATGCTTGTCTGCATAATTTGCATTTAGAACTTTCTGGTCACTTAATCTGGCCAAAATGTCACTCTTACTTCATCTGAAAGGTACAAATCCAACCCATAGGGTACAATTTGACTAAAATCAAGACAACAGTATCGAACGCATAAATTAAAACCTCGTCAAGATGTGCTATCAAAGAGACGCACCAAAACAAATGCATACTGCACATAATATGCAGATTTTCTGCATGATAGAATACCTGGATGACCTACTAAATTTGCTAAAATAAGCCGTAAAAAACAGAGCCTTTTTAAAAATCCCATTTGTTATGTGTGCATAGTAAATTTTGTATCATTGCAATGAATAATATCCTGTATTCCTGTAGCTGAAACAGTAGCGCATTTTGCTAGCAATGCCAAGGTCATGGGTTTGATTGCCAAGAAGGACATGAACTGATCAAACGCATACCTTGAATGCAATGCAATTCACTTTGGATAAAAGCATCTGCCAAATGCATAAATGTGCATAAGATTTAAAAAACAAAGAAACTCTATATGTAATAATGCTGTTTCCAGAACGTCTGAATGGAGCAGCAGTAATGATGGATACAGTGCTGTGTGCCTGCCTTCTGCTCGCAGAGATAATCACACGACTTATAGAGTGTAATAAGATTAAATCCCTGCCTTCATGATGCTCAGATGATCTAAGCGCTCATGCATACCGTTCACCCAAGCACTATGAGGTTTTCAACACTACTATAAAAGGTCTGTGGAGGAACAAATCAAACAATCTTCAACAATAGACATTGTGCAAGAACACAATGTCGTGCGTTACAAAATAAGATGCAGTCATATAAAAAATGAGTGTCGCAACCGTTCATGAGCGACTCTTCCTCATGACAAGTCTATTTAAAGCTGCAAGTCTTCGCCAGCATTTTCATTTCTTAAAATCTACTTTTGCTGTGACAATAAGTTCCCTATATGAGTAGTGTGCTTATATATATTATGCATAGTGTCTGGAACAAAAATGCTTTTAATTGGGTGAAAAATCATGAGGATATACACAGAATCAGTCAGATAACAGCTGGCTAAACAAAACTCTTTCAAGAAATCTAATTTCATGTCACTTTCCATTGAAACTGATTAATCTGCTACCCATCGGCTGTTGAAAAAAAATAAAAATAAATGTGTGTACTAGGGCTGTCGCGGTGAAGGAATTTCCCTTGCGGTAATTTTGAGTGGCTCAATAGCGCGATATGCGGTATAACCGCCATTTATTTAACTATTTATTTATTTGTTGCTATATAAATACGTGTTATGATGTGGTCAGCATACACAAATGTAACCAATGTAACCGCGTCTCTGCACATTGAAAGACTGTCACTCAGCGCACAGTTACATTGTTACGCCAACGGACTTTCTTTGAGCGAGTCATTAAACCGTTCATTCAACGAAAACGTTCAAAAAAGCCGATTCCTTAAATGATACATAATGAAACAAGGTGTTAATTATTTTTTAACTTTGAGCTCCACTTTTCAAGGCTCAGCTGGCCAGCAATGCTTCACTTTTGGGCAAAGCTGAAGCAATGTTTCACTTAATAGAGACCAATGGCATTGATTCAATGCGTGATTCGCTGCTTTCCCCCCACGGCTTCCTCGCGCTGTGTAATGCTGACCAGCGCGGACGCCATTCATAATAAATACCCTTACACGTTAAAAAGATGATACGACAAATATTTCGCTTTCCTTGGAAACGGCAACCTTTTCACGAATATACATGACTTGACTTCAAAGACAGACGCAGGTAATCGCACGCGCTCAGTCGATCACATTCACTGTCTGTTTAGGCTTACCGGTAAGTCCAAATCCACGAAGCCTCTGTACAAATCACCATGATAAACAGCCTTGTTATTATTATTTAACATTCAATACACATAGTACGAACTACGAAAGGGTGGCCTTATGAAAAAAGAAAACGCGGTTTGCGGTTGCTGCGGTTACTTGCATTTCTCTGCGGTTGGCCTGTCAGTAGCGCGGTACTGCAATATTGCGGTTATCGCGACAGCCCTAGTGTGTACTCCCATTATAATCATTAAATGTCATGCAGATGGAAACAGATACTTTATTTGCCCGTCCATGAAAATTTATTTTAATGATTTTCACAAGTGACTATTCATAATAATAAAAGCTCTGCTGATGTTCTCCATCAGTGTCCAGAGGTCATGGATACAGTTACAGAAGTAGACCTAATATCCATGGCAGAAAATATACATATTCCCACACCACAGCAGTCTTCTTTTGAGAATAAACAGATCCATAGGGTCTGTTCTGCATCTGATTTTGATGCATCCTCTTCCTGTTTATGCCCAGAGGGAACCGGCTGTTCCTTGTACCTTCTGTCCTATAAGTTACTCAATACCGAATCTTCCAAGCTGGTTCAACTCCACAACCACAATGATTTTCTGCAGGAGGACAAATTGTAATTTGATTATGTTTTGTGTTCCACTAAAGAAAAATCAACAAAAGAGATGAAAAATTACATGAGGGTAATTAATCATAAGAGTTCTTGACAGGGATTAAAACTCTACAAATGCTGACAAGCAATATATTAGGCTAGAAAAAAATATTGCTCATTGAATTTTCCCTGAGCAAATCAGAGTCATGATGCTCCACATTTTCAGTCAGCCTGTTATAATAAACCTCTCCATATGTACAAGAGTCCAAACTTTTATCTCTGCAAATACCTTTAAAAAGAATGTGGAGTCGTCGGTCATGCCTCGACAAGAGGTTCAAAATCATCAGCATGTTAAAACAAGCCTGTGATGATGAGACCCTCTGTAGTTGCTGTCAAAGTGCAGCACAAATATGAGGCGGTACTATATTTGGGCAATGAAGCTTAAAAAAAAAAAAAAAAAAAAAAAAAAAAAAAATCAAATCAAAACAGCTTTGAGCCTTGAGACTAAATTAGAGATGCATCTAGACATATTTCTATGTTTTCTATCTTTTTCTAATTTCTATCTATTACATATTTTCTCAAATTCAAAATGATATTCATATAAATTTTAATGTCGATTTAAAAAAAAAAAAATCCATGGACACATTATGCATAATTACTTAAAATGTTGTAATGTTGTGATTAACTAGAGCTGGTTGGTTGTTTGAACTAGAGTGAGAAACAAAAAAGAAAAGTCAAGAACATCTTTGGGTTATATTTCACCTGAAAATAAACAATGAAATATTTTACACAAAAAAAAGGAGCCTATTTCTAGGACTAGATTTTTTATATCACGACAATTAAACACATCCCCTCAAATGACCAATTACATTTATGCATTTGACAGATGCTTTTATCCAAAGTATTTGCATTTGCAAAATATCTGTCCAATCATATCTATCCCATCAATGTGTTGTTCAACTGCATTTTATTTATTGCTGATGACATAAATAATATTTTTTGACTAATATTGCAAAAGACTATGAATGCAATGAACAGCAAATCGATACTACTCACTGTGCATCAATGATGCGTCCAAGGCCTGTGAATCAATTCCCTGTCTATCTGATTTAAAGCGTTCTTCTGGTAGAGACGCAGTGAAAAAAGTAAGACCGGATTGATGTCCATGTCAAATGTCCAGGACACAGCAGCGGGGTGGGACATTGACTATCGATTACTGGATACATGGGCGGTGTTTGCAGATGCACATAGACTTCATTAAGCATCTCATGTGTGTGAAATCTTACAGACGACCCAGTCAAACTGAATCTAAGGTGTGTGTGAAGTGAGCCGTGACCTGCTGACTCGGAAACATCACCCGCTGCCGAAGAACACACTGAGAAGGACAAACTTAGACTGAGCAGGTTGATAATACACAAAGTGTGACAGTAGAAATTTTGCTGCACTGCTTATACAGCAATAGATGCATTTGCATATTAGGCATTTAGCATAATTAGTATGCAAGAAAACTAGGCTGAAACTGCTCGCAGTGCTGCTTGCAAGTGTGAAGCCCGTCACCTGTTAAAATGAACGACTTTAAAGGGATAGTATTCCGTCACAATCGCCCTCTTGTCATTCCAAAACCACATAACTTTCTTTTTCTTCTCATTTTTTTCCCTCCAAACATGCATGACTTTCGTTCTTCTTTCTATGATATTTAGAAAAATTTTGGCGTCGAAACAACACTGGACCCCACTGACTTTAATTGTATTTTGTCCACACACAAAAAACTTATTTTGTTTTAAGAAAGTCATACAGGTTTGGAATGGCATGAGGGTGAGTAAATGACAAAAAATTTCATTTTTGGGACAGAAATGTTCCAAAGGCCTTAGGCATCAACGTGTGTGTGCATGTGAGATATAATGCGAGTAGGGCAGAGATTGATGAAAGCTCTTTGAGCAGCGAGTGGAACGGAGCCAGTCCTGAGAGTAATGCAGAAGGGAAGGGAGGCGGTTTATGCATTAAAGAAGTGGAGTTTGAACTGCTGCGGCAGCAAACCAGCCAACCAGACTACTGACCCATTCCCCAAACGGTTCAAGTTCAAGCTGCGCTTAATGCGCCGTTTCCCTGAAGTCAGCCGATTCCCAATGAGAATATTTCTTTTGCTCCCCATCTTTGCACTAGTTATCTGATGATATTCATTACATGCTAAATGAATGGCTGAATAATAGTTTTAAATCAGTGCAATCAAACTTAAAGGCCCATTTACACCCACCATGACAATAACTAACCCTAACTATAATGATAACGGTATTAGCGTTTATTATAACTGCTGTGCGTGCTGCATGCGATTTTGTTGTTTCCCACTTTAAAGGGGACCTGTTGTGCAAAATTCACTTTTACATGGTGTTTGAACACAAATCTGTGTCGGCAATGTGCACACAATCACCCAATAATGGTAAAAATCCATCCACCCATGCAAAAACATTCTGTGGAAACGGCCCCATACTGTTTCTCCAGTTTTGTTGTTGCCAGAGTATCCGAGGCACGAGCTGTAAAGGCACAACCCTCTTCTGGAAAGGGGGGTGAGGAGCAGAAGCTCATTTCTGTTTAAAGATACACTAATACAAATATTATGTTTTTGCTTCCAGCCAAAAAGGGGCATTTAGGGCTTGGTATATTAATTGATCTGTGGGGAATTTTGAGCTGAAACTTCACAGACACATTATATTACCTCTTGCAAAAAGGGGCATAATAGGTCCCCTTTAAATGCTAACGCTCTTTAAAAATTGTTATATAGTTGTGGTGTGGAGTCTGCTATTCTTTTACATTTTGAACGATTTTTAAATAGCCTTTAATTCCTTGGTGTGAACCTGCTTTAAACAAGTTTAAATGCACCAAATGGCATACTTTTTGCTCAGTTTGGGTCTCTGATTATAATTGAGTGTGAGCTCCATATTCTCAATACCATACATCCAAGACTGATGTATCAAATGATACTCAACAAAAAAGATTTATGCTATCTTTATTACATTTAAAAAAAATAGTTTGTCAGGCTTCAATAAACACTTCCATTTTAAAAAAATTTGTTTGTTTAATGACAAGATATTGTGTACATTGATAAACACTTTGTGCATGCATGTTCTCAGTGTTAATTTTAATAACGTAATATTCATCAGCCAGATTGGTATTGGACGATCACAATATTAAAATATTTGTTCTCTATATTATCTGTAAGTTATGCATGTCTTAAGTGAATGTGCTGGCGTTTTGGACATCTGTGATGGTCTGAATTCAGGTGCAAAAGCATGAAATAGACAGAGATATGCATGCTTTGTTTCATTTCCTCAGTCACACACACACACATGTCCATCAAAACACTAGACAAGACCGCTGATGCTACATAGTGTTTTGTAATCATTTACATAAGGTAAACATTGACAGACGATTGGTCAACTAGTAAAAATTAGTAGATGTGGAAGCCTAAGACATATCAATATGCCATTACAACATGTGCTACCACCATCAAAAACAGAAACGTCAGCACACAATAGCAATCATTCACCAGTTTGTAGGCAAAGCCGTTCCGGTAAAGGGAGCCGCACAAAGCCTGTTGAGTCGAAGTCAAGTCAGAGAAAAGCAGACAGCAAAGGGGAGCCACAACAAACACTTCCTGGCTTTCATTTAAAGTGAGAGTGAAGCAGGAGGAAGGCTGTGTGTATTTAATGTACACACAGTTTGGCTCACTCTCTGTTTATGTGTGTGTTTTACTGAGTGTGGACAGTATGAACACGGACCACGTGTCAGGTGTCCTGAGTTCATGCATGACCGGCAGAGGACATTTTTTTTTAAACCACAGCAATGACGAACCAAACGACTGGATCTAGTTTCATTGGTGGTTTGCGGTGTGGAAATGGTCTTGATCTCTGTCAACAGATTTGTAGGACATCAAAGCTTTTAAAGACAACATTGAAGTTAGAACTAAACGTATTTATTGACTATATAAAATGTTTTTGCTCTTATTGCACTTAATTCATCAGTGCATGGCTAGCTTGAAAGCAGATTTTGTTTTTGGTGTGATACCAACACACAATGCATTACAAATATAGTTTGGAAATCTTTTAAATCTACTGGATAAAACTGGTTTTATATTACATATACAATATGTTTAAATAACAGAACATGGCATGTATGCGTTACGTGAAACTAAACAAGAGAGTAAATCAACACTGCATGACAAACTCACTTCAACAAGTTGCATATAATAACATACATAGCATATAGCTAATTAAAATTCTTCGAAATTAAACATTCACTAGAAGTGATACTCCTCTCTGATGTCAGCTCTGTTTTCAATCTTGTGCGTCAAAACAGCAAGATCTCATTCAAAACTATATTACACTGATCAACACTTAAACATGCAGAACTGTAAAAAATATTTTAGCAATTTAGTTATTTCAACTTATTTTTTTAACTAGATTGTCCAGACAACAAGAAATTTTAAGTTTTCTTGTCCTCAACTTATCGAAATAAGTTAGTTAAACTAAAAAAAAAAACATGCAAAAAGATAACTCAAAATAATGAGTTAAGTTTTTTTACAGTGTACACTGGTTTTTCTATACAGTTCTCATTCTCTTTTTACACCGTAAAGTCACACAATTAAAATAAGTAGCTCAAATAGAGATCTAGAGTCTAGACAATGATCATGACACGACACAAGGATTTTGCCTCCAGGTTTCATACAAACTGCACATATGGTAAGTCTGTTATAGGAAGGATTCCCCCGTGCTTTTTGATAATAGAAAATGAACAAGTCTCATTTCCCCTATAAAAACTCCCTTCTTGATCTCATCCTCAGTCGGTTAGAAGTCATACTCAGCCAACGTTTAAAGATTAACTACAATCACCAGTAAGAGCCTGTTAGAGAATTAAAGTTCAATCCAGGCCACAACGACTGAGGAAATTCCATCCCAATAACTGACGGCCTCTCCTGCCTTTCCACTGGATTTGAATATTCCAGTGTGTAAGAAACAAAGAACGGCCAATACAAAACATCAGCGGCAATCTCATAAAAACATGTACAGGCCATATTTCACTTCAATACAAGAGAACAAATGAGGTATAGGCTACTTAAAGAATATTATACAACCATTATGATTTTTTTTTGCTTTGAGACATTATTTTACATGACATTTTGCCTCCAAAATCATGCATCTGGACATTTTACTTTTGGTAGCTTTCCTGTAGCTCAAACTGTAAAGCATGGTGCGATCAACACCAAGGTCATGGTCATGATCTGAAAGATAGTATAAATGCATGAATTGAAAAATGAGAACTGAGTCAAATGTAAAGAGAATTAGAACGGTAATGAGAACTGAGTCAAATGTGCATTATGCAAAACAAAACTTCATGATATAAAACTTCATGATATATGATGATGACCAGAACCTGTTCTGGAGAGTTTTCCTGAGAATTAGCCATAGCATGACCGCTGTTTATGAATCATCAGATACCGTTCAGGTTCTCAGAAACACAACAACAAAAAGACCTGCATGACGACTGAGCTTATCAGAAATAGTTATCGCTCACTCACATGCATCTCTACACGTGTTCAGAAAACTTTCTAACCACAACAAGGTTCCTCAGAACATGTTGCAGTCTCTTACCATACCACTGTTGCACCAGCATGTTACCATGCATCTGTAAAAAAAAAAAGCTTGCACATAAAACATAGAACAAAAGGTTCATCACATCCTTTGATAAGCTCACCATTTTGCTTCAACCAATAATAAACCAAAACATATTCTTTCGTCACTGTTGGAAACCACTAGGTAAGGTTGTGGTGTGACCTAGTGGTTAACTAAAAGTTGAAGGATCAAACTCCACAAGGGTTGATCCATTAATTATTGCCATTGTGAACTTGATCATGACATAAGCTGGGAAGTAGAAAAATAACAAACATGACCTTGACACCTAATCTTAACAACCTCTCAAACGTATTCTATACACATTTGCACTGATATAAATATAAAACTGCTGATGGACATGAAAACTTCATGGACATTACATGTCGACCACCCATTTTTACAAGAATTAAAACAAGTTAAAGGGATAGTTCACCCAAAAATGAAAATTATGTCATCATTCACTCACCCTCATGTTGTTCCAAACCTTTATGAGTTTTGTTCTGTTTTCACAAAAAAAGATATCTGAAGAATGTTGGTAACCAATCAGTTGATGGACCCCATTGACTTTTGACTGTCTGGTTACCAACCATCTTTAAAATATCTTCTTTTGTGTTCAACAGAACAAAACTCATACATGTTAGGAACAACATGAGGGCGAGTAAATGATGACAGACTTTTCATTTTTGTGTAAACTATCCCTTTAAGTACGTAATATATCAACAACCAACTGTTCATTTACCTCCAAAGAGATGAGGCGACAGGTGAGCAGGTAAAGATCCGATCAACAGTCTCGGGGTGCCGGTTGACCGCTCTCTCTCTCCGCCGTTCTCCTCCGGTGTGCTGTTACCGGACTCTTGAGAGCTATACGCCCCGGAGATCGGTATATTAATGCCCGACTGGGGTCGCACGCCCGGGCCACCGGTGCCACCCCCCACGGAGCGTGTCCTGGCGCCGAAATAGTGAGAAGCCACTGCCGCTGATGATGATGATGATGATGATGATGAAGTAGCACCTGATGTGCTGTGCGCGTGATATCTCATCGCAGCCGTTCTGCCGCTAACGTTACTCGACGGGAGATCCGAGCCCGAGTACGCTCGCGTGCGCCCGTTGGCAGCGGGACTGCTCTGTTTGGCGCCCATGCCAACCTACACTTCCCTCCGATTTTAATTATTAAAGACAAACAAACAAACTCGCCTGTTACATTTGACTCGTCCAACGTCACGCGCGCGTCACCGAAACTTTTACGAAGGCTTTTAAATCGCTGTCAGCGTGAAGTTGCGGGTGCCCGCGCTTGTTTTTGCCTCATGCGCTGTTGTTTTCTAACTAATGTCCTCTGTTCCATGTTGTGCGTGAGAAATGAACGCTCTGACGCGACGCTTTCCTCCTAAACGCCGCGCCGATTGCTGTTGTGTTCGCGGCGGGCAGTTATTACACAAACTGAACGTGTTTAACTGCCGTACGTGCAGAGTGCGTAAGCGAGCCGGGGGCGGGGCTTGCCGAAAGACGTCATAATCTCGGGAAATAAGCCCTAGCTGGGCGCTCCCTCAATATAGTCTGGAAAAAGGTTGGTTGTTGCCACATAAATATTTTATTCCCCACAAGACTAAAGAAGTCCACTTTAAACTATTGTACAATATATAGGCTACCCTGTAAATTTGACTGTCTAAATCTGTAGCTAGACCTTTGTAGTGAGGATGAAACATGCAAATGAATCATTCTATGCATAATTCTGTTCTTGTGAATTAATTCAGAACGTTTGGTCTAATTCTTTTTCTCCTATTTAGTTATAGACCCCCTATTTTTGCCCAAATGATTCATTTAAAATATATGTGTAACGCCAATATTATTTAAAATATAATTTGCTACAGTGACTTTTCCAATGGTTAGCTTAATATCACAACATTCACATTAGCCTACTCATTACTGTGTACAGGACTACAGGCTCATATGAGACTGATTAACACACACACACACACACACACGCAGTGTTATTGTTTTTTCATGTGTATGATTATCTGCCTAATTCTTATATCTATGCATGTTCCTCCAGAATTCTGCATGCAGATATTCTTGTGTTGTTTGTCCCATCTGGAGACGTTTACATGACAGAGTGGACAAGGAACCTCGCCTCACATCTATAAAGAGCAATAGGCAATAACCCTATGCCTTCATGCCAAAACAACTCACCGGAAACACACTTGAGTGAATGTGAAAACATTCCCACAGTGAATTGTACTCTGAAGTATTGAAAAGTAAACTTCTGCTTTAGGAACAGTCTGACCAAGTAAACAGACTAAGGGAGGTTTTCTCATTAAAGTACAACAAATTTGAGTTTTTGTTTATAGACTGATCACTGACCATGGTCACACACAAGATCGTCCATCTTTAGGGTTGATTAATGTATCTGCAATGTTTTGCTTGCTTGAGGTCAGTGCGATTTACTGAGACTCTTTGCAAGGATGAATGGCCATTGTGGAGACCAACTACATTTTACATTACAACTGTAAAAGTAAAACTCATTTGATTAGGTTGTTGGCTCAGTAGATTCACAAGGGTTTTATAACATCTTCTGAAAAAGAAAGTCATGTCAGAGGCATGTTATTGCATTGTCAAGTGATTGCATTTTGATGAAAGATTACAAAGATAACCTTTCTTTGGAACATCATGTACAGATGAAGCATTCACAATAAAGCAGAGTTGGAAACATACGGCACAGAATTCTGTTTGGCAAATGTTGTGAGAAAACTGTTGTGAGAAAACTGTTGTGTGAAACTGTTGTGTGAGAGCTGCAAAGAGGAGAAATGAGAAGTGAAGAACTCATGCATGAATTTGCACAAACATTCACACTAACAAATGAACACTCAGAGAAAAACTCTTATACATTCCATCAGAAACAGATTAGAATTTTCCAGATCAACAGTGATGTCCAGAATGCATTAGACGGTCTATGCGAGGTCAGGGGTCAAGACTAACATTCGAAGAACTTTAGCTACATTCTGGCAAGGTTCTCTCAAAACATTCTTTCAGAAAGTTATCTGGTCGTTAATAATGCTCTCAAAAATTAGCACAAAAACATTATTTATACATCATGCATGGAATGTTTTTTTTCCCCCTGAAACATTTCAGTGTTTATCTAACGTTATTTAAATGTTACTACTTGTTAAAAGTAAAAGAACATTATTTAAAAGTAACATTCTCATTATGTTTGAAAAATTATGTTTCCTTAGTGTTCATATACATTTTTTTTTTTTTTTAAACACCAAGAAAAAAAGTTTTTTAAAACATAAAAAAATTCTCTGAACATGGGGACTTTATCAGAAAATATTAGCTGGGGAGAGATCCCTATAAAAGATGTCAATGCAAAACACATATCCTTCATTTGAACCCAGTCATGGACAGAACGGTCAATTCTTACAGCTGTCACAATATAACATCTTTAATCTGTACATACAGTATTCATTGGAGTATCTATTTTGTTTCTTGCACAAAGAGACTTACTGGGGAAAAGCACACAGCACTCACTGACACTGTCATCGAACATGTGACATAGATGAGTGAACTTTCAACTTTTCCACTCTCTCATGCTGCTGTCCATTCCTGCAGGAAAATGTGGGGGAATTTCCTGGAATGTCAGCTGTACAAAACAGAAAAAGAGAAATTTATCACAATAACCAAATGCATTTCCAATGGCTATCAGTATAAAAACACTAAAGATTGTAGATTGTACTTGATTTATAATTTTTTTGTACTTCACTTGAATACTGCATTTCAGTGCAAGATCAGAAGTGATAGACCTAAAGCTACGGCTGACATGAAAGCAATGGATTTAATTAAAGCCATTGACTGTTAAGTTGTCCTTCTTAAAACAACTGCTGCGTGCTTAATTTGTTAAACAGGATTCAGGATAGAAGTTTCAGTTGGCAAAAAAAGTTATATATTATATTTGTGTATACTCAAAATGTGAGTAACATTTTGAAACAGTACCCAGCTCATTATTTGTCTGAAGTCTGAACAGTTTAAACCCCTGGAAATAATAATAGGCTAATGATAATAAATCAAAACTTGAGTCATTCTTGAACTTTTATTAACTTATTTAACAGAAACCCCATGCATGATATTAAACTCACGTTATATTTCAAAATAAAGAACACGACTTCAAGGAATCAGATGAAATATGAGACAACATTGCCGCCTGCTGACTATTAGTAGAACTGCAAAACAAACCTGTTTAAAGTAATAGTTCATCCAAAAATAGAAATTATGTAAATATGTACTCACCTTCATTACAAACCTGTATCAGTACAATCAATAAAAATAAAAATAAATACAAATAATGACAGGGAATATAACGGACATTTTAAATCGTTTTGTGAATGTTGCAGCACATAGGCCTATATTGTTATGTAATTAATTATTGTTTGTTGCTTTGCGATGTTTGGCAGATTTTATTATTTGCTTTATATTTAATTGAGAGTAAATGTAGGTGGGGAACAAAGATAAATAACCCTTATTTCCTGTAAAGAGAGCTATAAAGAGCAGCAGGAAGTCAAAAAGTGAAAGTGAACATGCAGAAATACAGTGTTTGTCCTTCAACCTAATATTTGAAAATATCATTCTACAATATTTCATCTATCAGTATTACCAATGGTGACTGAATACTGATTATAAACAATGTTCTCTGAATTTCAATGTGTAAGGACAGAAAGACATACATTTGTAAATAATATGTTTATGGCCTAAGGATTGTGTCCACTCATGATGGGGAAGGAGAGAGTGAGCCAATCAGCAGTAGGGGGCGTATCCACTCGTGATGGGGAGGAGAGTGAGCCAATCAGCAGTAGGGGGCGTATCCACTCGTGATAGGGGACGAGAGAGCATGAGCAAGAGGGAGAAAGAGTGTAGAAAGAGAGATGGATGAGAGAAATTACAAAGGAGAAAAGGTCAGAAGAATATCACTCGAAAAGATGGTAAACAAATGGTAACACAAACATTTTTGAAAAATTATATTTTATTCATATCTTATGCTATGTCCTCTGTAGTGGACACCAGGACTCAGTTGTTTAAAAAATAAAATGACATGAAATTATATGTTTAGGCAAAAACAATGGGATTTTTTTTTCAATCACCAATAAAATTGGGGGTTTCAGGATTTTTTTTTTTAAACAAAATTTGTATAACGATGATTCTCAACTATGTTATGAAAGATATAACGGAATTAATTGATACACCATTTTACTTTATGCAATATGTGGGTAAAATGGCCATAAATTAATATTCACAATCACATTCAATGCAATGTATCTATACACTGTATCCAATTTGCACATTAATGTGTTATTGGAGCAACATTTAATGAAAAAAGAAGTGTAATAATTGGAGTAATAATTAGCAACATTTTAATAATATTTCATAGGAATATTTATGTATTTATTTCCATATTCACTTTTTGTGTCTCCCAGAATGCCTGATAAACATGCTTTAAGTCCTGATGTCCTCTATGTATGAAATCAATGCCCTGTTCTGTAACTAGGGTGACCAGATGTCCCGAAAAATTCGGGACAGTCCCGAAATCTAACCTGTTGTCCCGAATCCCGAATCCGGCCCTGATTGTCCCGAAAATTATACTAAAGCAAAATATATATGAGTACTTATTGTCTGATAAAACATTAAAAACTGTTTAACGCCGGCTGCTCATTGGCTGCAGCATCTTTTTTTTTTTTTTTTTTAAGTTCTACAAATAATTTCAGTCAGTCTCATCTGGTCACCCTATCTGTAACAGAAAATCATTTTTTGATTTGAAACCCCGTAACGTTTTCCTGAGATTTTGGTTTATGTAATACAATTTGAAAAATAGTCAGATTTAAATTATTATTACAATATATTATCATATTTCCATAAGAGTGCTACATTTGGTCACTAAATTAATGTCAGACATTTTTAAAGACCAAGGGGAGGTTGTTTTCATGGTGAAACCTCCAAACATTTGTTATCGTGAAGCCCTGAATGTGCTCTTTACAGGACACCCAGGTGTGACATGTATGGTGTCAGAGGAATTAACTAAAATATAATGTCCACTACAGTGGACAAAAGTCTATTCATGGGTCCCAGGAGGATATAAAAAATAACATGATAAAGAGACGGGGGGCAGAACAGTGAAGGGAGGGGTGTAAGTGTCAGTGTCACTTCAACTATCAGCAGTGTTCAACAATGATTCTCAGAAATCGCATACTGTGCCTTTAAGAGCATTTTGATGTGCACACAATAATCCTCTCACGTCCCTACTGAGGATTTCAGTGTTTCTTTGAGACGTAGCAGAACACAAATACAGTTATGTTCTAGACAGGTTCCCCTGAGCGGTCTGGATCACCGCAGGCCCTCAGCGGTGAGATCTGCCTGTAGGATACGAGCAACAGCGGGCGGATCAGATAAAAGCAGCCGCTGGGAGTGATGCTGGACATTCCCAGGACAGCAAGGGATGCCGGGAAGAGACGGTTCCGTCGGAGCAGATGAAGATACGGCACCCCGGTGGAGAAAAACTCAGCTAATCAATCAACTCGCCATGGGAAACAACAGACAGACAGCTGCTGCTCACAAAAACCAATCGTTACTGTAATACCTGAGTGTGGAATTCCTATTAAAACTCTCATGGATCCCTGTTTTCCCCTTCTGTCTGTCTGTCTGTCTATCTATCTGTCTGTCTGTCTATCTATCTGTAGGCATGTACACCCTTCAACAATGCCGCCAATAATGGCGTATAATAATGATTTGTGTTTAGACTTTGATTGTGGCTGGTCATATCTATGGAGAACATTCTGTCTCCATAGACATGTCCAAAAAAAAAAACCAATTATTAAAAATGTAAGGAACACAAAAGGAGTTTTTTTTCAGAATGTCCAGGTTGATCTAAAACAGATTTAGGTGTGAACTGGGACACTAAGAACAGAATCATTGATAAAGTCTTTTCTGAGCTTCTGTCACAGGATCTCGGAGTTCAGTCACCAGGTGTCAGCATTGCCTCAGTGAGTTTAGTAATGGGAAAACCCCTACAGCAACAGATGGAGGCAGAGCTTCACTTCTCCACTGCACAGCTTCTACATGATGCGCGTTTAATTCAGTTTAATTCGCTTCACATGTCATCCGCAAAAAAATTATTTAACAAGAAAAAAAAACTACTGGATAATTTGTTACTTAAAAAAAAAATTTTTTTTTAAAATTATTTCCCTATATGTAGGACTTTTAAAAATAATTGTACTTGTTTTGAAATTTATTGAAATATAATTCAACTGAATTAATTATAACTTAAGGACATGGAAATTAACAGGATGGAAATAAAGAGTTTAAGTTATAGTTATTGAAGTGAGCTGATTGACGGTTAATTTTTTTAATTTGACAAAAACGCATAAATTTCTTCTCTTTAATTTCTCAGTCTGAGAACTGAATGAGACCCAGATGTAAACCGGCTCCTCTGAGGGACGTGGATCGGCGCTTCAATAAGCCAGGTATGTGGGAGTTTGGGGAATTGAGGTGGAACAGGATTAAAGTTCAATTAAAACACTGATGATCTCAGATGACCCCATTAATTCTTCAGCATGCATCTAGCCTTTTGGTTTGAGACCCCTGATGAAAAGCAAATATAATGAAACACACTGTGTGTCTTCTGCTGCAGTCTCTGATGGACGGGTCAGGAGGGCGCTGCGTTGACACATACTCTTGACAAGGTCACACACACACGCACACACACACACAGTATATTAGTAAGGACATCTCATTGATGATTTTTATATGGAGGTGATGATCTGCTAAAGCTCAACCCTATACAACCCCTAAAGAAAAAAAACAAGATTAATTTGATGTATAGATTTTTTTATTTGAAATATAAATTAATAAATAAATATATTTAACAATATTCAATAAAATATTTTAAAATGTTTTTTGAACAAATTTGTGATTTTAAATAACTACATTTAAATAAACACACACACACAAATATATATTTATATACACACATGATTTTTGATAGTTTTTTTTTTTAAATGTAGGAAGTGATGATATTTTGTAAAGCTCTATTCAACCCTAAAAACAAAACAAAGATTTTACAAAACAAGATTTGACAAAACTGTAATACTTTAGAACAAATTAGTCTGTTTTTAAATAACTACATTTAAAAACAATAATTGAAAATATATTTTATATTTTGCAAATTTTAAATAAATTATTTATTTTAAAATGTATTTTTGATAATCTTTCATTATTATATATAAATAAATAGTAGATAAATAGCCTACATCTAAATAAATATCTTAAAATAATCGTATAAATAAATAGACAGGCGAACGAACAAATAAATATTTGGACACATGCACAATTTGTCACTTAAAGGTGTGTGGCTCAAACACATGGTGTCCAAAACTAAACACCCACGAGCAAAGATGGCAGCAGTCAAACGCTGTGCTTTAAGTGATGCATGAACCAGCAGATGCCATGCAGATGAATGAGGATGCTGACAGACAGATCTCAAGCGTGCATTACAGACTGAAGTGCGGCAGCAGATGTCCATGAACACAGTCACATTTCTGGACATCTCCTGCCTCTCTTCAGCTTTGGTGAGCTCATCGTTGTGCTGTTTGTCTTGTGTGGAGCGGTTTATCCCGCGGCCACCATCACTCTCTTCATCAAACAGCCTCCAGCTCCAGATGACTGACAGCTCCGGTCCTTTCAGAATAAAATATCAGCCTGCAGTCACTCTGCATTCCTCCAGGAGACTCGCTTTATACAGTCACTAATAAGACCACTTTTTTTCAATACTTGGGTCACTTAAAAAATTTTTTTTTAAAAAAAACTCTTCACACAATGAGCACAACAGCATTTCTGAGCACAGGATCATTTATCATTGCTTTGCATTCAATTACTACTTCTTTAAAATTTCATGAATTCTCATCTCATTTAGACACAAACACAGCCAAAACTATTCCAACAGGTTTTTGCACATATTTATATCACTTTTTCAAAAACTTGAAGGGTTAGTCATCCAAAAAAATTCCCTCACCCTCACGTCATTCCCACGTCACGTCGTTCCCTTCCCACATTCCCACGTCACGTCATTCCAAACCCATTCCAAAGACTTTTGTTCATCTTCGGAACACAAATCCACTTTGACTACTTTGACGCTTCAAAAAGTTCATAAAGAGATCATAAAATTAATCCATATGAATTGAGCGGTTTAGTCCAAATTTCCTGAAGAGTCTCGATCGCTTTATATGAAGAACAGATTGAATTTAGGTTTTTATTCACATATAAACATGATCAGCGAACAGAAACAGAAGCTCAACTGAACCCGCTTGACACGCGAGAACAAACTCTTGCTGAAGCTCAGACGTGCTCCGTAACACGAGAATGAACCTCATCAAGAGAACACACTCGAGCTTCTGTTTACCACAACTGATGTGTGAGTTGATGAATGTGAATAAAAGCCTAAATTCAATTGGTTCATCATATAAAGCGATCGAGTCTCTCTTCAGAAACCATATGGATTGGTTTTACGATCTCTTTATGACCTTTTTGAAGCGTCACATTTTTGGGTGAACTAACCCTTTAATAATACAAAACTGAATAAGAGCAATAATGCTCCCTGTTTTAGTGTCTTTAGGTCAGAGTGTGTTTGTTGGTTGACTGTGCTATATGGAAGAATAGCTTGATTGAGTGTGTTCTGGTAGTTTAAGTGCATTTTTAATGTGAAATTTACTGCTTTGCCAAGCTAAGTCTGGTAAGGAGAACTGTGTGAAGAGTTTTGAAAATTGAAAAAAATTATTGAGAAATGGGTCCTATTGATTGTAAAAAAATAAAATAAATAAAAAACCCTGTAAAACGGTGCTGTTGGACAATCTGGAGTGGAATGTTGGATTACAGTGATAACATCAGAGAAGATTTTCACATTATCAAAGTATTAAAATATTTGTCTTTTAGTGTGTACATTCCTCACAAACATCAAAAGAGCGAAAAATGTGCTTATTAATTGCCCGGAATTTTTCTCAGTAATTCCAAGTCAATTTAGACTGAGATGTCAATCAGGCGGATTAGGCTTGCTTGTCGTCGCCGTGGCGCTGACTGCCCAAAAATGAATAAATAGGAAGATTATGCGGTCAGAAATTTGGACTGATTTCATTACAATTTCATCATGGCCTCGTCTCAAATCTCTAAATTGCTTATTAAGCCGGATTTTAATGCTTGTTTCTCTGTCAACACTTCAAATAAGCCAGATATTAGGACACTTACTCATTTTTTCAGGCATGCAGGAGGGAAAAATGCTGTGCTATTTTACCTTGGTGCTTTGTGAACACACACACACACACACACACACGTTGGGATTTCATGTTTTATGGGGACATTCCATAGACATAATGATGACATAATGAAACCTTCCCATCACAGAAAACTTTCTGCATTTTTACATTTTCAAAAAACATCACCAGTATGATTTTTAAGCTGTTTTCCTCATGGAGACCAAAACATTTCCCCACAAGGACAAGGATTATGGATATTACCATCTTACCAACAAAATGTCCCTGGGTTTACCTGAACCAGACACACACACACACACCACGGCCGAGAATCATGTTTGCTCTTAAAGGAATAGTTCATTCAAATATGAAAATGATGTAATCCATAACTCACCATCACGTTGTTCCAAACCTGTATGCTGCTATGTGATCTGTGACGCACAAATGAATGAGAGAGAAAAAAATGTAAGAACCATTAAAATATAATAACAGTAGATTGAAGGACTCGTGAGTTACATGATGCTTTGTGTGAAGAACTGAAAATCTTACTCTCTCTGAAATGACATCCGTATCCGGACTCAAAACGCCTGCATGTACCTTTGGCATCTATGATTCTGGCATGTGCCGCTGCAGAATGCAACCGCGTCAGTCTGAATATGCAGAGGATGTCCAGAAATAAGCAGGCTAGTTAAAGAGGGCATTACCTACCAGAATAATAACACATGCAATTTAACAACGTTTGAAGGAAACTCTATCGCCCCCTTGCAGTGGCGTAGGTTTGATTTTGAAATTGGTGGGGACGGAGACATCAATATATATGTAAAGTTTTTATCAAAATTATTGCTAGGGATATATCAGTGTCACTGGATATTGGTACACGTCCCAAGCGTCCCTACTAAATTCTACGCCCCTGCCCCCTTGAGGTTTATTAGGTTTATTAGACCTAGGGTTATTGTCGTTAACAAACTATTAAAAGTTTTGTTCATTGAAATAAATCTAAAAAGAAATGTAAAAAGAAAATACATACACATTAGATGAAAAATAAACTAAGTGAAAATTAACTAAATAATTTGACTCACTAAAATTGGTAACTGGAAATAAATGAAAACAGAAATTTAAATAAAAATAAATTAAACAATGACAAAACCACAACAAAATTATTAAAAATGAAACAAAATATAAATTAAACCTAAGTAGTAATATAAATAAATAAAAACTAATAGAAATTACAAAATCACATAACACAATTAATACTTTCAAATTAAAACTGAATATAAAAAAAATAAAAGCCAAATCAAAATATTAATAAAATGTAACAGTATAAAAATAATACTTAACACTGACATGTAATTGTAATGCATGAACTAATAAAATATATACTTTCAATGCAATGTCTGTAAATGTAAATGCAATGCGTACGTGGTTGATGCGTGTCTATATGCTTCAGGACGCTGGTGTCTACAGTAATCTGAAGAATACTGGCACGATATTAATGTATTGCCAAAGTGCTGGCATGGATCAAAACCCTCTCAGGTCCACATGAGCTCAAGCTGCTGCAGGCGCCAACATTTATTTCATTGCTTTTCAATTTGGAGGGCCATTTGTCCGTCTCTCAACGCCTGCAAGACTGCTGTTTATTTTCTGTCTGTCGGAAAGATGGCACGTCCCGCAGGGCAGGAGAAAGGGCCTGTGTCTGGTGGCCGTCGGAACGCTGCATTTATTAACACCATGAACATGGCTGGAGGTCCACGTTTGGATTGCAATAAGAGAAAAATGGGAGCTCCATCCAAACTCAACACTCAAAGCTAATCACCGTCAGCTCGTGATTCCCTCCCTCTCTCCCTCTCCAACATCGAGCTGAATGTACGGTCCACCCAAACGCCAGCGATCTCCTCATTTGTCCTGACTGATGGAAAACATTAAGAACATGTTGAAATGTCATGTTAGTCTTCCACTCTCTTTGAGCTCACACAAGCAAATAACAGTGCCAAACTTCAGCGGCGAACCCTTCCAAGAAGTGAAGATTAAAAAATACATACTTGCAACTTGAGAATATTTATTCCACCAGAAAATGGATGACTTGTGTACAAGTTCCTTGACTTTCAACTCTGTAAAAACAATATTTGCTGTGCCACTATAACGGACTGTTTACATGAATTAAAATTTTGACATAAACAAATGAATGTTTACATGAACATTTTTTGTTCAAAATAAACTAAATTTATAGTTTTAAGTTTAAGTTTTTGTCTTACCCTGATTCACTATGGTAGGCCTTCTAGAAGTGTTTATATTTTAGACCTATCAGGATGGTTTTGGTGGGAAACTGCGTATATACACATCACTCACGCGTGCACGTCTCGTCATATCCGCTGCTTTGACGAGTGTCTGGTGTGGGACTGGCATATGTTAGTTGTCACAATGAGCGAGAAAGGTTGAGAAAGGCTAAATCTCCAACCTCTGGGGAATCACCCGTTTAAAAAACCCAGAACAGGAGCGTCTGCTTAGCAAAACGAGAACGCGACAGAGCTTGTAATAAAACATTGGCTCGGCTTTTTGGAGAACGGAAATGGCATTTTTATTACTCAGCAGGCGAGTAAGGTATTTTATTGAACAGATAAATTGCTATATGTAGTTCTCTAACAGAGTTCAGTGTAAAGCATCCGCACAGTCAAACAGTTTTAAACTAAATTTTAAACTAAACTAAATTGTAGTAAGTATTAAATTTGAGTAAAAACGTACTAATTTTTTAAAAATAACATATTAACCAAGATAAGAGAACCATGAACATGTGAATATGTTGATAAATGATTTAAATATTAAATTGAAATCGAATACATAGTCTATATTACTTTAGTTTAGAATCACATTTAAAAACAACAGAAATCGAATCTAGTGCTGTGCAAGTAGTATGAAACTGATTTTTGGGAACAGATTACGTCAAGCTTATATTTTGTTCTGGAATCCCTGATGTGGGAAATAATTTAAAGGGACTATAAGTAACTTTTTAGGTAATTTATTATCTAAAATCAATATTTTTATTCATAAATATGTCCCCAATGGTGTACAAATACCTCTGCCAATTATCTGATTTATCCTCGTAAACGAAGAATTTATTATATTTATATACATGGGACGGGTAAGTCCAGAGGCTTCCATGCATAGACAGTAAAAGAAATGGACACAGCGACCCCATTAATTTCAACGGAGAGAATTAAAGCCCGATAGAAGCACTCACTTCCTGATAGCCAAGCGTTCTGCGCAGACTCACACTGAGCTGGACGACGTAGATGTGACGTAAGCAACCTGACTGACAGTTGTAAATCTTCTAGTAGCTGTGCTAAGACAAATCTGAATCACCTAATCTTGCAGAGACGGCGAAGCGTGACCTGGAGCAATTTAACCTCCTATAACACAATACTTGTCTTGAATGATGATCAGAAGTTTCCAAGGTCGAAGTATGGGCTGACTTTAGACAGTAAAAGATTGCTGCGAGCTTCTCCTGTCTATACGGTAACTTCTCTACTGCGCGACAGAGAGTCACGTGGTTATGACGCAATCGTTAGCCTATTTTTTACAAAAACGGCTTCTACGGGGCCATAAAGTAAGATACAATGTAATGGAGCCTTTTATACATTGTCGTGTTTCTTTATAAATAAATAATTTGACAAAAGGAGTCTTTGGACACCTCAGATGTAAAGTTATTTGCTGTCAAAGTGACACCAAAATGAATGGGAGTCAATGGGATGCTAACAGCAGGTGATAGCTACAATGGCGGCCCCCAGAGGAAGCTTCAGTTTCCGGCGGATGGATTACCCCCTTGCTTCCATGTAGTTCCGTCATCTTGAAAAACTATAATAGCAGAGAGGGACAAAAAGTACGCGTTTCCACAACGCGTTTTCGTTCAGAGCCAGCCTGTAACTAACGCAAAAGAAAACATTGCTCACTGAAACATTTTCTATTGCTCTCTTTTTTCATAAACAATAAATTAGCTCAAGTTGTGAATATTTTGCTACGTGCATAAGATGAAATGAAAATGAATTGCTAAAGTTACTGCTAGCCACATATAAATTGTACAAACCTCGGTTGCTTCTCTTCTCTGCCTTTGGAAACTTTCAATTCTATCAAGATCGTCTCTTGTAGCTCGTTGTATTGACTCTCGCTCTCCTCCTCTTCCTCGCCTAGATCCCACTGATCCACTGCCTCTCTGTGCTCTTCCTCTTCCTCTACTTCTTCCTCTGCCTACTGTTGAATCATCTGATGATGATATCTAACAATGCACGTAGCCTACTTCAGAAAATATAACGAGTAAACAAGGCATAACTACTAATTACAATAGTTCATGTTTTTGACACTCATTAATTCATACTGTAACATTCGTTTGTTCGTTGTGTCAATTTGAAGTTTGTTTGAAATAACAAACCTGTTCACCCGAAGGAAAACTCGATAAAGTGTTATTAGCAGACATCCTGTCAGAGCTTTTTGGTACATAACGGCTACCGTAGATGCAACACGCATTTGAAAACGCGAGGCGCTGGAGAGCACAATTCGTTTGAATGCAAAATACAATTTCACCGCTAGATGGGAGTAATTCTTCCTTAATGCCCCTTTAAAGGTTTTTTTAATAAGATTATTATTAATTTCATATATATATACTGAATATATATATTGTTGTATTTTGTAATACCTTATTATATTGTTTTTACTTCACTTTTCAATACATTTGATAAAAATATGCATGGAGTAATATAAATAATTGTTATTATTAATAATTTTTTTTAAATATTATGTTCCCTTTAAAGGTTTTTTTAATAAGATTATTATTAATTTCATATATATACTGTATAAATATTGTTGTATTTTGTAATACCTTATTATATTGTTTTTACTTCACATTTCAATACATTTGATAAAAATATGCATGGAGTAATATAAATAATTGTCATTATTAATACTAATTTTGAAATATTATTCATAATTTTTTAATATATTTAAAATAAACAACAATACATAAAATATTAAATCACTCTCACTCTTAATTGTCACATAAAATCTTGAATTAAGAGGAGAATCAGATTTGAGTTTTTAGACGTTGCACAGATGATCAGATATGTGTCACATTTAAAATCACATTAGAAAGTGGCCAAAATCAGCTCTTTATGCTCTTTATGCATGTGCAACAAGATTTGACCCTGGAATAAGTTGACGGCGTAAAGCATTCACAGTGTCAATGGATTTGGCCAGCTCTACTCCTCAGACGCTGTGTGTTCTATCAGAGCTGGTGTATGATGCAGGGCGTTTCTGTAAATGTCAGGCTCTTGGCACTCACGCCACAGCAGATGGGGAACACAGAGGAAAGGGAGAGATGAGGATGTTGGGAACGTCGTGCCGCGCTCCCCTGATGATGAAGATCTGGAGTTGTGCAGCGTTGGAGCCAAACGCAGCCGATGAACTCCAGGACACGCAGTAAATCACCGGGCCACAGTCAGGAGGTCATGAACTTCACCAGACTTCTCATTTTCATCTCTTTTTCTCTCTCTCTCTGTCAGGGTGAGAATGAAAACACAAATGAGATCTAATCAATGTTTCAATTGTTTCTAGACAGCAATATTCAATAGTTTGCTGAAGATTCCAGCAATCAGATGTTTCTCCTGAGATAAAGAGTTATACAACAGATTTTGATTGAAATGTTTTGACAAATATCAGCCACAAAATGGCCTACATCATCTCAACACAAAGTTCAAACCGAATGAAACTTGGACACCAGGATAATTAGGGGGGTGACCAAACTCCACCATTAGGGGGCGCTATACAGTAAATAAATTAAAAAACATGATCAAGTTGAAATTGATGTGCTGCATGTCTTAAAATAAACAATGAGAAATCAATATAAATGGCTGCCAACAGCCAATCGAAACTTGGCAGCCTAATTTTTATTCGGAGCCATGTGTCAGTTTTGTATCATTGATAAACTTTTGTAGTTTTTGTTAATACTTTGAAATTATTTAATTTTTATAACCTATAACCTATTCATAACCAATTTAATTTTACTTAAAGTTTTTAACATTTTTATTTTCCTTCGTAAAAGGTGTTTTTTATATATTTTATTTCTGTCCACATTTATTTTATTTTAAGTGCAGATTTTTTTTTATGGTTTTCAAAAATAATTTTGAATGATCAAACTCTTTGGCAAATATTAGTCAATGCATTTTCAGGTGTAACCCATAATGCCTTATTGTGATGTCCAGTATTTTATTTTTATACTGTTTTTATTTTCCTTTGGCTCCTACAGTATTTTCTCACAAGCATGAATGAATGAAACATCAATTCAGCTGAAGTTGATCCTTTAACGAAGCATAATGGAAGCATTCATTAGGTCTCCTAAGCAATGAAAGAGCAACAACTGAGCAATAACATTTTCCTCTGGGTTTGTGATTTCTGTCAAACGCTGGCGGTTTGAAGAAATGATCTGAGCTCGTTTAAATTTACACATGCGTGTGTGATCGAAAGACAGAAAAATAGAGAAGAAGAAAGTATGAATGACGAGGAAATGTGTGTGTGTGGTTTTCTGCAAAGCTTGTTTATAATTCATAATTGCTTTGGCCTGGGGACGTGCCAGCTGTATGAAACCAATTCCATCTGTTGGAATCACGCATGCGAGGTGAGAGACGGGAATACGCACAGGCTATAAATGCAGGAAAGCGTGCAGACAAACTTATGCTCGCAATCATGCATGCGCACATACGTATAAACAGCACATTCTGAACACACACCTTCAGGCCATCTGTAAAACGCCTCATTGCTCACAATGCTCTTCAAGTCATGGTCAGGATCAAACACAGCACTCATGAACAACACACACTCAAACTGTTTCAGAGATGTTTGAATCACTCAAGTATTGTGATGGTCCGATAAAGATTTTGCTCAATCAAACTACCAGAAGAAACACCATTTTGATAGAGCATGGTGCTTGCAAAAATAAAACAAGCCAGCAACAAGTTTATTCTAACGCATTCTAACAGATGATTGCTGTCCATATGTCATACAAACAAAACTCCTCAGAGAAGCACAGGCTTTAACAGACTTCGGCACTGGCAAGCAGCCGAATAGAAATATGCATTTGAATTATGCATTTGATGTCTTAAAATGCAGCTCACTGTGTTTGAGAACAGATCCTCTATGTTTCACTGATTTCACTAGTCATTTTATTCTCTCCAGTAATTCTTATAATTTAATGAACAGCTTTTTTTTTTTTCCTCTCTCCAACTGACTGTTATCAGCCCGGCCGTGGCTGTATTTATTCGCTGCCTTTGGCTGTGATATTTCCCCATAACGATTCTGAGAAAAAACGAAAAAACCATTTCATATTTCTCCAGCCAAAGCAGGACATAAACTCGTTTCCTCTGATCTGCATTTGAGAGGTTGAGCGAGTGCCAGTGGGAAGAAGCTTTAGATGAGAAAGAGGCAGAGCACATTTTCCGTGTAAACGCTGAATCCAGGCATCTCCTGCCCTTTGACCCCATTCTACATCTTTGATCTCTGTACCGAGAGAAAATGTAAATGAATGACGACGAGGATGGCGCTCATTTGCTGGTTGATCTCACATGATTCAGTCCCATCTTTTAGTGATTGTGATATGATTAGATCACTCATCATTTTGTCTACTTTTAAGCAAGCGTTGTACAGACAAAATTAGGCTTACATTCATCAAGCATCAAATTGGAGTAAAGATTGTCTGGAGGCTACATAAAATATAGCAGTTATTCAGTTGTTGGTTGGTAACTTTACTGGGAATTTAACTAATACACAGTTTAAGAATGAAAATCTGACCCTTGCTAATGAAATCTGAGCAATTCAAGACAAACTTATGTTTTTTGACAACCATGAACCATCAGAAGTTGATAGCAGGCTGTGTGACAACACGCATGCACACATCATACAGTAGGCCTATATATACACACACACACATGTATGATGCTGCGTTTATCACAATGACAAGCTGTTTGTCACAAATATAGACTAAATATACTGTAGATAAATATAGAAAAAAAATATTTTAATAAAGAAATATATAAATGTATAATTATTTATAAAAATTGCATTTAATAAAAATGTATAAAATTGGCATTTTATAAAAATTAAAATTTTATAAAATTAAAAATTGCATTTTAATATAATTAAAATAAATAGTTCTAATAATAAATCTAGAATACTGGATATATATATATATTTTAAATAAACATTTGTTATAATAAAAACATAAGCAATATAAATTGTCAATTTTGGGTCTTGTCCAGATAATAATAAATTGATACAATAATACAATTATAAGTTAAACTTTGATTATCACCAACGATTGAATGAATGAGATGTGAATGCCTCTGAATCACTGTCACGTGACATTCACACGCATGTACAGTATATATGCATTAACTAACATTACCTGAGCCTATAGCCATTTAACGATAATGAAAAAAAATCATGATTTAAGTGTTTCGATTTAAATCAGATTTGAACATGCCCTAAACAATCTCATATGTGCTTTACTGTTAAACACAGAACTGACTGACGGTGTAAAAGTGGCCAAAGAAAGTGTATTTTCATGAAACCTCACCCTCAACTTAAAGGTTTCACCGCAAAGTGAGCAAAACAAAGAACAAGTCAAGTAAATATGGGCACCTTGATGGAAAATGACTAAATTTAACTTACGAAATATGACACACTGCATTTTTTCAGCAAACAAAGATGCTTTTCAGCAAACTGCCCTGAAATAAGGTTCATATTAAGGCTCATTTTCAGCATGGATAGGATCCAGATCCAAAACGTTCCAGAAATGATCAAAATTAGAGATGAATAAAATCTGCTGGAACAAAGGGGATACTGGGGAGGAATGCTGACTGAAAAAGCAACGGATGGAAAGAAACAGTAGTAAGGAACAAAGTGGTAATCGGCACAGAGATAACGTCATTATCAAGATGATCGTGCAGCAGTTCACGCAAACGTGTTCTCAGGCCTCAAACCAACAGGTTATCTCTAGAGAAGCTTTTCCTGTCTTTCCTGAGAACTAAAATTCATGCTAAAGATGATCTGATTGTGTGTGTGTGTGTGTGTGTGTTCCTGGCAGGCCGTCAGATCTAAAATCTTTGAAATGGGTTTCCACTGCGATCTGAACAAAACAATCCCAGATTCCCAGAAATGCTCAATATACTAGAGTCCCTAAAGAGACATGGTGATGTTAAAAAATTAGATGGGATGAAAAATGATATTTTTATACTTTTGCATTCCCCCGAGAAACTTTGCATTTGTTTGCAAAACTTTTTTTTGCATTTTACTCGAGTAAATGTATTAGGAATGTTTAGACCTTTGTACTAGAAAGCAAGATAAAAATACTAAATAATAAAAAATATTTTTTTTTAATCAAAGTTGTAATTTGGTAATTTATGCAAAAAGGTGCAACTATATTATTATTTTATTTATTATAATTTTAATCCAACTAATACAAAATTACATTTAAATTGCAATGTCCAACCACGAATAAATGATGATTTGAGTTGTGCTGGAAATTACATTAGTATGTATGGCAGTTGGACATTTTTAGTTGACTAATGAAATTAACTACCGAGCGTTTATATGCTACAACATCAGCAGTCATACAGAAAATGTTCATAGTCTAAAATCTCTGAGGAGCTCCACATCTCCTGAGAGTTCAGTATTGTTTGCTGGTCTTGTTTGGAAGTCTAAATCTGATTCTCACCTGTTCACAGAAAAGCTCTGAATGAATGGCGAAGGCCTGCGGGCAGGGTATCCTACACCCTGGGAATGTCTTCAAGCTTTTGTACGTGTCTGTAAACAGATCTGCTCATCATTTATTTACAACAGACCATTTCGTCAACACCCAGTCAGGCCACGGAGAACATGCATGGAACGTCCCACAACATCCTAATGGAGGTTCAACACACAATGGAGATTAAATCAACAAGGTCACCTTGAAGAGAAGATAAAGAGACACTCAAAAACACCTTGCTTTTTGGGTGGAGGACATACAAAGACATAAAAATTTTATATAAATCTAAATTAATTTAAATATAAGTACATATACAGCTGTAAATAAAATATATTAACAATAGTCACAATAGCCTGGTTTCTATTACAGATTTGCACAAAACTTTTGCGATATTTTCTAAACGTCTAATAACGGTTAATAAAAAACTCTGTCTCGTCTTCTGTCCAAACACACCGCACCATTATTAAAGAATGATTGACTCATGAATGCCAGGTGACCTGTAAATGCGGAAAAACTGTTACCATTGCAGTTTTGCGAAATATTCCTTTTTCGAATTGCCTGAAAAATCCCCTCATGTGAACGCAAACAACTTTTTTTGTGATATATGGGAGTTTTTGCGAAATTGACTTGTTTCCATTGGCCGTATTTTCAATTCGCAATTTGAAGGGTAATGGAGACACAGCTAATGAAACAGAAGTAGCAACAGATATTTTCCTCCATATTGTAACGTACATACAAGTGTAACAGATTATCGAAAAAGAAAAATATGTAGGGCGGGACTTGGTTCTGTGTATCGGTTGTTGATTGGATGTTGAGACATGGGCATGGCAAAAATGCTTAAGGGGGTTTTAAAGGGTTTTCTCGTTTTAGGCATAAACTCGCATTTAGAAATAAAAATGCTGAATTTAAGAGGTTTGTCTGCACTATTTTTTAAACCCCTTTGCACATCTGACAAATTTGCTGCAAAGGCCAGCTGTTTATGCCAGTTAGTGCTAGTTAAGCAAAACTTAGACTACATCCCTGGGCCATTTTCTTGATTCTTGACTTCACAAAAAAACAAAAACAAATTTTTGCAGGTGCATGGATAAAGTGGATATTGAAACCTGTTTAACAGATTGCAGTTGTCCAGTCAAATTCTGCTTTACTTTAGCAGTGCTTATGTAGCACATCTTATTGCATTATCATTTGAAGGCATACTAAGAGATTTAGCACATAATGAGTGTCACGGGAAGAGAGGTTTTAATCAGGGTTCGAATTATAATTTTCATCTTTGTGGGGGTCTCTTTAAAAAAACTGAAAAAAGTAGCCTATGAGCAGGCGCGGTGTGTGTGATAAATAAATTGCTTAACCCTCTGGTTATCCTTGGGGTATTTTAGTACCCCAAATGACTTTTGCTCAATTTAAAAAAAATGTTCTCTTTGTCCAAATGGTTTGAAACTTTCTACAGCTCTCGACTCTTTCTAGATCTACAAAAAAAAAATTTCAATTGGAACGATATCTGTTATTATGTTGGCGTGAAAAAAATAGTCACACTTGTTGTCTTCGGGGTCCCTGGAGACCCCGCATAGTAAACATATAATATTCATCATCAAAATCAGAAACAACGCAGATCACATGGACAGAAATGAAATGGCACACTTCCAACAATGTAAAAAACATCCACAATGCAAAATTATCATGCTCACCACACACACACACACACACACACACACATACACAACCACACATACACATACACACAGGAATACATATGTGTAAGGCTATAAAAAAAAGTCTTATAATTTGTCAAATAAAATGCAGAACCACCACAAATATAAATTGGTGACACAGACACAACAAAAATACACACACACACACACAAACACACACACACACACACACACTCACACAGGAATACATTTGTACGGCTATAAAAAAGTCTTATAATTTGTCAAATAAAGTTCAGAACCACCAAAAATATAAATTGGTGACACTGACACAACTAAAATGCACACACACACACACACACACACACACAATCTTTAAATCTAATCTGATTTAATCTAAAGACTCCAACATATCTCTTTGTAACATCTTGTTCAGGTTTGATTCTAATCATAAAGTAACATTATTGAAAAACTTTTTTCAATACAAAATATGCTAAACTTTGACCAAAAGTATATAATTCTTTTTTATAATTTTGATTTTAAAATATTTATATATGAATCCAACTCAATCCAACTGAATCCAACTTTTGAAAAGATGTATTTTGGTCAATCATACAGCAAATAGCATATAATGGAGCTCTATAGCCATCTAGTGGTTAAAGTGAATTTTTTTTATTTTAAAACTGCATTTTCAAAAAAAAGGGCAAAAATCTTACATTAAATCATGTACAATTATCCATGTTATCCCCATAAATGAAAGTTAGAAATCTGGGTATTTTATAAAGTGAATTTTACATAAAATGCTGTTTTTGGTAAAAAAAACTATTTATTTAAATATTTATTTATTTATTTTTAGAAATTTAAAAGATATCAAAAATCCTCCAAAAACTGCACAAATGTTGAGTAAAAACATTAATAAACAGAGTAAAATTACATTTGTAAAAAAAAAAAATTATTATACTGTTACAAAATGCAATGTTATTGTCTGGGGTCCCTGGAGACCCCAAAGATAACAAGTGTATACCCTAAATGAAGATAATCAGATGACATGAGAAACCAAATTTGCCTTGATCTTTTGGTATATAAGAGATCTATGTACTATTAAAACTTCCTGCAAGTTTCATAGCTTAAGACGTCCTCCCCATTATAAACGAAGCATTTATTTAATCAAGCTCTAAATACAGCTCGTTCTGGATCCATGGTTAGAAGTGACATCACGGTGCGAAGTGACGTACCAATCGTTTGCATATGACCGCCTCCAGCGCAGGACAACTACGCCTCATTTCGCATCGTTGTCGTGCGGCTCGCGCCCACATGTGTTCAGTCGACGACTCGACGTGCAGCGAGTGGGTCTGTTTACAAGAAGATTGCTATGCCACGCAGATGTGCTGTTCCTGCTGTGGACAAACAACATGTTTGAATACGCTGCCGAACGATCCATACGTCAGGGAAAGCAGTTGGATGCAGTTTATTTGCAGCATATGCAGCGCGCCAAAGCTTTATTTGAACGGTGAGTGAGATGAGTGTGACAGGGCATGTTACTGAAAGAACGAGCAGAGAGAGAGCGAGCCCCGGCCGCGCGCGCGCCTTCAAACTGTCTCTCTCTCTCTCTCTCTCTCTCTCTCTCTCTCTCTCTCTCTCTCTCTCTCTCTCCCTCCCTCGCGCATATGAATCAAAATCAATTGAGAATTGACACGATGGTAAAAGATTGGAAGACCGAAGTTTCACGTGGTGGAGCATTGTGTAGTCTACATGTGATACAAAATGATTAACGTTAATAATTTATGCATAAGCAGCACTGACGTTAGCCAATCATAACAGTGGGTGTTAACACTGAAGTCTTAAAGGGGAAACGCCCCCAAAACAGACTGTTTGAATCAGAGGGGGAGAAACAGGGTGGGAAAAGGTCATTAATCACTACATTTTTAAAGTTTTTTGTAAAAAAAACTATAGTAATACTATAATTGCACCTAAGGGAACATAATAAAACAAAACAAAAAACCATGTCATGACCCCTTTAACACTCAGTGGCGTAACTTTGTTTTAAAAAGTGGGTGGGACGGGTGGGGGTTGGTAATACAATGCTAAATCAGATATATGTACAATAACATTACGATGTCCAACAATCGATTTAAATAGTACATGGGGTTTAATGAGATGTAATGCATGTCACTGGTGAGAATTTTCGTGTGAATAAATACATAAATCCGCGGTGTTTATTTATCGTGTACTTAAATGGTTCATTGGTAGAACTTTCGTCAAACGTTCTGGGTTCTAATCCGCATTCGTATAGTTTTTTTTTCATCAAAACCGATTATGCTCATCAATGGTTGTATATCAGGGACACATTTGTGTGCATTATATTTTGTGATTTCACCGGAACGAATATACGCTGATTTCACGCAGCCGCCATTTTGAAATGGAAAGTGAGGCTCCGGTGGGAAGAACCCCGGAAGTAAAGATAAACTACAATGCCTTGCTTGGACTACAACCTGAAGCTGCTGCCGCGATTTACACTATTGGATGTTAATATCCAATATAGGATATATTTATTGTTTGTTCCTGCTTCTTTTTTTACTTTATGAATTATATATATAAACATTTTTTTTATTTATAAATGAATTTCACTGTATATAGTCTAAAGTATGAAAGAAATGTATGTACAGTTTTAGAATAACTAATTTCTACATTAAACACAACAATACGCCATCGCATTCGCGACTCTCCTGTGATTAAAGGCGACACTTCCGGTTTTCTTCCCATCGGAGCCTCGCTTTCCATTTCAAAATAACGGCTGCGTGAAATCAGCGTATCATCTCTGCAACGGATTGAAGCGCGCGTCCGAGTGAAGTGGGGCACGAGCCACAAGAGAAAACACTGTATCCACGCCACTGATCGCAGCGGCAACAAGTGTCACAATTTGGTCTTGTCTCGGTCACGTTTTGGTTTGTTCATATCATGTTCCATGTCTGTCATGTGATCCCTTGTAAGTCATGTGATCCTGCCATGTGTTCCCTGGTCTGATGTGTCATGTTGTCATTGGTTCATTGTTTCATTGTTCACAGGTGTCCCTTGTCTTGTCATTAGTTTTGTGTATTTAAGCCCTGATGTTTGCCATGTGTCTTTGTCAAGTATTGTTTCCTGTAATCACTGGTTGTGTAAGTCTTTGTCCACGTTTTTTTCATGCCACGCCATATTTTTGTTTCTTGTTATGTTTTGACCTTGTTAAGTGTTATTTATGAATAAACTGCTCTTGGGTTCGCTACAACTTGCCTCCAGTGGATCCCTTTACAACAAGCACTTTGATCACTTGATTAGATTGCCTCTTATTTAACAATAACGAAATGAATGCTCTGCTGGTTAACTGGAGATGTTTTATTTATATGTATTGGAACATGCGTGCCAGATGTTTTAAAAAGTGGTGGGGACAATATCGACCCTGGTAAAAAGTGGTGGGGACATGTCCCACCCTCAAATTACGCCTATATTGAAGGAAAAAGTGCTTTATTTGTATTTTAAAATAATGGTGTTAATGATTTTTTGAGACCCCCACAGCTGTATGATTTCACGGCTTTCATGGGAGCTCATCCTCTCTCTATGGGAGCTCAGCTCCCACTGGCTCCCACGTAATTCAAACCATGGTTTTAATCACCACCTTTGTTCTCTCCAATGAAATTTAGTAAACAGGATTCATCTGGAAAACAAAACAGCTACTGTATGTGCCGTGCCATAAATCAGGAAAGTCTTTGGGTTTGTTTTTTGGAAAACACAGGCGCGTCTGCTCATTACAACCCTTCAACACAATGCGAAGAACTCGCTTTACCTCTTTGATTATATTGGGCTCTCTGCAGGATCCCAGACTCTCATCTCATTAGTTTTCTCCAAATGCCTCTCAGAATTTGTCTTACCTCTGTTGTGAACCCATATTCCCCCCCTGTGGAGATCTGAATTCTGGGGATGTTTACCCAAAACAGTAGGGCGGTCTCTTCCAAGCCGAGATTAAACTTCAAGTATAACCAATCATGTCTTTCTGGGCTGAAGCCCTCACATTTTCTGCCTTCAGACCTAAAAGAGATTTATTATAACTGCTTCACCCAGGGCAACAACACAACCAACTGAATCACCCATAAAATTACTTGCTTAGAGGTTAAAACATTACAAACCGAAAAGAAATAAATCTAAAATTGGACAACAGCTGGATTTTAGATAGTTGTGACCAAAGGCACTGAAAACATTGGTTGACCTAGATACACGTCTACTGATAAAACACAACATGAGGCGAAATATCAAACACAAGAAGGCCTGAAGACAGAAATTGTGGCCTACAGTCAGAGATCTTCTGAACATCACGATCATCCTCCAAACACAGGCTGAAAAAATTAAAACCTTTTACCCAGCTAACAAAAATATGTTCTAAGAACGTTTTGATAATGTTACCAATAAGTTACATTTATGTTTAAAATTTAAAATTTGTTATGCAAATTTGTTAAGGGAACATTCTATTTGATCATTTTGCAGACATTGTGGGAAAGTTACTTTTGAATGTTCTCTGAACAGTCTGATACAAGTAACATTTCAAAGGGCTGTTGAATGCTTGAATCTGATTGGTTGAACATTCTAAGGTGTGCAATTATATTCAGGGAAACGCACGGCTAAAGTAGTTCCAGGCAGATCTTGACCGCATTACAGTTCCATATCACTTCGCCAAACGTTTTCAGTTATTTTAGTCCTTTCAGCCGACAATCCCAAAAGAACCAAAACCCACAATGACACTGACCAAGCAAATAAATATAGTAACAAACTAGTTCCATGTTTTTTTTAATTTTGCCACAAAATTACGTTTTATTATGTATGGAAAGCACATCACCCCTTTTTCCTGCTCTCTTTTCCACTCAAACACACACACAGTCCAGACACACACTCCCGCAGAAACGTGTTTTAGCGCTGCTCTGACGGGTTTATCAGTAAAATAGTTCAGCAACTTAAAAGCTACGTGACATTTCTCACTAGAGAGATAATAACTCTATCTATCTATCCATCCATCTTTGTGGAAAGCTACTTGTGGTGAATGTTAATTCATTATTTGACTTTCTCTTTACCACCAGTGTTTATTTACTATATTAACATTATTTCAGTTAATGAAACATTCATAGTAAAATATAAGTCAATTCTGTAAAACCTAAAATATTGCTGCCATTTTTCACAGTAAAGTTCTGGCAACCAGAAGGTTCATTGGGGTTCTATATAGAACTCTAGGGTTCTTGACTCAATTTTAAAGAACACTTTATGCCAAAAAGGTTCTAATAAGGAGAAATGTCTTACATGATTGCATATAATACTTTCATGTTTAACAGGTTACTTATTTTCTAGTGATAAAGTATGTTTATGACCAGTTTAATTAATAAAATCTAATTAAAATGAGTAATTCATTAATTCAAACTAAATCGTTAAACTGATCCCATAATGGGAACCCCTAAAAGGTTCTAACAAAAAGATCTGTGAATATTTACTGTATAAAACAGCAGAACAAAGAAGAAGTGCCTGACAGAACCCATTCTTCTATGTTCTGCCGTTTTACCGTACATTTTCACAGATTACTTTAGTTTACATTCCTCCAAAAGTGCACACAAAACAGCATTTTGATACTATTATTGTTCCATTTTTGGCTTTCAGGTTTTGCATATGTTCACAATTAACACGGAGACAGAGTCCGATTGCGGTGGGATGAAATCATAGCTTGAGTATCTTATTGGACTTTATGACTTTGATCAGCGAGGAGAACTAGAATCCCTGCATGAGTTCAGCGGTCTGTGGATATCAGCCAATCTCGGATCAAATTTCACAGACAACAACAGGGAATAAGAGATACAGAAGATCTTTTGTTGAAATGCACGATGGACGGATCTATATTCTGTTTCTCGGGACGTGACACCTGAAGCAGAAAGAGGCATGTTTTAGTGCATTTACTCCCGTTCTGCAGACTGAACGTTATTTTCCCAGACAGTGGGAGTGATAATTTGCTTCAAGGAAAGTGTTCAGAAAACCTAGTAGTTCTTTATGCATCTGAAATTGAATGGCGAACCACAGATAGACAATAATCTAACATAGCTAACCTAACTGAATGCAAGAACTAATGCTGGAGGCCAGTTGCTTTTACACTGGACCAAAATTATTCACCACAAAAGTAAAAAAATTTTTTTTAAATCCTTCTTAAAATGAAACACTGAAATGTATTAACGGAATTTAGCCAAAAAATACAGCAAAAACTAAGCTTTCAACATAGATAGAATTAAATCCCTTTTTAGACTTTTATATGTAAACCTCTTTAAAAGTTAATGATTAACAGTGTTTACAAGTTGTGGATTTTCTGTCAGGTCCAGTGTATTGGCATGCTTTGTTCTTTAATGGCCTCTTAGACTTTTTGAATGCAGCATGTACTGGTGAATCTCACAAAAAACGTGTTGTTTTGTAATTATTCTCAATAGTGTGAGCATGTTATTGTAGTGGATAACATTTACATTTACTGTATGCATTTGGCAGATGCTTTTATCCAAAGCGACTTACATTGCATTCATGGTGTACATTTGATCAGTTCAGGCATTCTCTGGGAATCGAACCCATGACTTTGGTGTTCCAAGCACCGTATTCTACTGTTAGAGCTACAGGAACTTTTTATAAAGGGAAAGTTTATAAAATTGTGTCAAATCACACAAAGTAAAGAAGGACTCCAAAGCCCAATGCTGAAATGCATATGATTGAAAACAGCATGTAAACAAAACCGCTGTCTATATGACCATCAATGTTTCTTTCTTGACACAAAACTAAAGATTCAGTCCAAAACAAACGGTTGTGAACGATGGAAAGGCCGAACCAGGGGATCTACAGGAACTACAGGCGTCTGTGCTGTATGAGACAGATCTTATTCCTCAACGCCTGCCATGTGTTCGTCATAAAGTGTCAATTCAATGCCAAGCACGTCAGGAAGAAGTTTGACAGTTTGATTTGGGTTTTGCGGGTGTCCCGTTTCAGACAACTGACTGTTATTCCCGTTCCCAAAAATCAAACGTGAACCTATGCAGACATTTCAGCGGGTCTCTTAAGTACAATAATAGCAAACATTTGGAATCATTATCATGATTTTGGGCTCACAGTCAAACCTCGACAATCCAGAATATTCACAGGGTCCAACATTAATAACCGCTAATGCCACAGTGAGTAAAAACTATACCTTCGGTGAGTAAATAAAACATGGTCGCCAGTTGGCCGGTAACTTGCAGCTTAAAACAGGATTTAAATGGCATTATAAGAATGATCATTTGATGTGAGTGATGCAAGTCCTTTCGTTTTAATAAAAAAACAACCGGTAGGGGAGGATTCAGAGACTGCAGCCGCTGTTTTCAGTAAACATGGACAGAGATGACATAATCATGGATTTTTAAGGGCCTTGAGATAAAAGACAGTAAAGGCCCCTAAATAGGTGCTCTGTTCCAACGCCTAGTGAATTGCCTAAGACTGCATCAGATGTGTTCTACAGATGTGTCAAAAAGCAGACAGCATATTTAAGGTGGCACCGTAGCAAAAACTGTTTTCAACACTGATAATATTAAGAGTTTTAAGTAATTAAGAATGATTTCTGAAGTAATGATGCTGAAAATTCAGCTTTGATCACAGGAATAAATTACTTTTGAAAGAAAACAGCTATTTTAAATTGTTGTAATATTTCATTTTGCTGTTTTTATTGTATTTTTGGATCAAATAAATGCAGCCATAGTGAGCATAAGAAACTTCTTTCAAAAACATTTAAAATCTTAATGATTCCAAACTTTTGACCAGTATTGTGTGTGTGCATATTAATAACATATGTGACATTGTTTTATAAAAGCAATTTTTTTTAAAGCACTTGAGAAGATGTTATTGTGATTTGACTTCGATCGAAAGATATACAAGTGGGTTCTAGACACAACTTAATGATGGAATATTCTTAAAATCTTTTCTTAAAGGGATATTTTCATGTGTAAAAAATGTGTCATCCTTTACTCACCCTCATGTTGTTCCAAACCTGTTTAAATTTCTTTTTTCTGCTGAACACAAAATAAAATATTTTGAAGAATGTTGGTAACCAGAAAGTTGATGGTAGCCATTGACTTCCATTGATTACCAACATTCTTCAAAATATCTTCTTTTTTGTTCAACACATGACGAAATTCATACATGTTTGTAAATGATGACAAAATTGTAATTTTTGGTTGAATTATCCCTTTAATGTCACTAATTTTCTGCATTTCTAGCATATGTTTGGTTTTCTGTGAAATAATAGCTTTGAATAAACAAAGGCTAAAGGCTCCATGTCACACTGAAGAGAATATAAGACTCACACATGTGCACAAACACACACTGGATGGAACAGAATATCTCAGCGGGATTGAGGGCACTTGTGTCACGTGATCATCTCAACTGGAACAGCACACTGATTTCTCAAGTGAATATTCCAGAACGCTGTCAAAACAGATCTGATTTTGATTCGGCACAGAGGACGTGCGCACACCTCTCTGGATCGGAGTTCAAAGGGGCGATCCAGAAAGTTTGATGCCGGTCCACACGAGGGGAAGCCAGCAGATGCTCACAGTTTTGCTCAAGGCCAGCGGCTGCTTGCGTTCAGATACATTGACAGGTTTTCTAAATTACGGGCTTAAGACTCTGACTTTGGCTTCGATCAATGGAGTCTTTGTGTTTGTCTGGATCTGAGATTAGAGAACTGGACCAAACTCCACATGTTCCGGCTCTTCCTGCTGGAAACAGCGTTGTGATGCCATTTGCAATCGGCTGTAAAACGAGGAGAAATGTTCTCTAGTTTAGTGATCAACCTGGATCAAATAAATGAAACTAGTTACTTTTGTTTTTCCTGAACTTCAAGTCTTGTTTTTATTGTGTAAATAATTTTTTTGTTGTTGGTCACTTCAGTTAACATTAGTTAATGCATTAACTAAAATGAACTAATGAATTTGTTACAGTGTATTAAACTTTGTTTACATTAGTACATTAGTTCATTGTTACTCCATTTAATAACGCCAGATACAACTTTTGATTTTAATAATGTATTAGCAAGGTTTTTACAGTTAAATAAAACTAAAAACATTAAAAAAACACCTTCTTGTTACTTGAAAAAATAAAAATATAAAAATGCATACTAATTCAAAATTTGAAACAATAATAGTATCTCGATACTAAAATAACACTACATTAGAAAATATATTAAGTAAGATTAATAAATGCTTTGGAAGTATATCTTTCATTTTTAGTTTAATATAAACAAGTTCTAATGTAAACAAATGTAACATTACTGTACACTCAAATGTAAGCTTTTTTTAAAGATTTATGCAATTTATTTAATTGATGGAATTCAATTCAATTTGATGGAATTTTACTACTAATTAAATTGTGTAAATCTTTAAAAAAAAAAGCAACTTATAGGCCTGCTGCTCTAAATGATAACAGTCCGTTTACAGAAGATAAACTTCATTGCATGCCTCACAGATGGAAAGCATGAGTGTGAAAGGTTGGATGAAGATGAGAATCTCACCATCCATTAACCGCAAATAAATCAAACCACACCGGTGCAGAACTGGAACCAGAACACAACCACTTTGAGCCTAAAACCTCTAATAGTGTGCGATGTGATGGAGGGAATTCGGCGACTCACAGGCTGACAGACTGAAGCCCTTTAGAGACAAAATACAGAAGGAATGAGAAAAGTAAAGAACGAGAGAAATCGAAATAGACAGAAGCGGCTGACAGCTGGCAGGCCGCTGATATCCGTCATGCTATTGGAGAGACTGTGTGTGAGAAAGACAGGTCATGAAATTTACATGGCCGCACCGCTCTGGAGCGTATGAAGACGAGCTGAGACCCGGATCCCCTGACGCACCTTTGAAGTGCAAGTTGAGCTGCTCAAATCACTGCTGCTCACACACATCTGCACAGAGCAGAGCTCCATGAGATTCTCTCATTACACACACACACACACTCTCTGACGGAACCATCTCAGGACGTGTGCAACTGGAAACGCTGCAGCATTTCATCTCACACATGCCTCAATAACACTGTGTGTGTGTGTGTTAGCAAACCAGAGCATGCATCTATTTACATATCTATATATCTTTTGTTGTATTTATCTAGATATATCTATCTAGTGTTGGATCTATTGTTCTGTCAATCTGTTGCTTTATATCTATCTGTGTATATACATATCTATTGTGCATCTATCTACTGTAGTATCCATCACCGAACCTGATTTCACCAAGTACAACATGTTACTGGATCAACATTACAATCAACCAATCAGATTTGAGGGAAACATTTACAGTTTATGCTAAGTTTAGGCTTACAACCATGGATGGGTGCTTCTACATCAGTGTTTCACAGATCATTTCCCTCTGATTTTAGGGAACTTATGGGTTAAGTTTAGGGCTAGGGCTAGGATTGAGGACTATATTTTCCGAAAGGAATGTCTTTCCAGGATCAACAAAATATGTTGACCCAAGAACACGTCAAACTCAACAAAATCAGGATGTGCAGTATCCAGCAACATATCTATTGTTGCATCTATCTATCTATCTATCTATCTATCTATCTATCTATCTATCTATCTATCTATCTATCTATCTATCTATCTATCTATCCATCTATCTATCTATCACACTGGTCTCGAGTCTCACGGAGGAGATCCGGGAGGATAAAAGGAGTGAAGACAGTGGGAGAGGACCAAGCCTGGACTTTATGTTGTGTTTTTATTAGGTTTAAATGCGTCAGTTGTCCACGAGGGGCTGTCGCTTTACTTTCATTTTGGTGTTTGTTTATTTTATTAAAAGTTACATTGATCGTTTGCCGGTTCCTGTCGCTGCCTGAGCCTTTAGCTTACACTTTACATCTAAGTATCTGTCATCTATCCATCTATCATTCATTGTTGTATCGTTATATCTTTCATTGCATCTAACTATCCATCTATCTCTCCATCCATCTATCTTTGTATCTATCGATCATTCTATCTATCCATTATATTCCTCAGTGGTTGATAATTGAACGAGTCTGCAGTGTCTACAGTCATTCCAGATCAAAACAGTTCCCAGTAAAACAATGGTGTGTGTTGGAAGCGGTCCAGGTCTCTGCCCGTGGCACCATGGATTCCCTGCCTTCTGTTGCGCCTGCACAGGGACGCATGTGTGTTTTGGTTCAAAGCGTGCCGCTTGTTATTTTGATTTGAGATTGTATTTGTTTCTGCCTGATAGACGTCTGCAGGCAAGATTCAGGGCACTTCAAACTGCCTCGAACGAGAGCCAAGAACCAGAGACAACTTCTGCTATTGACATCCAACGAGCAAACCGTCTGTTTCAGGCAGAAGAGAGGGGTCCAAATATTTTTTTTTTTTAAAGTCCATTAAAAAAACATTTGTACTGTTGGAAAAAACTATTGACTGAACTATTGAATTAACTCCAGTGAACTAAATCATGATGATGTCATCCTTAAAAAATCCTTATAGAACCGGTATTCAAGAAAAAGCTCTTACTATCTAAAGACAGTTGAAATTGGTTGTGCAACTTAAAGGATTAGTTCACTTCAAAGCAAAAATTCTGTTATCATTTACTCACCCTCAAGTTGTATTTTTGGATCAAATAAATGCAGCCATAGTGAGCATAAGAAACTTCTTTCAAAAACATTTAAAATCTTAATGATTCCAAACTTTTGACCAGTATTGTTAATAACATAATGTGACATTGTTTTATAAAAGCAATTTTTTTAAAGCACTTGAGAACATGTTATTGTGATTTTACTTCGATAGAAAGATATACAAGTGGGTTCTAGACACAACTTAATGACTTTACTTAATTCTTAAAATCTTACCAAACTGGCTCTTAAAGGGATAGTGTCATCCTTTACTCACCCTCATGTTGTTCCAAACCTGTATGAATTTCTATCTTCTGCTGAACACAAAAGAAGATATTTTGAAGAATGTCGGTAATCAAATCCATAGTATTTATTTTCCACGTGGAAGTCAATGGCAACCATCAACTGTCTGGAAAACAAAATATCTTTTTTTGTATTCAGCAGAATATTCATACAGGTTTGAAACAACTTGAAGGTGAGTAAAGGATAACAGAATTTTCATTTTGAGGTGAACTAATCCTTTTAACTGAAGAAAACACAATACATAATGTCTTCCAATATATTTCTAAAGTCTAATTTTGGACTAAAAAATGCAGTTCAGTTTTAATTGGTTGCTCAGAATTCAGTGTAATAAAATGAAATACACTGACAAACATTTTCACAAAAAGTTTGACAGAAAAAGAAATACCTAGGATCTGAAAACAACTCTTCTTAGTCACAGAAACTTGACCGCAATTACCTTGGAATTCTCCAACATACCACAAGTCACATTCCCTTTCTAGTCCTGCCTCTCTCGCCTGATCTCCATACAGCCTGCACGCGGCCTGTGGGATTCATTATCCAGGAACGCTCTTCCAGATTCTCCATCTCTCCCCCTGCAGCAGTGTTTTGCCCTGGAGCGCTGTATCTATAATTCATCCTTTATCTGGCCCTCACACTCGTGTTTGGTGTTCTACACACTCATTATCCACATCACAAGTGCCGACCGACTGCCTCGCTGCTCTAATGCTGATCTTTGAGGGCTGGTCGCATATCGACTGTAATCCGGAGTAAACACGAGCTACATTATATTGACTAGGGGTGGGACGATACAGGTACCTCACGATTCAATTCTGTGGCGATATGTGGTCCACGATATGATATCACGATTCGCAATATCTACGATATTCAATATATTGGAAGAAATTTCATCAACAATATATCACGATATATGTGACTGAAAAGAAAAAGGAATAAGGAAATAATCAGGCACAAAAATAATCAGGCACACGAATATACTTTTGTCTAATTTCGCCATTTTGAACTGAAAATAGCCTATGCAACGTGACTCATGTAATAATTAGTTTACTGTCATTGTGAGGGGAAAAGCCGTTTTCATTATGTTAGGCACAAGATTAATAATGCATGTGTACATATTGAGAATTAATATACCGTAAAACTTCCCGGGTTTTTATTTTCCCAAATCGTCGAACTGCACCGGCTTGTATTTGAGACAGTTGTCTATATGAGACGGGCTTTTATAATTTAATGTTGAGATGTTGTTCATTGAGTTTAGGCGAGTCTCTAATCTCTAAAAATCTCCAAATGCTCCACGTGAAACTGCGGTCTTCCGACCTTTTACTATCGTGTCAATTGATCTTGATTTAATATGCGCGAGGGAGAGAGCAAGACAGCGCTCGTGTTGTTTGAAGACGTGAGATTGCGCGCGCCCGGCCGTTGCGCTCTCTCTGCTCGTAAAACCCGAAGTGTCTCCACACTTTGAGTGGAAACTAGCGGGTGGGTCTTTGATTAGTTTTTTATTGTTTTCCGCCATTCTTCTCGCTTCTCTTTTTTTTCTGCAATTCTCTGTTGTTGTTAGTTAACTTGTGTTCTTCACCGGCCACTGTTTGCGGCTTTGCGCCACTTTACCCCTATTTTACTCGAACAGCGCCCCCCGCAAACAGAATGGTAGATATTGGGTAGTGACAGTGACACTGACAACGGGTAAATTAATCATTTTGTGTTGTAATAAAATATCGATATTGGGCGTTAGTGTATCGATTATTTATTGCGACAGAGAGCACAACAATATATTGCAATATCGATTTTTTTTCCCACCCCTAATATTGACGTGGTTGTTTTTTTTCATGGGCCAAAGACACCTGGATATCTGCCCTACTGCAGAACAAGTACTTTATGCTTCAAATGTTTGTGACATTGTACAGGATGTGATGTACATCCAGATAGCTATAAACATCTCAACAGTTTTACCAACTTTGACCAATTTTCTCAGCAAGATTCTCTGCAAACTGTTGCATGAAGTTGACAGTCGTTGATCGGAAAGACAAAACTGAATGTAGAAGTTTATGCAAATGTTCGCTATAGTGCCACTTAGTTGTTGTTTTATTGCGCTGTGCACAGCATTTTTCTTTTGTTATACAGTAAAAAATATCTAAACATGGCAAAATTAACACCTTTACTTACAAAAGTGAAATTACACATGGTATTATTATTTATTTTTGGACAAAAACCTAACCAAATTAAGTGAAATTTATGCTAAAAACAAAAAGAAACTAAATTTATTATGTTTTAATTGTTTATATACAATACCGTTCTTAAACCGTTTCTTATTGTTACCACAACTGCATTTCCTGGATCAAAAATACAGTAAAAACAGCTATATTATGAAATATTTAACATTTACAATTTAAAATAATTTCTTGAATATATTTCTATGTTAATATAATTTGTTCAAAATATCAAATTTACATTTTATTTACAATTTTAGTTGTAATTGTCATGTAACATGCAAGAGTCATGCAGCAGATTTGAATATGCAACCAGAAATAATGTTTGAGAGTTTGCTCTAAGGGAAAGATTATCAATATAGATAATGACATTTGGGTCTGTTTCTCAGATAAATGACTTAAAAAATGATGTATGGTGCCTTTTCTTGATTGTTTGACACTACATGGAAAACAACAGGTCAAACATTCTTGAAAAATGCTTCTCTTGTGTTTCACAGGACAAAAAGTTTGAAAATGTCATGAGAATGATTAAATGATGATAGAATGATTTTTTTTTTGTTGCTGAAATATTCTTTTAAATTGTTCAGTAAGTATATTTTGACTGACACTTTGCCCTCAGGAAGTTTAAGTCTGCCCCTAAGCTCATTTCAGATCATATGTCCGAGGTCAGAAAGATTAACACAATCCTCTGAGATGACAAGCATCACGACCCTAAAACTATTTTCAGCCCTTTGCATTACAGACATTGTTACTCGACTACATTACTTCATGTCAGATCACGCCACAGCAGAACCTCTTCAGAGCGTATGTGAACATTTGTTTGACCAGGTAAATGAAACTCTGTTTTTCTATTAAAACTCTATGAAACCGTATGAAAACTCCCCAACTCAGGAGTCACAAGATGAGGAAGAATCATGAAACTTGTCTGTGATCATTAGGAAACTTAAAGTGTGTTAAAATCATCATAAGGATGCTTGATTTTACATCAGCAATATATTGTGAACATTCAACAAATCATCCAGAAGTAACATTCATGGTTCAGGGCATTTCAAATAAAAGGTCTGTGCTTGTTTTTATGAGCAGGTTTCTTGTGCTGGTTGAACCTTTGAACTCCAGTGAAGCTAAAAACATCCACCCATTGAACCTCATGAGCACCACATGATGATCTCCATTCAGAGCAGCTCTGTGATTGAGTTAACCTTTCAAACAAAGTTATAGAAAGAGGACGAGAAAACAAAGAGTGACATACAGTAGAAACACAGAGAGAGGACATGTGTTGGAATAACCAGCTAATATTAATCCAAATGAACATAAAAACCGTTTTGTTTCTCCTGATTCTCGTAAGGACAGTTAAAGCGACAGTTCAGGAAAAAATTAGAATAATTTCATCATTTACTCGTCCTCATCTCGTTGCAAACTTGTATGACCTTCTGTGGAACACAAAAAGAGATGTTTGAGTTTTTTTTATACATTTAAAGCTCATAGACAATTTTTTATGTACAACGATAAAATAGCACTATATGTATCATAGTGTCATAATAGTAGTAGGCTATATTTCAAGTCTTCTGAAGTCATATGATGCCTTTTGTGAGGAACAGACTCTGATTTAAGTTCTGATTCACCAAAACTCTCTTTCTTATTATTTATATATTATGCAATACAGATTGTTTCAAAGCAGCTTTATATTAAGATGCAGGAAATGTATATTAATTAATATTAATGTATATTATTTAATGTAGTAAAGTTCATCAATATGACACTAATTCGATTTTAGAAGTAAACCAGCACTACAGACGACAATAGTGTCATTATTCAGCTCAATTTAGTTAAATGTTGATTCAATTCATTTCAATAACAGTAGCAATGTTGCAAAATTAACATAATTTTTTCTTCTTCAAATTTTTTGTTCAAATTCAGTTCACATTTTTGTTTTTTTTCGATAGTGTTAGTGCAGTTAAATCCATAATATTGAATATTAACTGTCTATTAAACGTATATATTCTATATTTCTATAGGTTAACGATTGGCCCGCACATCCAGAGAAAATTACTTAGTTTTAATTGTTAGTCAAACATTGTTTAAAATAGAAGAAAACTGGAATAGTGCTCCAGTAAAACAAGCATCAATGTAAATGGGAACATGAAGACACCGACGGCTTCTGTCTAATTGCTAAATGAAAGCTCCACAGCTTTAATTTGACATTTTCTTCCAACTCGGACATGCTCTTGTAACAGTGTTTAAGTTGGCATGCTGTGTTCTCAGCCTAAAGAAAGAAAGCGCTGAATGTTGAGGAGAAAAGCTGAAGGATGAAGAAAGGGAAACGTTGCGCTCCCGAGTTAAACGCACAGCTGAAGCAACAGATGCTGCGCCAGATCGCCGTGAATCAAGCAGATCCGTGGAGTGTCTTTACACATGCATTCAGACTCCACAAGCTAGTTTCTCTTGCTCTATCAGAGCCAGCGCTCAATGGAAACCCTGAGACTTAACCGCACATCTGTTAGCAATCGCGTCACTGTTCATTGTACAATACAATGGCTTACTTAAGAATGTTATCAACTTTCAGGTTTGTATGGATAATAGGAAACAAATGATACGGTCACATACTAATACAGACCTAAAAATAATACAATTTCACTTTGCTTGAGGAGTTAAAACCTTACAATACAAGAGTAAAACTACTTTGAGAATTAATGGCATTTTCTGCCTCTATTACAGTTGGAGATCTGCCTTTAGGAAACTTTCCATGTTCAATATGATTTCAACGTTAGCACAGAAAATAATTGCGTTGTACAAGGTCTAATTGATCCTTTCTGAGGTGAAACTACTTAGGTGGATGAATGTCTGATGTCATTAAAGGGGCTATATATAAAATTCAGAAACCCTTGTTATTAGCAACACCAGTGGCCGGTAAGTGAACTGCAGCCAGCAACGTATTGCTCATGCTCACACTTGAGCACATGTAAAGTACAGTAAAAGAGACTGAACGTGATTCAGTGCCCTAATATACTCATGGCAAAGTAATTTTTCGTTTTTTTGCTTATAAGTAAAAAGATTTTCTAAATGCCTTTGCACCGAACACCCCGACTATCCCGACATCTATCCACGCTGCCGAGAGCGACGTTTAGATGAATATTTAAATATGTGCTGCATGCTTTCTTAATAACAAAATAAACCAGCAAAAATGACAGTGGTGAAAAAACAGCCGTTTGCACCAGCTCTAAAATTCACCGGCATCATGCCGACAGATGCGGTCATTAAAATTACACTGTTATGATATTGATCATAAAGTATATTTGAGACTATAGACTATATACACTCACCGGCCACTTTATTAGGTACACCTGTCCAACTGCTCGTTAACACTTAATTTCTAAGCAGCCAATCACATGGCGCCAACTCAGTGCATTTAGGCATGTAGACATGGTCAAGACAATCTCCTGCAGTTCAAACCGAGCATCAGTATGGGGAAGAAAGGTGATTTAAATGACTTTGAACGTGGCATGATTGTTGGTGCCAGAAGGGCTGGTCTGAGTATTTCAGAAACTGCTAATCTACTGGGATTTTCACGCACAACCATCTCTAGGGTTTACAGAGAATGGTCCGAAAAAGAAAAAACATCCAGTGAGCGGCAGTTCTGTGGGCGGAAATGCCTTGTTGATGCCAGAGGTCAGAGGAGAATGGCCAGACTGGTTCGAGCTGATAGAAGGGCAACAGTGACTCAAATAACCACCCGTTACAACCAAGGTGGGCAGAAGAGCATCTCTGAACGCACAGTACGTCGAACTTTGAGGCAGATGGGCTACAGCAGCAGAAGACCACACCGGGTGCCACTCCTTTCAGCTAAGAACAGGAAACTGAGGCTACAATTTGCACAAGCTCATCGAAATTGGACAATAGAAGATTGGAAAAACGTTGCCTGGTCTGATGAGTCTCGATTTCTGCTGCGACATTCGGATGGTAGGGTCAGAATTTGGCGTCTACAACATGAAAGCATGGATCCATCCTGCCTTGTATCAACGGTTCAGGCTGGTGGTGGTGGTGTCATGGTGTGGGGAATATTTTCTTGGCACTCTTTGGGCCCCTTGGTACCAATTGAGCATCGTTGCAACGCCACAGCCTACCTGAGTATTGTTGCTGACCATGTCCATCCCTTTATGACCACAATGTACCCAACTTCTGATGGCTACTTTCAGCAGGATAATGCGCCATGTCATAAAGCTGGAATCATCTCAGACTGGTTTCTTGAACATGACAATGAGTTCGCTGTACTCAAATGGCCTCCACAGTCACCAGATCTCAATCCAATAGAGCATCTTTGGGATGTGGTGGAACGGGAGATTCGCATCATGGATGTGCAGCCGACAAATCTGCGGCAACTGTGTGATGCCATCATGTCAATATGGACCAAACTCCCTGAGGAATGCTTCCAGCACCTTGTTGAATCTATGCCACGAAGAATTGAGGCAGTTCTGAAGGCAAAAGGGGGTCCAACCCGTTACTAGCATGGGGTACCTAATAAAGTGGCCGGTGAGTGTAGATCTGGCTATATAAGACTATAGTTTGAATTAGTCCCTTTGACACATGACATTACAGTACAGAATAGATCTTTTGTCAGTATCCAGAACATCGTATAAGCATTAACTTCATGTGTCTTAGAACAGAAGTGAGGGTCTCAGGAGCGTGCAATTTACATTTATTGAGTCCTTCATATACAAATCAGTCTACAGGCTTGCATAGACAACCTAGGAAGTCTGGGAAGGTCTCATGAAAAACTGCCATGACAATGCAATGGTGGAAATCAATGCAGGACACATATATTCACATGTACTGAAGGATAAACACGCCTATAATCCTCTGATTCAAAGAACAGCTGGAATTCCTGGCGCTCTGATTATTCCCATTCTTTTGTTTTGTGCAAGAATGAAATCTTTCATGGCAGAGTCTCCCAAATCGGCTCGACGCACGTGAAATGGTTTGGGATGGAGCTATGAATAATAGATTTGAGGCCGTTGCCTCCTGTGGCGAGGTGATTGCTTCATTAGCCATGATTAGCACTGCTCAAACTCCCCAACACACAGACCACACAACTGTAGTCAAAACTCATCTCATATTTCATATTCAGCGTGACCTACTTAATTTAGGGGTAGAATTATAAATATTGACTTTCTGTACTGAATACCTCCAGTCTAAGATGAAAAAATGCCATAAAACAGTTTTAATTACTAAGCAAAAGTTAGTGCCACATCAAAGCAGAATGAATCACTATTCCCATGAGCACTTATAAAGGCCGGATAATTAGTCGAACAATATTCCTTCTTCTGCTGTCATTATTTATTTTATCAGATTATAGTGTATCATTTATTATTTTATGCACTTTATTTATCTGTTTGTAATTAATCTTTTGAATGAATCTCGAATAGTGTGACAAGAAAAAATCTGAAAAGATAAATTTACTCTAAAATAACTAAACAGATTTAAGGAATTTAGTTAACCAAGTCTGTTAGTTGTCTATCCTTAAAATGCAACTGAATGCACTACACTCTCTGAACAAACATATTCACTAAAACGGATCAGCTACTGGTTGAGAAGCGGGCCACTGACACAAAACTGCAGTGTTACAATGAAAGTATACTACCGTTCAAAAGTTTGGGGTCTGTAAGACCTTTTATTTTTAAAGAAATTAATACTTTTATTCAGCAGGTATGTATAAATTGATCAAAAGTGACAGTAACGTCATGTATAATGTAACAAAAGATTTCTATTTCAAATAAATGCTGTTCTTTTGACATTTACATTTATAAAAAAATCATGGAAAAGTACCCTGGTTTGCAAAAAATAAAAAGTTTTCAATTTTCATTGATAATAATAACAAATGTTTCTTGAGCAGCAAATAAGCATATTAAAAATTATTTCTGAAGGATCTTATGACTCTCTAGACTGGAGTAATGATGCTGAAAATTTAGCTTTGATCACAGGAATAAATTATTCTTTAAAGCTGCAGTCCGTAGGTTTCCTCTTTGTCACCATCTCTGTTCAAAATCTGCAATTGCAGTTATTCGCAGAATTATCAACTTTACGTGGGTTGTGCCTTGGCACAGCGCAGATGAATCCAATGTTTTGAGGAGAATGTGCTGTCAGTCACCGCGCTGTGTGGATACTGGCATTCAGAATCACAGATTATACTTTTTGGAAGTATGACCAACACAAGAATTGATTAAATCTAACAATCGCTTATCATATCACGTCAAACCGTGCAAATTATACTTCAATTGTATAAAAGATTGTTAATATTAACAACATCAGCATTTTTCTGTAGCCACTCCGAAGTCTTGCATTTTACAACGGGTGAATCTGCAGTTGTCACTGGTGATTGTCGTTTGAACCTTTCTGGATCCGCCATCAAATTGATAAGTTTACTTATATCAAGTGCTGTGAGAAAAGGCTATAAATCTCCACCTCCAACATCCTCATACGCAATATAGCCTACTAGCCGAGACCTTCTTTATGTGTACAGATGTGATGTAATGATGCAAAGAAATGCTCAAATTTACCATCCACCAGTACCACTGAAATTAAAAACATTATTACAAGCTTACTGTTTTGAATCGAGCTACGGCAAGCAGATAGTTTTGAACACTGGCTAGTTATGTACTTGCTCAATTTTATTCTGGATAATTTGAAGAGTTTGGTTCCAAAACGCAATAAATCCATTTTGATGAATTTGAGTAAAAATGTGTTTTCTTTACCAAGAAAGTGGAAAGATGAAAACCACTATTTTCTGTTTCAAATTTTCACATAGCATTTGTAGGTTATAATAACAATAAAAAATTAAATCCAGGTTTTGATTTTCAAAGCTTTATTATAAAAACAGATTTTTTTCCCCACAAAATGCAATAAATCCATAAAAAAAAAATTCAAAATGCAATTAATCAAAATAAAATAATCAAAATAAATTCAAAATAAAATACATTTTATATACATTGAATTTGTTGTCTTGTGCATATAAATCCATTGCTTTAATGTTGTTGTTTAATGAACAACACCTTAATTAAAACATTAACTAAGATGAGCTTTACTAAGATTTAGTATATTCACGACATCATGAATTATGATTTATTACGCATGATCAAGATGTTTTCACATAATTCATGTACCCTTACCGTAAAGTGTTAACCAATATTCTTTGTAAAAACATTCAACAACTTATCATTCATTAAGAAATCAGTGAATGGTCACTCTCAAAAGGCTGACAGAATGGGCAGCTATACTCTTCATGACTGTCAACAAAATAGATAAGAAAACCTAGGAAGCCGGGTGTAGCTATTTAAAGCGCTGCCGTTACTGTTTACATTGCGTGGAATGGTGCGTTGTGATTGGTTGAGCGGATGTATCGCATTTTGCAGAGAAGGGAGACTGGCGTTTGTCGCGGTTTGGAAAGAAAGGCAGAAAACATTACAGAATAACACAGCGGATATCGCATTTTACGAGAAATTAAACATTGACTTTTCAATACCGATTAGATACGATACTGATTTTTGCAGTAACTCAATTTTTTTAAAAATGGCGTTTATCGCGTTTTGGAACCAAACTCTTCATTTATAACCCCAAAAAGTTACAGACTGCAGCTTTAAAATATATTCAAATAGGAAACAGTTATTTTAAATTGTAAAAAATTTCACAATATTACAGTTTTTACTGTATTTTTGATCAAATAAATGCAGTCTTGGTGAGCAAAAGAGAGATTTAAAAAAACAATAACTAATAATTGCACATTTTTAAACGATAGAAACAAGACCAGAAACACCAGCTATAAACAGACTAATTTGACACCAGTGGTCCTAACAGGTTATTCACGACATATTTACAGGTTTCAATTCATTGTTGGGCCACTGGGAAACTCCTTCAGGAACTGGGACTGGTCTGGACTTTCTTACAGCAATGTAATTAAGAAACAGGGTTTATGAGCACAAGTACAAAAAGATGTGTTGCGTTAATCTCATTCCGTAGGAAGTGAACAACTCTCGAGTCAGAATGTTTCCAGATCAAGTGAATCACAGCTGGTGGTGTAAGTGCACTTGAAAGGGATGTTTTCCCTTCTTTACTACGAGCCGTTTGTGACAGCCCTGATGCATTAGTCCAACAGGGCTGCTTTGTACCTTACTGTCTCAGACAAGAAAAAAGCCGTCAGATCCTTTTGTCGTGCAAATAACACCGGAACGAGCGCTTAATGGCGTCCTGCCGTGGCTATGAAACTCCCGACATGTTAAAACCGTCAGTGACAGGTCGGGAAATGCTGCCATGCTTCCTGCAGATCAAACAGCAGGACAGATAGAAAGGAAGCGATCTGTCGGCACGTTGGCTCACCCTTCTCTCCGCTCTGGCAGTGAAGGGAATCCTGGCTGACCGACAGGATTTGATAACAATCTGAGCTCGCTAGAATTCCCTGTGAGCAGAGCGTGAGACATGGAGGAGCCAGGTCTTGCCGGGCAGGTTTCTTACCTTTACACACACACACACAGGAAAGAGAGATCGTTGTTGACAGCTTAACCTCTGGGCTCAGATACAGATCTCTGCTGACAGACTGAACCAGAACTGTCACACGACTGATGGGTGTCTTCTCATTTAATAACGCACCTTCCTGGTGCATTAAAGTTTGTTACGCCCTCTATATCAGATCTGGAATGAATGTTCTTCACCGGGTTAAAAAAAACATTCTTCTGCTGTTTATTCCTAAAAAGCATATCAAACTGTATCATATATGATATGCACATTTCAAAGGCCTCTACATGATCAAGCAAGTAAAAGGCATTTTAGTATCATTGTAAGAATGTCCACTTTCAGCTTGTGGTTCATGTGTCTTTTTGCTGTGAAATCTTTATTGATATTGTTAGTAATATTTCAAGATGAACACTTACTGAAGCAACTTAGGTTTACTTTCCATATATATTTGTTCATCTCTCAGTCATCATTGTATTGCACAGACTTTAATGTAAACTTCAGAGCTTTGATCATAAAACTAAGCATTTAAATATCATCTAACTAAGACATTGTTGGCAAATATAGAGTGACAACTGATGTTTATATGCATTTTATAGAAGTAGTCTGCTGTAATGTTATAAAGATCTCATTGATTTACATTACATCAGAATTTCATCTTACTTTTTGGCCATAATAATATCAGCAACTGCACCAAATTGCATATCTTTCTCAGTTTGGTCCTCTGAATTAAACTGAGGTGTTATTTCCTCTGTATTCTGTAAATATCATACTATATGAGTAGGGTTGGGAATCGAAAATGATTCCAATTCTGGTTGATTCCAATACTTAAGGTCAGGAATCGGATACTAGTCATAAAATAAACATTTTGATTCCACTTATCGATTCCTGTACACATTTTAATGTGGTTTTAAATCATTCAAGTGGAAGAGACACAATATTTAGTCTAAAGGTTCATTTAAAAAACAAAGATTTTACTGATTATTATTTCATGATCAGGCTTTAAAGGGTTAATAATAATGGTATTTATCCTATGTCTTTCTAATTAAGACCTTTACTATGAGTTTGTTGTCAAATCTGAATGCATTCAATGTTAGTGTAGTAAGTAAACAAGCTAAAAACACAAAAGAGCATGCTTATACAGTTAAATGTATCAAATTAATAGGAAATACCCAACGTGCTAAGCAAAAAGGAATATTATAAAATTTCTTGGGAAATGTGATCCCTCAAAGGCACATTAACAGAGAGCCAAGACCACCTCGAACTGATTTTAAAAATGTCTACGACCACATGCAACATGAAGACAAGACTATTAGGCAACAATTTATTCTGGACGTGGTTCTTGGCGACTCGCCGCACATATTCTGTGGTTTTGCAATGGTGAAATGAACCAAATGAAATGTTCTTACACTCAAACCTCACTGAATAAAAGCCTCACCTCATTCTTATGCCTTCAGAAAACGTCCTTGGCTGCCTAAGAGTGAGCGGTAGAGTGACAGAAAAGTAATTTGCTGCCAGTGAGAATGATGCCAGTGGCTTATGAGATGTGGTTTATATAGACAGATCTAGACTGGAGTATAGGTACTTGCCCCAAGGCTGCAGAGAACCGGACTGAATCCGTCTGCACCAGAAAAATCCCTCCAATCATCTGAAATGGATTTAAAAAAAAGAGAATTTTTATTTTATTTTAGTTCAAGCAGACTGTTCATCTTCTCTATTCTCTATTTTTATAATCAGATCTGCAAATTGATCATTTATGCTAAAAAGGATGCAAGACACTTGCATTTACAGACACAAACTCATTTAAAAATGCAAGCTGACGTACTTGTGCTCTTTATTTAGGCTGCGATCCTGAACTACATTTAGCTAAACTAATTAGTACTTAAGCAGTATGTAAGCGAAAGTGATGTGATGTGGTTCTATCTATTTGGTTAAAAAAGAGTGAATTCCAAGAGCAAGAACATTTGCAAGCCACCTGCATACTTAATATGCATGTCTGCATACATCATGTTCATGTGATCTACCACAGAACAAACCACATGCCATTTCTTTTACAAAGAAATTACACACACCGAGAGATTGCTGCATGTAAACATCCATAATTACATACTAGGATTTGGTACATAGTTCTGTGGACTATTTTCTGTAACCATGATATGAGTTTACAGGACATATTTGGTATTTAATATAAAGTATCATATTAAAAGGTCCCTGGAAATTCACACAATTCACAATTTACTCTACAAAGGTTTAATCACACTCATTGTGCAACAAGACATGGAAAATGTGCAATTGCCCAATCAATTTGAGCCCGTTCATCTAAAAGCAGACAAAAAATGCGTAGTTCACAGGATTGACCTCCGAGACGGTCATTTATACATATACAGTATATAAGCAAAAAACCTTCCTCAAAGTCAGACTAGAAAGTTTCTGTGTGAGAAATGTGCATCAGTACTGATCAATTTCTGCTTTAATAATTCAATCACTTGCTCTATTCTGCTTTAGCCAGCAGTTGGCATCAGGGATACCTTTAGATATTGTGGGAATTAAAGCTTGTAATCATGCATGCAATGTGAAATTCTGAAAACACCATTGTATTTCTCTGAGAACTTCAAAGACATCACAGCAAACCCTCACATCTTCAAGGTGAAAATGTGTGTACTCCATTTCACCAAGCTTGAGGAGAGACTCCAAGAGAATTAGCACAGAAAAATTAAATTGGTCTCATTGAGGCCTAGCGCTAGAAGACATTCATTTTTAATGTGGCGACTGCACTACTCCACTCGCGGTGCCGTGCTGATTTCTGATCAGCCTCTGAGCTAAAGCTTAACTTTCCACCCTGTCAGCTTAAAATAACAGAGGAAGCAGAAAGAAACAAAGGCTGAGAGTTCAACTGTTTGCTCCAAAACACTCTTTGCATGCTGTAATTTTTGCATCATTAATATCAGTATACTACTACTAGGAAAGACTCAAGGAGAAGGGATGGGAATCACAAGTAAATGAACAATTCTTGAACTTAATGATAATGGTTCTTTACCTTAAGTCTTTCAGTCTTTTTAAAGACGTTATTTGATGCTTTCTTAAGCACATATGCAGCACCAAATAACAGTCATGCTGACTCATGGTTTCGAATTGGATTTTATTGAATTAATGACTCAGAGTGAGTGAGCCGTATGTTAATGCATTAACCTGGATTTCATTTTAGGCCCATGACGCCATTCGAAAACACATTCTTCCTTACTGTATGTAGTAGGTGAAAAACAGTATATTAAAAGGGTAGTATGATTGAATGCACTATATAACTATATAGAATATACTTTGGTAAATTACTTATAGTAATGACTTTTTCCTAAGAAATACCTATAGAGAGTATGCTATTTCGGACGCAACCAATGATTTTAAGACTCAAATGTTAAAGAAATTACATTAAATAAAATATGCTATTTAAATAAAGAAAGACTATTTCACTAAGATTATGCAAGATAATGCAATGCATTTTTTAACTGACATCCGAAACGGCTCCAGGGGTATGACACCGGATTGTATTCACACCAGCTAAACTCTGTGGTCAAACAGACTCATGAATCACTGAAAGTGTCATATGAGTGTCTGAAAATCACTGAAAGTGTCATATGAAGCGAGGATTAAACTGGATTCTCAGAACACGCAAAGCACTCCTTGAAAGCAGCGCATACGTGCAAAACACAAATGACTGGGAGAGTCTTCAAATACAGTTATTATGAGATTATACGAGCTCTGGATTAACTTGTAAGAGCATAAATATTTTGTGTTGCTAATGGGAGGTTTTGTACAGTGAGTGCCGTGCATTGACTGATGGATGACTGATTTTACTGGGGATTTTAGAGACAGCAACGAGAGACAAGTGCTCATTATACTGCTGCCCCGATAAAAACATGATGAAATAACTGGAGGGAAAAGAGAAGAGAGAGAAGAAAAAGAGGAGGCCGTGAATAGGGATGCGAATCATCAGAAATTTTTACTTTTCTGGTTACTCTTAGACCGATGAAAATGTTTGACGAGAACCGGTTCATAAGAGTCAATCATTTGTGTATCACTGGTCGTGCTTTATGTTTGTGTTGCGTGCAACTAGCGAGGACAATACAATAGAAAAAGAGTTGTGTATAGTCTTTGTATTATTTCGAAGTCCTCAGACTTTTTTTCCTCTCATCACATTCAATTCAAACTTAAAATAAGTTTTTGCTCCTGGGAACTCCAGGAAGGGGACGTCATTTGTAAAGGCGTTCCAAACAGAAGTAAACAATTGAATCCCTTCACGAAGTGCCCTTCCACAAGTCTATTAGCAAAGGGTACACACAATGGTCACTTCAAGGAAGCGATTTTATTGTTTACGGTCATGTGACCCTTGGTGGCAAATTCTTGTGATTTATTTTAAAGCTAGATGGCGGGAGAGTTTGAGTCATATAAACAGAATAAGTTATTTTGTTCCTGATATATCATTACACACATTTTTGTCTTTAATTTCATATGACGTTTTACTTTTTAAGTTTCATAGGTAAAAATTTGTGTTATATTAGATACGTTAGGTTAATGTGACTACATGCAGAAGAGATGGCAAGTTTTCAAGTTGAGAGCAGAGAGGGATCACACTCACACACATTAACACATTTTAAAAACATCATTATAAAATGTATATTTGTTTGCAACAATTATATTAACAGCAATGAGAATGTAATGCACAAATGAATATTTAAAGTTTAGAATTCAATTAAACAGAACTTCTAGAACCTACAATCGGATTGATTCAATCAGATTGATGAAAATTAGTGGATGTAAATATATCCTGACTGTTGATTCACACAGCATGTCGCTGCACAGAACTGCGCAGGCACGGGCAGTGGAATGAAAAATGCAAAGAATAGAGGCACAAGCTAAACTACTTTTAACTTTTGAGACAATGCAAAAGATGTGAATGCATTTTCATGTAGAAGTGAAGTGCAGATTAATAATCCCCTATAATGAACTGAACAATCCTCATATTTCAGCCAGACGCCACTACAAAACTCCAGATTCCGAAGGGATTTCTCAATATTGTCTATGTAAGGAGAAAAAAAAAACTTTTCTGACATAGAAAATCGCATACACTCTTTGACTGAGCCTTGAAAATAAAAACAAACCCTTTACATGCCTGGAGGCAGAGTCACAATAATAAACCCATCCTTCCCAACAGTTAATTCCCAACTCCGCTTCTGAAGCAAAGGCATCTAAGTGAAGCAGGGCCCGGATGCCTCTTTTCTCTGGAACATAAACCAGCACTTTAGAGAGGGGTTTGTATCAGGTGACTCCCACAGGAGCGGTGCGTCTCCCTGGAGAATCTGTGCGATGTGAAACTGGAGAACCTTGTCATAATGCCGTGTCCTCAGAGACAAACCTGGCAGCAGCACCAATGCCTTTGCAGCTGCCGCGCGCTGAATGAGTTACGACAAACTTCCGTGCCAATGCGTTTGAAGACTTAGGAAAGGTGAAGAAGAAGGACATTCAGTGGTTCAAGTATTCCAATCGGGATCTTCAACACACGATCAAAGAGGCGACCTTGTTCTTCTTGTGTCCCGGAACAGGCCACATGAAAACCATCTCCAGCGTTTGGAGAGACGCCAGAGGGCTTTTCTCTTCAGCCAGCAGAGACAGAGTGTTTTGTTATGGTCTCATTATTTTAGCTTGTACGCTCTTGCCCAGGATATATTGCTTCAACTTTAACTGGATCCCATCTTTCAACACAGCCCATTATCAAATGGACACCTACGGAAGTCCAGGCTTTTTACTGCTCTTGCGTGTGCTGAGATGATTGTCTTGCAATTTCCAGGCACTCCGACTGATTTCATCACAAGTGCGACCTGACTAATTCTCAGTGCTTGTCCAAAAACACTTTAAATGAATGGTGAACATTCACACAGAAAAAATTACTTTTAGCAATGACTAGACGCAACACTAAACATAACAGAAATTTAAAACGTCAAACACAAGTAAAAACTTCCAAAAGGAAAGCTTGTGTATGTAAATTTTATTAAACTAATATATTATCATATATGACATATATTATTGCATATAATAATTAGGTTTTAATTATTCTGATTCTGCTTATCGATTCCTAATGTCAATTCTTAGATATCATTAAGTCTTATTACAAAACATTTCATTGTAGCTAAATACCGAACTACTGGCTAAAGCAGGGGTTTTCAAAGTGGGGGCCGCAGCAAGTTGGAAGAAGAAAAAATAAAAGTACAAATATTTATATTATTATGAGTATTGTTATGAAATAGCATTTAAAAAAAAATTTGCATAGCCTATCTGAACATTATACTTTTAATGCTAATCTTTTAGAGATGCACCGACTGATTTTTTCACGTGATCGGCCATTACCGGCGACCGGTGTTGTGCCGAATTTCGACCCCCTGCCAAATTATTACCCCCCTCGTTGAAGTCAGTACCTGATTGCCTAATCCTAACCCCACCCCTAATCCTAACCCCTCCCCCACAACTAATCCTAAACCTACCAATGCTAGGGGGGGTAATAATTTGGCGGGGGTCGAAATTCGGCACAACACCGGCGCATATTTTTTCGCCGTGCATGTTAATCAATGAGTGCATTCACACTGTGAGCAGGAGCGTCACGTGAGCAGCAGTGAAGTGAGTTTCGGCGCCAAGTCTATTTTGCTGCACAGCTCACGCTCAATTAAAGTGAAAGCACACATTTGATGGACAAAATAAATATGATTTTACACAAAAAGTGCCTAAAATGCACATAATTTGCATGTCTAGTGTGTTTTAACAAGAACTGGAGTAGGCTATGTCAGAAAAGAAAATGAAGACTCAAAAATATTTATAGAAAATAACTTGTCTTAATTATTCAGTTTGGGTAAAACTATATGATGTTTTATAAATAAAAAAAAATTTGAGAATAAATATTTGAGTGTGCTGTAAAGTGGTTAGAAAAAATTTAATCGGCTCAAATCTAACCCTAACTAAATGAAAAATCTAAATCGGCCTAGAAAATTGTAATCGGTGAATCTCTATAATCTTTCTGATAGGCTGGTATCAAACACCATCACATAATCTGATGTTCACCTAGATGTTTTATTTATTTATTTCTACATTTGCCCTAGTAGTCAATGGTTTCAATAACACATCCTGAAAAAAGGGGGCCTTGACCAGGCCCCGAACCTAGTGGTATTTGGGGGGCCTTGTCATGGAAAAGTTTGGGAACCCCTGGGCTAAAGAACACTAATACAAGGAACTTTTGCCTATGGTTAAAAAAACTAAAAACATAGCAAAAACAACTAGCTGTAACTAATACACATTTTAAGCATTTTTAGAGACAAGTAAACCCAGTAGGCCTACTTGTTTACTGTATTTTAAAGGGATACTCCACCGGTTTTTCATATTAAACTATGTTATTCCCTTAACTAAGACGAGTTGATACATACCTCTTTCGTCTCAGTGCGTGCACGGCGCGCAAGACACTTTGATCGCACTTAACTAGCCCAGTTCATTCAATACGGGCCAAGCAGAGAAGCGACCAAACACCTCCATGTCTGGTGAAACAAAATAAAACGTTGTGTTTTTCTAAGCGTGTAAAGTGGATAACTATAATGTATGGCGGAATACCACAGCGAGTGCTTGGGAGCACTTCAACTCGTGCATATATGTCTATGGACTCGGCGCAGTAATATCATCACACCGGAGAGTGAGAGGGGGAGAGGACTTTTCACGAGTGATGATATTACTGCGCCGAGTCCATAGATATAAATGCACCGAGTCGAAGTGCTCCCAAGCACTCGCTGTGGTATTCCGCCATACATTATAGTTATCCACTTTACACGCATAGAAAAACACAACGTTTTATTTTGTGTCACCAGTCTTGGTCGAGTTACACTACTCGTGTAACTGTATTTAAATGGTGAAAACGTGGAGGTGTTTGATCGCTTCTCTGCTTGGCCCGTATTGAATGAACTGAACTGGGCTAGTTAAGTGCGATCAAAGTGTCTCGCGCGCCGTGCACGCACTGAGACGAGAGAGGTATGTATCAACTCATCTTAGTTAAGGGAATAACATAGTTTAATATGAAAAACCGGTGGAGTATCCCTTTAACAGTGAGAGGCAGCTTTCTGTGTGCACATTGCTTTGGATGTGTGTGCAGCACAGAAAACAGCACATGGGTCATGTTGCACTTGAATGGTTTAAAGTCATACTAAAATGAACACAAAGGAATCGATAAGCGGAATCGAAATGCACGTCTTATCAATCCACAGTTCTTGGAAATTCAGAACAGTTCTAAAATGGAATTTCATCAGTGAAAAGTGAAAACTCATCTTTTCGCATTATTAATTAAAAGAACTGATTCATATGAGTCATTTGTTCATGAATCAGATTACACTGTTCATGTATGTTTTTCATTCCCTAAAAAAAATCAGCTCATAAGAGTTATTTGTTCGTGAATACTAGCCTACTGTTCGCGCTTTTTGTTTTTGAATCACTAACGTTAGCCCACAAAGAAGAGCTCATAAGAGTCATTCGTTCATGAAACAGAAGAACACACTTGTTGGTGAATTGGATAACACTGAATTTAATCACATTCACTACAGACAACAACTCATATTCCCAAGTAAGTTAGCTAAATATTATTCATAGGTGATTTTGCTGTAATGCTAAATATTCAGCAGCGAGGAGGTTTATATATACCAATGCCTAAAAATTGGCGCGTATGAACCATAATTTTAACGTTTACTTACAAACAGATGTGATGACAAGAAGATTGAAAAAGATGACATAACTTTACTGACAGGAAGGATGATGTGTACACTCTCCGTTCAAACGTGACGCTCTCTTGAACTCGAGAGTGGATCTCGTGGCCACTTATTATGATGCAGCGATTTTGAGATTCTGTTACAAAAAAAAAACGAAATAAATAACTAAGATTTAAAAAACAACGTCTACTAAGCAGCACGCGCTGCTGCTCAGACGAATGATCCCGGGCTTGCCGCATGGTCCTTCATCACGTGACCCGGCTGGCTGGCCAATATTAGCCCAACAACAATGGAGCCTATTCAAAAAAAAAAAAAAAAAAAAAACCAGAAAAAAAAAAGAAACATTGTGAATATTATGACGGTTTTAACTGCTTTTTATTTGTCCATTAAGTTTCCTAAACAACGTGTTATTAAATTAACTGATTGATTCTGATCGATCCATTTCTTCCTTGTCTTGTGACTCGTATCGATTCGTGCGTCATGGCTCAAAGACGAAAGTTTCCATGTGGCATTTTTCATGTAGCCTATTAAAATGTGTAAAAGATTCTTCTCAAATATATGATTGTGCTGTTTCTGACTATGTACATTAATGCATAAACCAAAATGATTGTAATGATTCTTCATTTGTGTTCATTTAGTGAAAAGCATTGCATCGCATTAAACATTTTAAATCTAAATGCTAAATTAATAAATGTAAACGAATCTCATTGACTACACTGAGTGTTTGGTTGAAATGATGGATCCTCTGATTGGAAACCGGGGCAATTTAAGAAGGATATTGGGGGAAAAGTGCAACGTTTTCACCACATAAAATTCAAGACTTGATTCACACTTAAAGGAGAGGCACAGGGGTAAGACAAAAGAGAAAATCCCCTTCGCCATAGCTTGCTCTCCCCAGTTTAACCCTCTGGATATTCTTCTGATAATGACCTGCTGTCTGTGGTGCAATAGCACCACACACTCCTGCTCTCAGATCATCACTAACATGACCGTTGGGTGCTAATTACGCTGAAGTCAGAAGACAGCATGGACAGAAATGTACATCTACCCCAATGAGCACTAAATGCGTCTTTATTGCACGCATGTGTATTGTCGTGTAATTTATACGCTAAATTGAGTTTTTACGTGCATAGAATACGCATTGGTTGGTTAGGGTAGGTTTAGGTGTGTGTGGGGTGCGTGTGTATTATACGCTTGGGTAGGATTAGTGGTGTGGGGTGCGTGTGTATTACACACAAATCTATCAAATGCACGCAAAAAACTGCGTCTCATATGCACGTAAAAAATCATTTTCGCGTATCAATTACACGACAATGCACCATGCGTGTCATAGAGACGCATTTACGTGAGAACAGGCTATTAGGGGTGGCAGAAGTTGGTTTTCATCAGCGAGTAGCAATGAACTTGAGACAACATCCTCCCACGGTTCTGTCAGAACACAGATTACAGCACGTGGGCCAGAACACAAGCCCTGTTCCATTACAGAGCAGAGAGAGGGCACAATGAAACAAAGTACGGAAGCTTGCTCCCCATACCCTCATGGAAAAACATCCATCTTTTGCCAGGCGACATGCTTGTCATTACAGGGCGTGATGAAAGACGTGTGCATTCCCAGAAGTCTTCAGGCCAACTGTAGATCTACAGGCTACAACGGTAGATCTGAGGAGAGACCCATGACTATTATAGTTCACAGCTCAGAGTTTGCTTGTGTTCTTACAAGCTGCATTTCTATTACAGAGACAAATACATCATTACTATTTCTGCAGTACCTGTGCACAGAAGGCATAGTTTTTGTATAAATGGAAAACCTGGATAACATTTGTTGGATATGTGCAATATGCAACAAAGCACACTGCACAAAATACTGTATCCCATATTGCAATATGTGCCGTCTTCTAAAATTAGACATATAAACAAAGTAAGATCAGCTGTGATAATCTATGATCAGACTGTCAGGTATAAGACATTTTTACACCAAATTGGAATGAACATGCAAAATCACTATATTTATTTTCAAGATGGTGACAATACTGAATGTCCTTTACTTTTGCATTTGACTCGGCATTTAGCAGACGCTTTTATCCAAAGTGTCTTACGTTGTATTTAAGGTATTTGATCAATTCATGCATACAGTATATGCATTGGAATCAAGCGCATGATGTGCACTAGACAGGACAGATCTGTGCAGTATGAAGTCTTCTTATATATTTTTTTACAGTGAAGTAATTCTATTGTCCATATAATGTTGTCATTTTTTAACCTTTTGGAACGACATCTGCACAAAAACTGAAAGTGGATGGAAAGAAGTCCTGTTGTTCTTTGGGTAACTGGAACAGAGAACAACAGAAAAAGGTGAACAAACTTCACACATTCTCTGGTTTACTCAAAAATTTCACAGTACATAAGAGTCAGACGTAGAGAATTAGATTGCATCAGAAATATTTTGATGTGCGATTGTCTTTCAGCCGTGGTCGTTGAAATATGAAATCCCCAGGAAGCTGCAAGTCAAAGAAAGTTGAACACATATAGAAGACATCTCCTCAGAATCAAACATGTTATCTTGTGCGGGTAAACTGTATGCATATTGTGTGGGTTACATAAATTCATAAGAAAACCCATAATGTGCAAAAACCGAAACCAGACCTGCAACCAGGTTGGTTTGAACAGAAAACTGCAGTTCTACCAGAAAGACTCGGGAGATAAATTGAATAACAAGCGTATATTTATTAACAGCTCGGCAAGCATAAATTTATAACGATCTTTGGCGTAGGCCCCGTCCTTAACGAGCAATGCGAGGGTAGCCGAATCTGCATGTCCTGCCTGAAGATACCCCCCTGGAGGTAAAGGAAGGGACCATCCTGGTGGTGGTGGGGAGGATGAAGGGGAAGGGACCATCCTGGTGGTGGTGGGGAGGATGAAGGGGAAGGGACCATCTTGGTGGTGGTTGGGGAGGATGGAGGAAATTGGCAGCGTCAGAATCTGCGAACTCAGACAAATGTAAGTACCAATACTGTTTTTATACTGTGAGTGTTAGCACCTGATTGGCTAGAAGTGAGGTAATACGTGACGCGCTGATTGAGTCTTCCTGACAGAACTTACGCTAAAGCTTTCATATCTTTGAATCTCTGTAAAATAAAAATAAAATACAAATTAATTCTTATGAATAATGTGCAAAAATGAATCATACACAATACGACTATGGGCATTGAGTAAATATGGGCAATACTTTAAGTTGTATTGCATTTACACTCCCCGACCAACAAAACGCTTTTTGGATTTAAATGTCTATGATGGGATCATTATTGCAGTGATTATTATGTTTCTAGCATGTTATATGTTTGGCAACAGTTCTTCTAACCCAAATTGATAGAGTGCTTTTCTTAGTAGTAGATACTTAGTGAGTAGTAGATTTCTTTAACAACCATGTAGACACGTCATGGCCATATTCCAGGATGACAATGTCGAGATTCATCAGGCTCAAACTGTGAAAGGAGGGAACATGAAGAATCATTTTCACTCATCAATTGGCCCCTCTGCATTGTAAATACAAGATCTTGACGAAAAATTTAAGTACCTCTTGATGGAAATAAATGTTGTGATGTTATGTCCATCAAGATGTGCATACATTTTTGGTCAAGATCTTGTATTGACAATGCAAGAGTCCAGCCTCTGTAAAGTCTCCTCCAGTACATCCCAAAGACTTTCAATGAATTTAAGGTCTGGAATATGGAATATGGACATGATGTGTCTTCCTACATGGTTGTTTAAGAAATGAAAAGCTACACAATCCATCAATTAGGGTTAGAAGAACCATTGCCAAATATATAACATGCTAGAAAATAATAATCCCTGCAATAATGATCCAATCATAGACTCTTAAGCATTTAAATCCAAGCAGCAACTTTTTTTTTTTTGTCCGGGCAGTGTATCTCAGCTATCTACAGTGCTTTATCAGCATAGCACTGAAAATAATCACTAGCTCTTTAGTTAAGTTCAAACATAAGCTATGAAAACACATACCATCCAGTATGACCCAGCATGTTCTGACATTCAGAGATGCCTTTTACTGTGAAGATTAACTTGTGCCGCATCACACTGACTGACTTTAGTTTATTTACTCCCAGCCCCATATTAATAATTACAAGAGTAAATACATGCGCACACTAAAGGCCCACTGTGCTGCATTTCATATTCCCATTCATCTCTGATTCCCAGCGCTGCGACAGCTGAAACTCCAGTTGGCCGATTTCGTAAGCTTGTTTGGGGGAGGGAAACTTCAGCTGAAACGCTGTTCGTGTCGAATCAGGGACCAGAACTGCAGTGGAGATCTTTAGCTGCGGATACACACCATCAAAACACTCCTGTCAATCACTGTCGGTTTTAATTATGTCATGCACATGTCATCCATCCACTTTAATTAAACCTGAATGACACTTTCTGGAATGACAATGAACTTGCCTAGAATTAAGTAAACTATTGTGTTAATGGTGAATGTTTTGTAGAATGGCTTTGAACCTGTGGCTGGGGTTTATTGGACGAACACTGAGGATCTTCTGAAAGGGGTCACGAGGCATTCTGGACAACAACTGAAGGTGGACGGATGGATGTTTCTGTTGTTCTTTGTGTAACTGGACACTGATCCCACACATGCTCTGTTTTACACAAATTTTATACAGCACGTAAGTGTCAGATGTAGGGAATTATATTGCATCAGGAATTCAGCAGCCGTCGGCTTTGCTTTATGAAATCTCCAGACAGCTGCATGTCAAATGAAGGTGAACACGTAGGACATTTCCCCAGAATCAAATACTTGTTATCTCAGTATGCATGAACACGAACGAACGATTTTACACACACACGCGCAACAGAATCATTGCATGCTCGGTCCATGTGCACAAACTGTATATGTATTGCAATATGGGTTGCATCAGTTCATATGTTTCATTTAAGATATTCTCTGAGAACAAGTGTTATACAATTCTCAGGTTATTTATCTTGTTTTAAGACAAAAAACAAAATGTTGAAAATATTATTTTTTGCAGTGAACAGAAAAATACTTGAGGCAAATTACAAAGTTTTAATGTACAGCAGACCAGTAAACTTTAAACTATCACTCCCAAACGAACAGAAACCAGCTTTTAAGAGAAAAGAGGAGGATCCGGTGAATGTCCCGGTGTGGATGTGTGGAAAGATGGGAAGTAGGAGGAGATCTCAGCTGGCTTTAATCATATCCTGTAACCTGAGTTTGACAGCTGCTCTCAGAGCCCAAATGAAGCATGGCCCCGTCCCGGTCGCCTGACAGGGGGCCCGGCGGATCCTTGCATGGACAGGTTCACTTACCCCAGGCCAGGGGCTTCATGCCATTACCTGCTTGAATACTCATTTCTCCTCCGTGTTTCCATCGTCTCAAACACCTGCTCATTCAGAGGGTTGGATAACGAACTTCGGAGATAAGGAAGAACATGTTACGGTAGCCAAAGGGCAATGGCATTATATCCTTCTTCCATCATACACACACATCGTCATGGTGGCTTCCCATTCGCTTCTACTGTTAGACTAAAATTAAAACAGCTGAACTGTTTTGCCATTTTATAAGACTTTTTTTTTTATTAGAGACGAAATTTTTTGTACCTTTAAAACAACTTGACCAACAACTTGACAGTCTTTTTACAAGCACTTCATATATTTTAACAAAAGCCATACACCAACCTACAAGCGTGATCAAACATTTTAATACATGATAAATACCATGTGGAGACTTCATTTTTGTCACAAAAGAAGTACTGAATCAGAGGTTTGAATTGATTCATTGAAACAGACGGTTTGAATTGAGTCTCTGAAATTAATCAAATAAAAACTGTTTACTTATTAAACACAGCTCTGATTCAGTATTATTTGTAGTGTTATTTGCTAGTCTAAACGAGTGTAAACTCACTGCAAATATTTTGTAAGTATTTGATATTTATGAAATAAGTGCTAGTTTTTAATGCACATAATTCATTTAAAGGTAGTTCACTCAAAAATGAAAATTGTCATAATATAATATATTTTGAGAAATAATTTTTTTTCTTGAATAGAAGTTCAAAATAAAAGAATGTTCAAAACGATTTGGTTATACCAAAAAATGTTGTGTTCTGCAGAAGACATCAGAAATGAACAACATGAGGGAGAGTCAATCATGACCGAATCTTCATTTCTGTGTGAACTGTTCCTTTAGTAGATCTCAGCACATGGATTGTATTCATTTTTGTGTCTGCGGCTCTCTCCAGTGCCGACAGGGAAAGCAGGGCAGTGTGTAAACACCCTCACAAGTCAAATGAAGCGCTAAACTCCAACAGGAGATTCACCCGAGAGCCATAAACACAGCTGCACTGAACAATGCAGGGCCCACTTACATCTGTGTGTATCTCTACGTGTGTGTGTGTGTGTGTATGTGGTCCTGGTAATCCCTACGTTATGGGGACCAAATGACCCCACAAAGATGTTAATACTAGTAATTTCTGTCAGGACCACTATCGTCAAATACGATTGACAAGAAACAGAACAGAACCAACATTCATGTTTTGCAGATATCATTATTTCAAGATTTTACAGTACAAAATAAATCGAGAATTTATTCTGATTCAAGGGGAATCAGGATGTCAAATCCTGACTCACGAGAGGAGGAGCTGGGGATGGAGGAGGGTAACAGCTCCTGCTGATAATACTGAAGGAGATTATATATGCATACAATGATAGGGATAGGCGTCATATTCCTATAGGTAGACGTGGATCAGCTGAGAGTCAGCTGATGCGAGCTTGACTAACGTGACCTGCCAGAACTGACGCTACACTTGATTTTTTACCTTTTTTGGTCCCTAAGAGGAAACAATCGTACAGAATTATCTAAAATCTAAAATAGCAGAAAGTTCTCTTTCATGAGTTTTAGGGGTAGAAGTTATAGGGAAATAGAATATGAAAATGTGAAAATATGGGAAATATAAATGTACAGTATAAAAATCATTGCGCATTATGTGTGTGTGTGTGTGTGTGTGTGCGTGCGTGCGTGTAAAGCTGCCAGGGCTTCTGAAATGGAGCAGGTTGTCATTCCTTCAGCCCGCAGGGAACGAGAGTTTGAGTTGAGGATACAGTTTCTGCTGCTCCGAAGACAAAAACCTCCTCATTACAATCACAAGACTGATCAGCAAACAGCTTTAGTGTCTATATTATATTATATTATATTATATTATATTATATTATATAAATCAAATTATACAATCTGATAGTTGTATATATAATGTCCCTTTATTTATCATCAATGCAGTTCTGATCGCTGACCTGTAACTTACAGTGAAGAATACTGTCTTTGTGTGTGTGTGTGTGTGTGTGTGTGTGTGAGCACCCACCTGCAAAATCCCAGCTGTTGTGCTAATCTCTCTCCCCTCGTTCTCGTCGTACACCCCTGTGCCCTTCCTCTCACCCCTCACTGAAAGAGAATACAGAGCATGTCATTCCAATTCCATTTCCTGTTCCAACTGATCTGTAACGAGCCGCATCACAAAAACATTCCTCCCACCAAAAAAATAACTGCATCACTGTTCAGGAAAAACATGCAATGTATTACCAGAACATGAAGGTATAATGTTATTGACTAATTAAAAGCATAGTTCAACCCAAAATGAAACATCTGTCATCATGCACTCACCCTCATGTTGTTCCAAACCTGTATGACTTTATTTCTTCAATGGAACACAGAAGATATTCAGCAGAATGTTCAGAGTGCTCTTTTCCAAACAGTTAAAGTGAACTGATATAATGGTGTCAAAGCACCATTAAAGTATCATAATGGTACACCTGAATTGAATGCATCACTGAATCTTTCCTCTAACATCACTCTCGAATCTCATTTGTTCTTGTGCTTTTTCAAACATGCCGCCTCAAGACGTTTTTGAAATCGGCCCTCACTGGTTCATTATTTCATTTTTAACTTTTGTTCAGAGAACATTCAAAAGCAACATTCCCATAATATTTGCAGAATGTGTCAGGGTTCTGCCCCGGCAGCTTTGTCTGTGTTGTCTTTGTTTCATGTCTCTATGTTTGTGTTGAACATATGATTTTGATTGAGTTGGCCATGTGCTCCTCTGTTCCTGCCTCCTTGTTTCCCTGTACCACTCCCTCTTGTCTAGTTGAGTCCTCGTTTGTCTGAGTGTGTTCACCTGTTCCTCATGTTCTCTGCTCCCTTTATATGTGTGCTCTTTCCCTCATGTGTTGCCAGTTCGTTAGATGTTGTGCTACTGTGTACTTCTGTGCTACATAGTTTGTTTCTTGTTACTAAAGTCTATAGTGTTTTATTTGTAGAAGTTTTTTAGTGCTTTAGTTCTGCCATCGGTCCTGTCTGTTCTGCATTTGAGTCCTCCTTCATAGACCCTTGACAGAATGACAACGATAATGATAAAAAAAAAACTATATTTAAAATTTTTGAACATTCAGAGATAACATTTTCATAACTTAATGCGAACATTAACTAAACATTTTTGTTTTGAGTTATTACTGGTAACAAATTTTTTTTCTCTTTTTTTATCGTTACCTCAAATAAAATAGATGTTTATTTAAATAGAATAAAATATAAAAAAACTGAAATAAAAATGTATAAAACTATAGACTTAAAAAAACACTAATAAAAATGACAAAATCAACAAAATTACTATCCCAGTGATACTAAAATAACTGGTCATGTGAACCAGAAATAACATTTGTTTTCAGACTTTTTTAATTCACAGGTGCATAGAGCAGCATGTGTAAGTGTGTTAAAGATACATTAAAGGGTAACTAAACTCTAAACCAACTTTTTTTAGTTAATGATCTGTAAGAAGGGGGCTTTATTAATGCTGTTCATTGATTCGAGTAACTTTTTTGACATTTGGGTATAAAGTGTTTTAATTCTACAATATATGGTGTAAAAACGTCTGAGTGCTGCCCTCTTCAGGTTGAACGGTGGCTACTGCAGTTGAATTTTCCTATTGGATGTTTGCGATGGTTTGTGATGTAAGCGGTTGATGGTGACGTAAGCAGGTTCCAGCTCACCAGTATAAAACTTGGCAGTATAAAAACCATCTTGTTTCGTCAAAACCACTGTAGCGAGTCAGGAGTTGGTATTGCGAGTATTGAAAACGATCAGGTTAGAGTATTTATTTCCTAAGTGAGGTCTGCCCACTTTTCCAGCATTTTTCAAATATTGCCAGTGGGTGGAGTCAGGCTCTGACCAGGGGTTTAGTTACCCTTTAAGGATGCAACAGCAAAAAACAATTTAAACGGTCTGTGTTTTAAGATTCAACCCACAAAATAAGCATTTAAACACACTCAAATAAACGCCAGCAGCCATATCACCCTGTAGCACAAGACTGGTTGCCCACTGAAGCAAAGCAGGGCTGAGCCTGGTTAGTACCTGGATGGGAGACCTCATGAGAAAACCAGGTTGCCGCTGGAAGAGGTGTTAGTGAGGCCAGCAGGGGGCGCTCACCCTGTGGTCTGTGTGGGTCCTAACACCCCAGTATAGTGATGGGGACCCATACTGTCAAAGTCGGATGAGATGTTAAACCGAGGTCCTGACTCTCTGTGGTCACAAAAAATCTCAGGATGTCTTTCGAAAGAGTAGGTGTAACAAATTTGCCCCAGTGGCTTCTGTCTATCATGGTCTCCTAATCATCCCCATATATATATATATATATATACTAATTGGCTTCATCACAGTCTCCTCTCCTCCAGTAAGCTGGTGTGTGGTGAGCGTTCTGGCGCAATATGGCTGCCGTCGCATCATCCAGGTGGATGCTGTACATTGGTGGTGGTCGAGAAGATTCCCCCCTATATGTAAAGCGCTTTGAGGGCAGAGAAAAGCGCTATATAAATGTAATGAATTATTATTATTATTATTATTATAAATAATGAACAAATGTTGGCCCCTAGGCATCCCCTCAAACTCTACCTATTCTTACACACAAACACACACACACACACTCACACACACACACATGTTGGTGCAAGTACATTATGAGGACTCTCCATAGGCGTAATGGGTTTTATACTGTACAAATTTTACCCTATCCCTAAACCTACCCATCACAGGAAACATTCTGCATTTTTACATTTTTAATAAACATTGTTTTTATGTTTTTAAGCTATTTGAATTATGAGGACTCATGAAATGTCCTCATAAACCATGGTTAAGTTGTAATACCAGTGTAATACACATCATACAAATTTGTGTCCTCATAAATCACATAAACAAGCACACTCACACACACACACACACACACACACACAGACACACACACACAGACACACACACACACACAGACACACACACACACACAGACACACACACACACACACACACACAATATCAGTTGGCTTTCGGGAACTTGTGAGGGATTATTAACATCAAAGTAAATAGAAATGTCAGCCTGGCTATCTTTGGAAATGCCAGAAGCCCTTTGCATATCCCCTCCACATCAACACACACACACACACACACACACACCGGCCCCCAGCAGCGAGGGCTGATTATTGCCGCTCTAGTGAAACCACCTTTTGATCTGCAAACATATTGGAAAGCACTTAAAGGTGAACGATCCGCAAGCTGAGAAGCAGAAGCAGATGACATCACGCTCGGTCGGGGTCTCGTACAGTATCTGTGGGCTTCACCCACAAGCCATAGCAATTAGATTAACTGGATTATGCAAAATTGCTTCCTGCGTTGGTGGTTTGGTTTTTATATTGGGACATGTTTACACCGGATGTGAACGCTGGATCTGATTTATACACGTTCACATTTCAAGTTTCAAGTTCAAATTTTAAGGCAGCACAAACATTTTCTTTTTTAAGTTTACAGCATAATACTGTAACATTGGGGTTGGACAATGAAACTGAAACACTGGCCAATGTAGTGTTAGAGGTTTCACATCAGTATATGCCTGGTGGTCAATCTTCAGAGTGAAGCACGGGTGGATCAGTGATGGTTCAATATCCTGACAATCCTGACTGTGTTTGATGGACACGTCACGGCCGAGGACTACCAAACCATTCTGGAGGATCATGAACACCTGATGTTCAAACCGTGTATCAGCACGATAATGCACCAATTACACACAGCAAGACTTGTGACAGAAGGGATTGATGAAGAAGAAAGTGAAGTTTAACATCTCCCATGGTCTGCACAGTCACCAGATCTGAATATTATTGAGGTATTTTGGAGAAGCGAGTCAGAAAAACTTTTTCCTCCACCAGCATCACATGTCCTGGACACTGTTCTGGAAGAGGAATGGCTCAAAATCCCTCTGGTCACTGTGAAGGACTTCTATCTTTCATTCCCAAGATGAACTGATGCTTTATTTGGACGCAAAATGAGGCCCTACGCCATTCTAATAAATGATTGTGTTCTAAAACCATGTGTTTCAGTTTCATTGTCCAACCCCTGTACACATACAAAAAAATAAAAATAGGGCCCAATTTGCAGTGTTACGGTGAAGGAATTTTCCGTATTAATTTTTCACAGATGTTTTACCAGAATGCAATGTGTTGTTTTTTAGGATTAAAGGAAATATCCATAAACATAGAAACAAAATCTTTTCCAAATAATATTTTACACATATTTATACAATATAACATTTTCACAGTATAAATTGGGTCTTTATATGAGAATATGTGATATTTAAGCTTTTGCAACAATTTGAGGGAGAGTCAATAACGACAATATTCGCATATGACCTGTTCCTATAAGCGATGCACATGAGATTTTAGTGACCTCTGACCTCCCTCACACAACCGACAGGAAACGAGACACTCTCTCAGGGTCAAGACGCCCCGGGCTCGACCTGTTCCTGTCCACGGTGGACGTGTTTCCCCCGCTCCCAGCCCGCGACCTCCTGGATCCCTGTTTGCGAAATAGGACACACAGAAAGCTTCTTTTGTCTGTTCTGTCTGGCAAGCACACACAAGCCATCTCGCTGGAACCCGAGTCTCTTCCCTTCAGTGTTTTTAATTAAAGGATTTTTATTTTAATTCCCCTCAGCATCCTGTCTTGGATCAGATCTCAGCTGCGTTTTCCAAATCCAAGCACTATTTTGTTCTCACGAAACGTTCCCTGATTGTAGAAACAGACTTTCCACTGGATTATTTTAGGTTTTGGCAAATTTTCATACCATTTATATGTGTTTGTGTGCATGCAGTGTTGAAGAAGCTATTTTTAAATTAGAGCTTTGCAAGCTATACAAGCTAATGATAATTTAAAGCAGATCAACTACAGCCAACCATCATTTTGGAGAAAAAATAAAATAAAAATAGCTACCAGAGTAACTAAAAGTAGCAACACTACTAGTTTACAAAAAAACACACACTCTCCAGAGTCTCTCTCTCAAATAGTGTTAGGACATTTGATTCATTTTAGTCAGTCAGTTTATCAGTTTAGTCATTTCAAGAAATTTTTCACTTAGAGAAAACAGTGTAAAAAATGCAAAAAAATAAATTAATAATAATAAATAAGATTTAACTTACATAAATAAATAAAACGTTTTAAATAAATAAATTATTTAAAAAACTATTTAAATAAATAGAAATAATAATAATAATAATTTAATATTATTGAAACTAAATATTTCCCATATAATATTGCACACTTTAACTCTTTTTGTTTGATTTGTTTGGTACAGTAAAATAAATGTTTATTTAGGCCTAAATACTGTAAAATATGATGATTTTTAATCCACATTAAAATTTAAATTGAGTCAGATCATGAACTGATTAAAAATATAGTTAATTAATTCAAGCCATAACTACACCATAGAGAAAACATTTTAATCATGGCATACAATAATTTTGAATTAAAGTCCCCCCCCCACCCCATTAGTAACTATGTACTAATATTTAACATTTAACACTGTGTACAAAACATGTTTTTACATTGTATGCAAAAGTGTTCAGCAAAAGTGATCATACAGTGAAGTTAGCACTGTCTTGAAATTTTTAGTTGCACTACTCCTAAATAACTACTCAGTAGCCAAGTTGGTGGATTATAAGAATCAAGAGCCAAACCCACTGCTGCTGCTTTCACAACACAAGCATATTTATTGGAGAGCGTATGTTTGTGGCTGAACTAATACATAAATAAATAAAACCAGTGAAGAACTTCAGCTGCTACCACAACACTATTCTTGCCTAGTAGGTGCTTAAACATTCCTGTCTCTCGAAGGAATAAACAAATGTGAGCGCTAAAAGTTGTTTACAACATCCTTGGCAGGTCAAAAATGGGCCAACACTTTATGATTAAGAAAAATATCTGATAAATGATGAGGAAGACAATTCATCCACTGTTCTCCAGGGTCTGCATGTGGTGTACTGTAGATGTCTTTCATATTTCTGCCATCATTTTAGTTACACACAAACATCCCATTGTGAATAATTACTGTGAGGATGGTGGATAATGGAGGATTGAAAATGACATCTTTCTCCATTGACAGCCTTTGAGTCAAGTCAATTATATAGCGCTTTTAACATGTAGATTGTTTCATAGCAGCTTTACAGAGATAAGCATATAATTTAAGGTAACAGAGATTGTTTTGGCTTTATAGCAGTTCTTGAATAATGTTATTTCCAGCTAAAGTTAGTTTTGATTAATTCACTTCTGGCGAAATTAATAAATTAAGGGGCCGCCAAGACGACGCCGTTCTCTCTAAAAATACTTTAAACGCTGATGGCGTTCACATGCGCATTAAGAACTGATTCTATAGTTATGTGCGTTTGAATATTTGTGCACAGGTTTGTAATTCCCTTCAAACCATGCCTAAACAAACTACTTGTCTTGCCTATAAATTTTGATACAGAATATTATTTTATTTGATCACTTCAGGGTAGGTACGCAAACCGAATTTTCCCACAACGCTTTATCTGTAGAGTGGGACAGGTATCCTCCATAGGGAGAGGCTAGTTGGCACTTCAGCACTGCATTGTCATCGGGTCCAGGCGAAGCTCTTTCGTCAGATCTGGATACGGCCTGGATCTTGTTGATATTCTAGGTATTATTAACTGGCCGGAATTTTGAGATCGCAATAGACGTGAAGGACTATAATGCGTGAAAAGCTCGCTCAAGAACTGCGGAGCTAAACCATTTAGAGCTTTGTAAGTAATGAACAATATTTTAAAATGTATAAGATGTTTAATAGCCAATGCAGTGTTGACAGAACCGGGCTAATATGGTTATATTTCCTGGTTCTGGTAAGAACTCGAGCTGCTGCGTTTTGAACTAGCTAGTTTGTTTATTAAGCGTGCAGGGCAACCACCCAGTAGAGCATTACAGTAATCTAGTCTTGATGTCATGAACGCATTAACTAATGGTTCCGCATTTGTCAATGAGAGCATATGGCGTAATTTAGATATATTTTTAAGATGGAAAAATTTGGTTTTACAGATACTAGACATGTGCCTTTCAAATGAAAGATTGGTATCAAAGTGCACACCCAGGTTCCTAACCGACGACGAAGACTTAACAGAACAGCCATCAAGTGTTAGACAGTGTTCTAGATTATTACGTGTAGAAGTTTTTTGTCCAATAATTAGAATCTCTGTTTTTTCAGAATTTAGTAGTAGGAAATTACTAGTCATCCAATTTTTAATATCAGCTATGCATTCCGTTAATTTTGTGAATTGGTAAGTTTCGTTAGGTTTTGAAGAAATATACAGCCGAGTGTCATCGGCATAACAGTAAAAACTAATTCCATGTTTCCTAATGATATCTCCTAGTGGTAGCATGTACAGAGTGAACACCATGCTAGTGCAATTCCACTAATGTCATATAGTTTTCTAGTCTATTTAAAAGAATGTTGTGGTTAATTGTGTCAAATGCAGCACTAAGATCAAGTAACACTAATAGAGAGATACAACCATGATCGGATGATAAAAGCAAATCATTTGTGACTCTAACGAGAGCTGTCTCAGTGCTATGGTACTGTCTAAATCCGGACTGGAAATCCTCACAGATATAATTTCTTTCAAGAAAGGAATACAGTTGTGAGGATACTGCTTTTTCTAATATCTTTGACAGAAATTTTTCCTCAGGGAGACAACAATGCGCTCCCTGATGCGATACTGTAGTAGACGGTTGCATAGTTATCATTTTGTCCCTGATAAGAAGGTCATAAAGTCATTACTGCTGTGTTGCTTGGACACTTCTAGGCTTGAAGCTTTCTTTTTCGTTAGTTTAGCCACTGTTTCAAATAAATACCTAGGATTATGTTTATTTTCTTCTAATAGGGTTGAAAAATAAGCAGATCTAGCAGCTTTTAATGCCTCTCTGTAAGCAATCGAGCTCTCTTTCCATGAAATCCGAAATACCTCTAGTTTTGTTTTCTTCCAGTTGCGCGTTTTTCTGGCTGCTCTCTTAAGGGCCCGAGTGTGCTCGTTGTACCACAGTGTTGGACTATTTTCATTAATCTTAAGCGCAACGGAGCAACTGTGTCTAAAGTGCTGGAAAAGAGAGAGTTAAACGTTTCTGTTGCAATAAACAATTGCAAGTCTGTCCGTAAAGAAGCTGCCTAAGTTTTCGGATGCAGCCAGTAGTTATGGACACTCATGCCATCATACACACCTGTTCGTCATTTCATTTGTTATATATAATAACTGAGTATTTAAATTCCTCCTTATGTTCAGTTCATTGTCGGGTATCGTCGTGGTTTGCACTCTACGTCCAAGTGGATTTTCGGACTTTGTTTTATTTATAATAAACTGAGAAATAGGACTGAGAAATAATTACATTATTTTTTTCTCAGAATAAAAACTGACAAGCTGTTGTGGGGAGAAGTGATGAGCAGTTTATCCCAACCAGCATTAATTCCTGGCTTTATGTTTACTGTAAATACAATATAAGTACCAGGAAAAATAACCTGTCTGAGGGTAAACAAATAATATGTTGACTAAATTACCAAATTTCCACACAGGGTTATTATTGTTAATTAAAATTAAAAACCATAAAAAAACAACACATTTTTTAAATAAAATATTAACAGAACTAAAATAACTTAAACTAATAAAAAACACAACTGTTCATTGTTTGTTCATGTTAGTACAGGTCAATTAAATAATGTTAAAAACAACAACATTTGATTTTAGTCATGTATTATTAAATGCTGAAATTTAAGTAATTTGAACCTCATTGTAAAGTGCTATATAAAACATATTAAAATGACAAAAACACACAAAGAAATTACAAAAACGTACTATAATACTAAAATAAAACTGCATTCATCTAAAATGAATACCTGCCCATTTTATTTTCATTTTCTTAAAAGAGAAAGTAACACGTACACTTAGAGTATTGGTTAATGTAAAATGAGCCTGCGGTCGCTGAGAGCAGAACTCTACTGATCTGGAGGCCCTTGGATACATTTCATTATGTAACATATTCCTGTGACTCCACTGTGAACCCCCAGAATACACTTCAGGCCCTTCAAGGTTCACTTTGAACTTTAAATGAAAATTCATTAATCTAACAACTGGATGCTGTCACCATTAGGCTCTTTTGGTTTTCAGTTTGTTTTGAATTCATCACCTGTGTTTCCCTGTCGGTTTCCCGCCACCAACAGGCCCGGATTAAGAGGACTTTGGGCCCTGGGGCTATAGCAACACCAAGGGCCCCCTATCATCTGATTGCCACGCCACAGTCTTCTACCGCAATAAATATTTTTTTATTGTTATTAAAGCTGCAGTCCGTAGCTTTTCCTCTTTTTCGCCATCTCTGTTCGAAAACTGCAATTGCAGTTATTTGCGGAATTATCAACTTTACGTGGGTTGTACATCGGCATGAAACAGCGCGGATGAATCCAATGTTTTGAGGTGAGTGTGCGGCTGTCAATTCAGAATCACACATTATACTTTTTGGAAGTATGACCAATATTAGAACATAATATAAACATCTTACGACAGGAACATTTTAATTTTCTCTTTATCATTATTTATTATTATTATGTTTGCACACTAAATAGTCCAGGCTATTTTAACATATTAACCCTCTACTGCAAAAATAAAAATTACTCCACATAATTTCTTGGAGCCCTATTCAGATGGTAATTGTTTCTCATGTGGATATCTGTAAAAAAAAATTAAGTACACTTACAATTACATAAATGCTATGATTGTTATTTTAGTTAATATTTAAATATAAAATGATTTCAAATTTTTAATTAAAGGGTACTTTAATTATGAAACTAAAACTAACAGTAGGTGGCAGCAAGTCCCTGGCCGTTTCTCAATACCAAGTACGCAAACTTCGGACTTGCGTCCTTGGTAGTTCGGACTTGCCAAGTTCGACTCGGGAGAACGAACTCCAGAGGACGCGAGGACGCAAGTCCGGTAATTCTGCAAATGGAACAGCGGCGTTCTTGTCACGTCACTCAGCACGCTCTGGCTACTCCGGTTATCTCTTTATGTATATTTTAGGCAACAATCAAACGAAATATGCTACAACTCTGCCTCTTTTCATCAACAATAAAACGAAATATTTTATAAAACACCACTCTGCCTCTTTTCATAAAAAAAAATAAAAAAATCTTAAACGTATTAGCCTAAATGGCCACACAATTGTGGTTCAGGCAACGTACATTAATTATCTTCACTGCATATTTATAACAACATGAAATATTAAAACACACACTTTTTTTATTTCATTTAAAAAAATATGAAACATTCTTGATTTTTATTGACATTTGTCAAAGAGAGACGGGGTTGTGTCATTTTATTTTACATATAGGCTAGTGAAGAGAATGTTAATAAATATAAAAAATATATCTAGTAGGCTATATAAAATAAAATCGCACAAACCTGTCTCTTTTTGTTAAATGTCAGTTTTACTGATCAATAATATCATGTATAAGATGTATAAGAAGCTAACTTACAATGAGAAATTAAACAAATTAGGCTACAAAGTTAAAGTTATAGCCTAAATATATAAAGTTATGAAACTTCACTTTGCCCTCAGCCAAAACGATTTGCCATGGAACAAATATAGATTAATGAGTGAGACTAAAGATCGACACAAGACGAATATCCGTCATGTTTATCCACTAGACTAGAGACACCAGAGCCAGCGGCACACGCCAGAAGCACTAGCCGAGGAAAAGCTGTTCCAGTCGGGGTTAATGAGCGCTGAACACCCGGTGCTCGCCTGGATCTTACAGCTCCGAAAGCGTCAGATACATTTTTCAAACAGGCGCTATCTTTATAAACAAACCACAGATTTGAGCTTTAAACAACTACATTCTCGCCTGAAACACTCTTAAAATTGCATTTTATGACACAATAACAGCAGTATTTTAATATTACGCGGGTTTTCTCCTCTGGTATTGACGCTTGCTGGTTGGTGCGAGATGCATTCTGGGATACATGGCTGTCTCAAGTCCGCACAAGTCACCTCTCCATGCATCCTCGGTAAAAGGGGCGGATCAAGAACACATCCGGGGATTTGAACTGGACTTGGCTAAATGTGAACTTTGAATTGAGACAGTACTTGGGCAGCGACTGATGACGTTTCACAAGTCCACAAGAACACAAGTACAGAAAAGAACGCATATTGAGAAACGGCACCTGTCTTAATAAGCGAGTCATTCATTCAACCGATTTGTTCAAACGGCTGTTTGATTCAACACGAAGCAAACGAGGAGTCATTTAATCATTAAATGAACCCATTCGTTCAAAACGCGGATTATTCAGTAACGAATCACCACTATCAGTTGCAGAGATTGTTTCTGCTGTGGTTTCATTTTGGAATTTTCATCGGCGAAATGACGATAAACCAAAACGTAACTCTCAATGTTAACTTATTGGTCAACTCATTTATTGTTGCATAAAAATATCACATTAGCAATTGTGCTGAATCTGATATTTGGGGAAAACTGCGCTTTTACTTGTGTTGTGTGAGATATTTATTTTATTTTATATTATGTAATATTACCATAAGACAAAAACTCATCGGGGCAAAAATGCCCATGTAGCCTACGTATTGGACCTTGATGTTCGTCAAAAAACAGTAATTCGGCCGGGGATTTTTACGCGGGTGGTGGGAGAAAAAACACTGACATTCTGGATTCAGAGACTGCAATAAAAATCACAGACTAGCCCCTATAAATATTGAAAATACCCTACGACTCCACGAGAAACAATTACCATCCAAATAGTGCTTCACTCAGTAACTTACTTCAGCAGTTTGCTTACCTTCTTCGGCGTATAAAACACGCGGATCGGTGACGACGCAGGAGGGTGAAGCTAACTGTGGGCTGCTGCTGCTGCTGCACTCGGGGTCTTCCACGACCACCACGGGCACGGATGAAAGTGAACCAAAGTAGTTCGTTAGTTTAGGAATTTTTGCATCCCTTTTCTGCCTTTCTAGTTTGTTTTTCCTTTTTTGTGCACCACTATCACCTTTTTTCATCATTTTTGAACTCCAGCGAGCGATTTTATACCCATGTTCTACATGAAAGCATAACGAAAAGAGGCGTTTCCCAACGTCATGGCGCAAATTGTAGAGTTAATTTGATTGGGCGGTGTATTATATCAGTCAGGCACATTTTCCAATAACTTCTTGTTATTTTATTATACACAAATCAACCACATATGATTTGACAATCTCATTTCCTCCAGCCAATCACGGGCCCCCTAATCCCGCGGGCCCTGGGGCTTCAGCCCCGCCTAGCCCTTATGTTAATCCGGCCCTGGCCACCAATCTGTAACCATGGACACTGATCACCTTCCTCACAGCTGCCTGTCTTCTGTTCAGTGTCCGGTATTGTTTGTGTGAAACGCTCTGTTACGTGTTTACACGCTGTCGCACCGGTTTGCCTGTCTTCCGTGCCTTACCATTAAAGAACGTTTGGAGTACATCTTCATCTTGTCTTCCCTGAACCACTCTGTGACAGATGCATTTACCAAGGCCGCAACCATGTCTTGAAAATGGGGGTTTTATTATTTAAAATGTATTATTTCTATTTATTTTTTATTGTTGTTATTGAGTTGTTTTTCATTTTTTTTATTTAAAGGAATTAAATGATTAAAAGGGATTTCAGGGAAAGAAAAATAAATAACAACTGTTCAGGTCTTAGTTGAAGTAAGTCAAGTTAAGTCACCTTTATTTATATAGCGCTTTTTACAGTACAGATTGTATCAAAGCAGCTTCATGGTGATAACATGAAAATAATTCAAACAAAGTTTGTTTCTAGAAGAAAATTGCGTCATCGTCCACCTTAAGAAAGGAAGATCAATAATTTTGTTGATAATATTAAATGTCCCCAACTAAGCAAGCCGAAAGGCAAGGAACCGAAACTCCATCATTGACAGAATGGAGGAAAAAAAACTTGTGAGAAACCCAACAGAGAACGAACAGTGTATGATAATGATTCAGGCAGCATTACAGGTCAGAGTTCAGATTGGATCAGAACATTCACAATATTTATCCAGTTCCATCTGGTTGGAAGAGTCATCACGCCGGTATGGAGGCGAGTTTGAGGATCGCTGTTGTGTCGATGAAGTAACCAATTTAAACTCTTTGCAAATATGTTATTTTAAAATTTGCACACATCTACTCCTATTCGTGAGTCTAATATGTCAAAACCTCAAAAAATGGTCTTGTCACATTCCGTTCTGCATGTAAATTATAGCATGTTTTCATTACTTGAAAATAGCGTTTTATGAAAATAGTTGAGTATGTTGCATTACTGATATTACTGTCAGTTGTTGAACATTTCTATCGTAAAATATTTCTATCTATTACACCTTTCCAGGCACTCTTTCACTGCAAAAACTAAAGTGTAGCGTTGAAAGGGACCTTCTTTGATTTGATTGGCCATGTCAAACATTTTGACATTGACGAGTGCTGTTAAACCACTTTTGAAACTTTCTGCCATCCTAATAACAAATAGAATGGTGCTTAATGGAGTGCAGAGCAATATCATATATTGGGGGGGACAATTTGGCCATTTCTCATTTTTGCGGGGGACTTGTCCCCCTCAGTGTCTATGGTGGTCACAACCCTGGCATTTACTACCCCTATTCCCCTCTGGTGGGGGGTTGTATTTTTTAGTTGATTAGTTCTACAACTAGTTGATGCTTTAGGAAGGTGTAGTTGCAGATCACAGGACTTCCATTGTGCTTGTGTTGTGTTGCAAAGATGAATTTTCAGCATCATTCAGGTCACATGATCCTGCAGAAATCATATCAATGCTAAACACTTTGCTTTATACAAATAATTATACATATTTTTTCAATTCAAATAAACAGGTTTATTTTGAAATCTTTTTTGCTGAATAATTCTTCTTTGAAAAACAAACAAAACTAAGCAAAACTAAACGAATCAAAGGATCATGTGACACTGAAGACTGGAGTAATGATGACAAGAGTAAATTACATTTTAAAATATAAAAGTCTTAAACTGAAACTTGAGACAGAAACTGAAACTTGCAGCAGTTTGTTAGTAGTGTAACGACTGAGACAAATCAGACACAATTATTTGGTATATGTACCAAACAATCTTTAAAACTCACTCTGGGACCTGTGGTCTCATCCCCCAGTGAGTGCAAGGGGGTCTCGGTTACCATGACCGCGGTCAGATAAGTTGGTTTTATGACTGTTAGGCCCCTGCCACAAGACCTACAGACATCAGAACAGACTTTCCTGCATTCATTTATCGATGAACTGATTAACGTGAAATTAACATGCATTCCAGAACTTCCACTTCAACATGTGACACTCACAGAACCAGTAACAATTTCAACAACTTCAAGAACTGCGTACCTGGCACAAAAAATGCAAGTATCAATTCAATAAAGTGCTCTGAAAATAAGCTGATTGTTCTTTTCATAGTTAAATGGATCTTCTCCATAGTCCCTGCTTCCAGATCCATTCTATCACTCACCCTTTTACCAATACATGTATGTATGTATGTATGTATGTATGTATGTATGTTTAGTTATGTTTGTGATTTAGTTAATAAAACTTGTGCACAATATGTATTTGGTTCTGATTCACTGCTTGCAGACAAAGTCTCTTTTACGATATTGATCTTGTTACATGCTCTAAGAGCTGTATATGCTAAGAAATAATAATTTTTTCTGTGGCTATGGAAGATACCCTTTTCTTAGAATAAATGAATAATCAAAAAAGTTTGTTGGACGAACTGATTCATTGATTGTAATATTAATTTAGCTGCATCAAGTTAATCCATTTAACTGACCCAAATATTCACAATTAATCATAACAAGTTATTATTGATTATTAATATTCCATAAAGCTAATTTGTTACAGTAGAAATACACCAGTGCAGACACTTTTTGGGACTTCCTGTGGCTCATGAATCTTTCCGTCGGTCAGACCTCATTAACACACACTCCTGTCAACATCAGAAACACCAGCACAGCTCATACAGGATCCGCACACATAAACAACACAAGCACCAGCATAAACAAACACTTCCCATTACATCTTAACCTCAGTCGTGCAGCTCTGACCTTCTTTCTCTCAGGTTTTGTTTTGTTTACTCTCTTCCTCCATTCGTATGTTGGCTTCGCCACCAGAGGTAATGCCAGGGATGCAAACGCATGTAGCCTATGGTCAAAAAAGAGAGAGGTAATCGAAGCTCTCACCCCGCTGCAAATATCTTACATTGCCACCAACCCCTGCCATCCCCAGCCCACCCATACAGGCACATATAGTAAAATTAAATTCAAATAAAGTTTTGACAAAAAAGGTTTTATAAAAAATAAACCTCACATATATCAGCCTTTAAACCATTTTTCCCACAAAAGTTTTTATAGAAAGATAAACCTCACCTATTCCAGCCTTTAAATCATTTTTCATAAAAAGAATGAGTCAAAAAAGATAAATTATTTGACTTTTACATTAATGCACATTAGCTTATCTTTTATTATTAATAGTAAAATTCGGTCTGATTTTCCCGTGACGTCTGTCGTTGCTATGCAACCATGCACTACGCAATGACAAAGAAGTTTTAGTAACTAATAGATTTCCACCACAGAAAAACGCTTGCTGTAGCTCTGCTACAAGATTTATTTACGGAGAAGAGAAAAACACCCGTAGTGTTTGGGTGCACCCCCGTCCTTCATGTTCACTGAGCTTTCAATGTTGTTACGGAAAGGGTGACGCTGATTGGTTGGTTCTTGTCACATGAACTGCGGTGCGCTTGTGGCATTCTGAAAAGTTGAGGTGTTTTCATCTCGCTGCGCCTGAGAAAAAATGAGCGGGTCGCTTCAATTATGAGTGCCCTTTCCACGCGCCTACATTTGAAATAACGAACTTGAGATGGCAAAAGACACGATATGTGAACGGCCCCTTGCCGAGCTACCTCCCATTTATGAGGCGCCGGACTGGACAAAAGCGAAGCGAACTGCGCGAGTGAGCGATAGCGTGCGAGAGAGACCGGGGGTGTGTACCAATTACTAATGCTCGGACACACACACATTCGGTTTCTCTCGCTTGTCGCTCGCGCCGCGCAGACACCCTCGGTCTGTCTCGCACGCTCACGCAGTTCGCTTCGCTTTTGTCCAGTCCGGCGTCTCACACCAATCAGGCTCACGAGTCGTTGGAGACCCCAGTAAAAGATAGCAGCGAGAAGAAACACTAGTGGTTCACGCTTGTGCACACAATGCGGTTTTGGCGCGCAGTGTTCTGATTTGCTTATTTCCTATTTACTTGTTTGTTGGAGGCAATCCAGAATTACTGTTGGTGAAATTATAATCAGCCCCCTCCATCCATCGACAGCAACACAACTAGCCTACCACTTTGAAACTTCCGAAAGTTCCTAAAGAGATATTAACGTTTTGAAGCATCAAAGTGGTAGTTGCGTAGCTGTCAATGGAGGGACAGAAATCTCTCAGATTTCATCAAAAAGATCTTTATTTGTGTTCTGAAGATGAACAAAAGTCTTATGGGTTTGGAACGACATGAGGGCGAGTAATTAATACCAGTTTAATTTATATTTTTGGGTGAACTATCCCCTTTAAGAACTGACAGTGAATTTAATTAATGCATGTTTACATGGATTTGCTCATCTGAAAATTAAAATTGAGGACATTAAAAATTCTAATGTCATTGAAGATAAAATGTACATGCAAAAACGTATAATCATACTTTGTGTTACAACAGCAAATGCTATAAATGACCCATTGATGTGCTGTAGGTACATGATAAAGTTCTCACTCTCTGTGAATTCCCTCGGGTCAGAACTTCAGTGACCTGAATCACATTCAAGACTATAGTGTTCTGTATGCTAAACACGGTCCTCGGCGCTGTCTTTAGTCTCTCAAAATGTTAAGACGCCCTGAAGCCACTTAATCTCCCTCCACCGTGGCCAAACGTTTCAGCCCGACTCTGCCAGAAAAAAAATTACTGACAAACTCGGCAGAGAGAATCTGTGTCTGGGCGAGTCTCACCAAACCTGTCAAGAAAACGTCCAGGTCATATTTCAACCCAGATTCAACAGAAACAAATGAGGAATTATGTTGCATTTAAAGACAATGGAACCTGTTTAGAAATATTAAGAGTTACACTCCATGAGACAATCATGGGAAATTCCAGATTTGTTCATATTTTTTAATATTTTGAATTAGCTTTTATTTTTTATATTTTCAGTTTTCATTTTAATTGTAGTTTAAGTTTGTGTAATGTCATTTTGTTGTGTACTTTTGTCATTTTTTACTATTTATTTAATTATTTCTATTTTTTTATTTTTATTTCTAGTTTTGGTAATTTTAGTACTTTAGTAGCCTAAATTTATTTAATTTCAGTTAGTTTTCATTTAAACTTTTCATATAATATTTATATTTTATCTCATGTCAGCTTTATTTAATTTTGTTTCCCATAGTTTCATAGTCGACACTGGAAATATATAAAATATATTGACATTACCCTTTTGATTTTAGGATGCATCATGACCTGGATGTGTTACTTTGGGTAAAGGCTGGCCCTTGTTGGTGTTGATTCAGTGTGTTTGACGGGCCGCTGACAGATATAGTAGTTGTGGCTGCACCACAGTAAAGACACTACACCAGCTCTTACAGAGCAAACCCTCATGAACCCCGAGCACCAGCAATACGTCAGAAAATGGTGGAAGGAGTTCGGCACATCGTAAAAGTCCGATCCAAATATTCGCCCAGACTGTCGGTAGACGTTCTCACACACGGCGGCAGCTGCTTTTCCCATGTCGGATACACATGAACAACATCAACCTCTGCTTTGGCTAATAAGGCTGTTTGGGAATAAGTCGTATAAAGTTGTCTTTCCCTCGGCCCTTCCCAGCATCCTCCAGCATGGTTCTCATTAGCTGCCGCCTTCAGTGTCTTGGCAGGAGAAGCGTGTTACAAAATGCGGTGCTGGGCTATATATTTATACTCAGCCTCTGTGTTTCGCATTAGAGGAGCTCTTGAAGTCGAGTCTCTAATGCACAAAGGCCCCGTGCGCCTCCTCTAAACATGGCAGGCTTCAGCAGGACGGCAGGATTCATTCTGCACAGAAAAAAAGAGTCATTTTTCATTCTCGAAGATTGACATGAGTAGAATGTGTGTTGGTCAAAGCCAAATCCAAAGCAGAATGGCATTCACCACTGATTTACTTCCATAACATGACTAATTTCACAGTGATAAAGGATATTCCCTGTGAAAAATGAAATCTTGGGTTGTGAAAAGTTTCTGTTGCATACCAGAATGGTGAGCAGAAAATTTGGATTTGTCAAACAAGCAAATCATTTACTTCACAATAAGTTTTTCTATCTTAAATTTATTTTTTATTTTTTCCGCTTTATTTCCATTAATGAAACCTATATTTAATAGTTTTAGTTTATAATAACTGTACCGGACATATATGTCTATTCATGTAGGGTCAAAGGTCACACCCTGAATGATTAAAGTTTAATTTCAAAATCTGAGGGAGAGAGAAACATAAAAATCTTCAAAACACTCCAGCTACTTGAGCTTGTCAGAGGACGTGTGAGGAAACACGAGTTATCCAATACTGTTTTCAGGCATTGTGAAAAATACTGTCATTTACTGTAAAATAAAGTGGACAAACACACTTCTTTACAATCAAAACATTTTCAAAACTTTTATGTTGATTCTCTGTGAACTTGAGGTGAATTGACTTCACAAAAAATCAACAAAACACGATTCAAACACATTGAGACTCAAACATCACAGAGAAAAGTGACATTAGAGAAGAAAAAAGATCTTGCAGCATTTGAGACATGCAGTTTATCTGATACAACAATATTAGACTTTATAAGTGTGACTGAAGTGAATAATTACTTTTGAGGACACTTTCGAACATAAAACATTAAATATTAGAAAGTGTTTTTTATAATACACTGAAAAACAATTTGGTGTAGAAACAATTTGTATTCAGATATTACTAGTAAATTTCACAAACAACTAAATAAACAGCAAGCAACAAATTGAATCAAACGTGAAATTTTCAAATAGAAAAATTGAAATATTCTTTATTAGCGGTGCTTGCAAAGTGAAGCGATCGGGCGTATACCATTTTTGTCCTGCTGTAACTTTGTGACATCATATCTCCACATCAGAATGTGGTAGAGACTTGGGGGTGGGCTCATTTCACTGGGCCTGGCAAGCAGCCAATGAATGGGGTCATTTCAACTTCCTAGCCACGCCTTAGCAACCACACTGTAAAAATGTTTTGATTCAACTTAAAAAAGTAAGTGTTCATGCTGCCTTAAAATTTTATAGTTTAGTCAACTCAAATATCCAAGTTGTCACTTAGTACACCTTCACATTTCAAGTTGACCAAAAAGCACAAACACTTACTTTTTTAAGTTGAAACAATTGTTTTGTTTTTTTACAGTGCAGTTGCAGCACCCTAGAAACTATAGACTTCCAAGAGCACCCTAGCAATCGTGTAGTATATCGAATGGGCCATAACTCTGGATCAAAACAACATAAAGACTTCACTGTAAAAATGAATTTTGATGATTTGTTTTCACAACTTTTTATATTTTGTCAAATCAACTTAGATAATTAATGTAGTTCAGATAGCATAATATTTTGAGTTTCTATTTATTAAACCAATCTCATTTGTTGCATTAACTCACATTTTTAATTTCAATAAACTCAAAATTTTAAGGCAACCAGGTAACTTACTTTTTTAAGTTAATCCAACTTCTTTTTTTTACAGTGTACTTAGTAGATATAGGATTTTTTGTGCATCATCTGTTTAGACACAAACACAGCAACATAGAGTTTTCACATTATGTTATGAAAACCTTTTAGTTTTATTTCATAATAAAAATACTTTAGAATAATTTCTTTTTTATCATTTACATACATATTTTAGTAACACTTTACAAAAAGGTTTTGTTTGTTTACATAGTAAACATGAACTAAGAATGATCAATACTTCTACTGTTAATATTAATCTCAACATTTACAACTAGATTTTTAAGATCAGAAGTATCTGTTGGCATTATTCAATGCACTGTGAACTAACATAAACACAAACATTTTTATTAACAAACATTATAAATAGGTTGATAAAAATACATTTACTCATTGTTAGTTAATGCATTAACTAATATTAACAAATTAAACATTACATTGTAGTGTTAGGAATTGTTTAGAAAGTGCTACCAATATTATTTACATAAACATATAGCCTATGCATGCAGTATTCCAAATCAAAACATAACTGTTTTATACGAGACATTATTGTGAATCTGACCTTGTTTCTGTGCCCCATGATGTCATATTATATGCAGTGATTCACACAGTAAAACTTCAACTAATCCACTGAGAATCGTGGTATTATGGATATTTATGAGGAAAGCAGAAAATATCCCTCATCTGGGGGATGGAAGGAACAGCATGAAGGACAAAAAACATGTGCAGATGAGGCAAAGATAAAAACCTCTGGCTCCCTCAGCCCCGGGGTTTGATTGACAGCTCATTAGGGGCCCGCTCGGCTCCTCAGGAAGGGGCTTTGCAGAAGAAATCTTTGATAGCGCCGTCACACTGAATCACAGCCCTTAATTGCCATTTGTGCTGGGGAATCAACAGCAGCACTCTAGGGAACGGTGGCCATGCGTTGGCTTCTCGGAATTCTCTAGAGCGCTATACGTTTCCCAGATATTGCACAGCAGACTATAATGGAGCCATTACACTGATCAAACAGTTACTCAATCCTCTTATTTGATAAAAAGGCAGGCTGTGTTCAAAATAGAACACTACTTGGACTAATTCAGGAGTGTATACGGTATGTGCATATTGCAAGTGCACAATATAGCATTCAAAAGTTTAGGTTCGGTACCATTTTTTGGTCACACTTTAGATTATGGTCCAATTCTCACTATTAACCATGACTTTTACCTCAATAAACTCCTAATTATTGCTCATTAATAGTAAGGTAGTTGTTCATTTTAAGTATTGGGTAGGAATTGGGTAGGATTTAGGGATGTAGAATATGGTCATGCAGAATAAGTAATTAATATGTGCTTTATAAGTAATAAACAGCCATTATCTATGAATGCTAAGAAGTAAATACTGTAGTTAATAATGAGAATTGGACCCTGGCCTAAACTACACTCACCTAAAGGATTATTAGGAACACCTGTTCAATTTCTCATTAATGCAATTATCTAATCAACCAATCACATGGCAGTTGCTTCAATGCATTTAGGGGTGTGGTCCTGGTCAAGACAATCTCCTGAACTCCAAACTGAATGTCAGAATGGGAAAGAAAGGTGATTTGAGCAATTTTGAGCGTGGCGTGGTTGTTGGTGCCAGACGGGCCGGTCTGAGTATTTCACAATCTGCTCAGTTACTGGGATTTTCACGCACAACCATTTCTAGGGTTTACAAAGAATGGTGTGAAAAGGGAAAAACATCCAGTATGCGGCAGTCCTGTGGGCAAAAATGCCTTGTTGATGCTAGAGGTCAGAGGAGAATGGGCCGACTGATTCAAGCTGATAGAAGACTTTGACTGAAATAACCACTCATTACAACCGAGGTATGCAGCAAAGCATTTGTGAAGCCACAACACGCACAACCTTGAGTGGATGGGCTACAACAGCAGAAGACCCGACCAGGTACCACTCATCTCCACTACAAACAGGAAAAAGAGGCTACAATTTGCAAGAGCTCACCAAAATTGGACAGTTGAACACTGCAAAAATGTTGCCTGGTCTGATGAGTCTCGCTTTCTGTTGAGACATTCAGATGGTAGAGTCAGAATTTGGCGTAAACAGAATGACAACATGGATCCATCATGCCTTGTTACCACTGTGCAGGCTGGTGGTGGTGGTGTAATGGTGTGGGGGATGTTTTCTTGGCACACGTTAGGCCCCTTAGTGCCAATTGGGCATCGTTTAAATGCCACGGCCTACCTGAGCATTGTTTCTGACCATGTCCATCCCTTTATGGCCACCATGTACCCATCCTCTGATGGCTACTCCCAGCAGGATAATGCACCATGTCACAAAGCTCAAATCATTTCAAATTGGTTTCTTGAACATGACAATGAGTTCACTATACTAAAATGGCCCCCACATTCACCAGATCTCAACCCAATAGAGCATCTTTGGGATGTGGTGGAACGGGAGCTTCGTGCCCTGGATGTGCATCCCACAAATCTCCATCAACTGCAAGATGCTATCCTATCAATATGGGCCAACATTTCTAAAGAATGCTTTCAGCACCTTGTTGAATAAATGCCACATAGAATTAAGGCAGTTCTGAAGGTGAAAGGGGGTCAAACACAGTATTAGTATGGTGTTCCTAATAATCCTTTAGGTGAGTGTATATAGTGTTACCAATTATTAATTTTTTTGTTGTTGAAAAAAGTCTCTTCTGCTCACCAAGGCTGCGTTTGTTCGATCAAAAATACTGTAAAACAGTAAAATTGTAAAATAATGTTATAATTTAAAATAGCTGTTTTCTATTTGAATATATTTTGAAATATAATTTATTCTTGTGATTCAAAGCTGAATTTTCAGCATCATTACTCAGTCTTCAGTGTCACCTGCTCAATTATTATTGGCACTCAATTATGACATATATAATTACATTGTACATTTTATATAATACATTATACATTTTATATTTTTCTGTCTTTACTGTCATAGATTTAATGCATCCTTGCTGAAGAATTAATTTAAATTATTACATTTTAGTTTTAATAATTAAATAAATGTGTGTGTATATATATATATATATATATATATATATATATATATATCAAACTTTTGAGAGGTAGTGTATCATGGTTTCCACAAAAATATTAATCAGCAAACGCTGTTATCGACAATAATAATAATAAATGTTTCTTGAGCATCAAATCATCATAGAATGATTTCTGAAGGAGGATCATGTGACACTGAAGACTGGAGTAATGATGCTGAAAATTCAGCTTTGATCACAGGAAATTACATTTTAAAACATATTCAAAAAGAAATTCTAAATTGTAATATTATTTCACAACATTAATTTTTTACTATATTTTTTATCAAATAAATGCAGCCTTGGTGATGTTACGAACTGCTCTGAGAAACGAAGGTTGAGATCCAAATGCAGCTTTAATTAAGGGGCAATCCAGACACGTCCAATATACAGGCAATAGGTCAAAACACAGGTAGGCAGTCCAAACAAACAAACAAACAAACAAACAAGCCAGGGGTCAGAGGCAAAAGAGTAATCCACGGAACAGGCAAGAAATCCAAAAACCAAGAGACATGAAACCAGGGAAAACCGCTCGGAAATGCAGTGCAACAACATACAAAACTTTGCAGTGAGTGAATGTGAAAACCAGGCTTATAAGGGCTGAGCTAAACAAAGTAATGAGACACAGGTGAATGCAATCAGTGATGATGAGTCCGGGCAGTGAGTTATGGGAAATGTAGTTTGTGAGGGAGTGAGTCTGATGTGGAGTGCCCTCTGGTGGCTCTCAAGGGCACTCCAGCTGGTGACCGTTATAGGTGAGCAGAAGAGACTTCTTTCAAAAACATTATAAAATCGTACCAACCCTAAACTTTTACACAGTAGTGAACATTTTCTGTATGTGCATAATAATAACAGATGCAATGCACTCAAATTAAACTTGCTGTGATGTTTAACATCTTCTTCTTGGCTTTTTAGTTACCTGACAAAAAGATCAGACATTTTACACAGAAATATATTAAACATGCATAATAACTCCCCCATAATCTCCTTCCAAGATGATAAACGGACCCAATATAAACAATAATAAACAGTGTACTGTATATTGAGCAAATTTTTTTAAGAAATAATCTACTATTCTATTAAGAACATAGTCTTTTTTTTTTTTTGGAAGATCTTTTGACATTAAAGATGCTGTTTCTAACATCATGATCATGAAGTAGGTGTAGATGTGCATAGCAGAGCAGGTCCTCCGTACAACATAAAAGAAGAATTTTTAATGGCAAAACTGAAGAAACATTGAACTTGGCATAAGCAGTGGATCTGCCTGTGGCACAATTGTACAAATTAATTCCAGGTAGCTTTGTTCACAGGGGAATACAGGCTGCAAAAAATTTATATTCATTATAGATTTTTTATTCATAAAACAGAAGAACGGGCATCTTCTGTATGGAGGGAGGGGGATGGTTTGTATTACTTGTCATTTTTTTCCTGCAGGCTAAAGGAAACTTTAATTACGGAGCGGCCTGATGAGAATCACTGAGAATCGCTGCACAAATATCAACATGGATTTAAATGATTAAAAAAAAAGGCAGTAGAAAACCAGCTCAGTCTTTAATCGCTTACTGCAGCTCTTCAGCACTGCACTATCACAGAAAGTAGTAGGCTACACAAGTGTTGAACACATACAGCTTTACATGAAGAAATACATATTTGCAAAGGTAGCCTACTTTTCACTTGTATTTAATGGTGTTTACCTGACAACAATGTCCTAAAAATTTAAAAGTTTTTCCCTTCATTTTTTTGCTTAAACATTGTCAAAAGGATCTCCGTTCACACAGATCTGCTTAAAAAACTAAAACGCTGTATTCTGCTGGCAGGCCAGTAGTTGGCGATGTCACTTTGTAAAGAAACACTAAATGCCTATAGACTAAACATGTAATACACATTCGCACGACGTCATCGGTTTCACAAATTCATAGTTTACTCAGAGACAAAACCCCGTTTTTTTAAAAAAGTTTGCATTTTCAAGCCCCCAAAACACTGTTGTAAATAAAAAAAGTTCTTAGTTGAAAATGGAGTCATGTAATCGGCCCCAACGATAAATGAAACTAAATTAGGATCTGAGTGATGAAGCAGCCATCAACATCTTCAACTAAGTTTTTATATCTATTTGCGTTTATGCGATGCAATTTTGAAGTATTCTGGGGCCAAATATACCACAGAAAACATTCACTTGATGAAGTGTTTTGGCAAAGTATCTCAGGCTCTTTAATAGTGTCTCCTAAAATATCTAATCAGATAATTATACCTCAAAAATATTTAGACTCTGAATCAGACAGGAACTGTGCATACTTGTTCATTATATCCTTATACAGGACTTATTCTTTTGTGTTTGCTTCAGAAGCTAAACTCTACAGGGGAACAGTCAGAGGAGAAATTCCTCGAGTTAACAGGCTGTAATTTAATATCTTTGTGGTTTTCATTTTCCATGAGGTGGCGAGTTTTCTACAGACAACCGGAAAGGGGTTTCCAGCCTGGAAAAATGTAATGGCACGTCCATTTATAACACACACAAGTCCTGCTGTTTACATGAGAGCACTTAGTCTGCATATGAAGCATATATTCTCTAGAGACGGCCCTTCATGTCAAATGCATGTTTCTACAGTTAAAAGTCTCCAGTTTTAAACAGACATTTCGTGCCACAAGAGTCATTGTCATTCTGACAGAGTTTTAATTTGCCAACCGAACCTGCTTGATGCATGAGAATGAACCTCATTGGTTCTTGCTGAAGCTCAAACGTGCTGCGGAACACGAGAATGAACCTCATTGGTTCTTGCTGAAGCTCAAACGTGCTGCGGAACACGAGAATGAACCTCATTGGTTCTTGCATGTCAAGCGAACACCCTTGAGCTTCTGTTTACCACAACTGATGTGTGAGTTGATGAATGTGAATAAAAGCCTAAATTCAATCTGTTCATCAAACGATTGTGTTTCTTCAGAAAATTTGGACTAAACCGTTCAATTCATATGGATTAGTTTTACGATCTCATTATTAACTATTTGAAACGCCAAAATGATAGTTGCGTAGCTGTCAATGGAGGGAAAGCAATTTTATCAAAAAGATCTGAATTTGTGTTCCAAAGATGAACGAAATAGTCTAACGGGTTTGTAACGACACGAGGGTGAGTAATTAATGACATTTAATTTTTTGGTGCTAAACCTTTAAATTGACTTAAAAAACTGTTTGTACACGCATTGGAAGCCTTATTGTTTGAACATACATGTCAAGAAGGCATATAACAAAAAATATATTATGTTTGGGTCATTACCGTGCATAATAGTTACACTTTATTTTGATGGTCCACTTTAGACATTCTACTAACTATAAGTAACTTTGCTACTACATGTCAACTAACTCTTATTAGAGTACTAGTAAACAACCATAGTAGACTGTTAGGGTTAGGTATTAGGGTTCTCGTTAGTAGATTAAGTTGAAAAGTTACTTATAGTCAGTAGAATGTCTGTTGGGGAGTCTAAAACAAGAGTTAGCAGATATTAAGCATAAGCAGACAGTCTACTAATACTCTGACTGCTAGTTGACATTTAGTTGCAAAGTTACAAGTTAGTAGAATGTCTTAAGTGGACCATCCACTAAAGTGTAACCTACAGTTTTAACATAAACAAACTAATAAATTAAATGTGAGGCATATTTGTCAGTCATACATAAATTAAACTGGTAAGACACAGGCAATATTTTTGTAATAACACTGTAAAAAGTGATCAGTTGACTTAACTTTAAAAAAGTGAGGAAACCCGTTGCCTTAAAATTATTAAGTAAATAAACTTAATGCATAATAAAAAAAATTAAAAAAAAGTTTTGCATTCTATGGACAGACATTATGCATCATAGAAATAGTCAATGCTGTATGAACACACACGGCCAAAAAAGCACGAGACACTAGTGTTGAGCGCTGCACTGAAGCCCAGAGGTGAATCATGTGAAAGAGCCTTATTACAAAGATTAATTTCACATGCATCTCTACACATATTACATTATCCTGCCGCACTCTCGTTCAACAAGTCAGCACCCGCTGCAAAACACTTTAACGGTGGCATTAACACTGGAAACATGATTGTGCCGATCTAGGCCGGTTTAGAGGGTGTCGTCCAGTCTGAAGCCACGTGACACACACTTACTGTGTTCTCGTGAACGCTGCCGTCTGATACTCCAGCGGGACATTCCACTGCAGAAATGAAGCACAACTGCAGGAATGCAGCAATTTAGATAAGATCAGATTGACACACTTCTGTGAGACTCAATTCGTTCAATTACACACAACTAGTCATGAGTCAAATGGAAAAGTTTCCCTGCCAACAGTGTCAAAGCACCATAAAGCCCAGTTCACTCTTAAAAACACAAGAGATCAGAGGAACGAAAAAATAGCACAAGGACCTGGGACGCGTTTTTTAAAAGTTGGACTTTTAACTTTGAGCCTCTCATTTTTAAAATGACGTGGTGTTGGAAACAAGGGAAAAATAGCAGAGAAAATGACTTCTGTGTGAACAGCCCCTAAAACTGTAGCTAGTGCATAGGCCTACTTGATTGAAACAACCACATTAAACTTATCAAACACATTATTTAGAGTTCCCACGCTTTAAGACCAAAGCATTTTGTAATAGATCATACTTAAAATACAAAAATAACTGACAGGCGGATAGTTCACAAATTATGGTTTGTGGGCATGTTTTAGGCCTACTTCAAACAAGCGCATACAAAGAGTGCTTTCTAGTCACAAAATGAAATAATTTAGAGCAGCACAAATAGTCTCCAATATTTTACTCCTTTACATTACTTTTAGACCTGGAATTCCCAATTTTTTAAATTCATTGAAATTTGCAGAACATGAAATTAACTCAAATTATTAGAGCCATTTAGATCATCATTAAACTTTTACTTACAACTATTTTGCCCCTTTGATTCAACATGATGGTGACAGCTGGATCAGTCTACTCAATGAATCCATCTAACTGTCTATTAAAATTATGTCAGCATGTGACAGTATGTAGTACTGAGTTTCTTAACAGTTAGAAAGCAGGACTGGACCTGTTCAACTCATGCGTTTTTGTTCTCACTAGACATGAGAGAAGCTGAACACTTCAGAGGACAATTATCATTTGAGGTCTGTCTGAATAACACAAACAACCTGCAGCCATATGTAGTACAGTCTACCCTATGAAATCTGAGAGCTTTCTGTGACTGTCCCTCCATTGACAGCTACGCAACAACCACTTTGACGCTTCAAAAAGTTCATAAAGAGATCGTAAATGAATGAGCTCATATGAATTGAGCTTTATATCACGAACAGATTGAATTAAGGCTATTATTTACATTTAAACATTGAACAGTGAAAATAAACAGAAGCTCAACCTAACCTGCTTGACGCCTGAGAATGAACCTCATTGGTTCTCGCTGAAGCTCAGACGTGCTGTGTAACACGAGAATGAACCTCAGTGGTTCTTGCTGAAGCTCAGACGTGCTGCGTAACACGAGAATGAACCTCATTGGTTCTTGCTGAAGCTCAGACGTGCTGTGTAACACGAGAATGAACCCCCATTGGTTCTTGCATGTCAAGCGAACAGCTTTAGCTTCTGTTTACCACAACTGATGTGTGAGTTGATGAATGTGAATAAAAGCCTAAATTCAATCTGTTCTTCATATAAAGCAATCGAGTCTCTTGGACTATTTTGGACTAAACCGCTCAATTCATTTGGATTAGTTTTACAATTTCTTAATGAACTTTTTGAAATGTCAAAGTGGTAGTTGTGTAGCTATCAATGGAGGGACAAAAAGCTCTCAGATTTCATCAAAAAGAAATTCATTTGTGTTCCGAAGATGAACAAAATCTTGGAACGACATGAGGGTCAGTAAATGATGACTGGATTTAAATTTTTGGGAAAACAAAAAATAAAAAAATCAGACATCAAAACAAACTCACTTGCCAAAGCAAACAAACATTTTGTACAAATGAGAAGTTTATTCTTTAAAGAAGTGAATAATATAAACTATTGTCTATAAATATAAAGGGTTTTTTGATAGTATCACAGAAGTATGAGAAAGCAGAAAATAACAGATGTCACCGGTGTAGAAAACTGTAATGCTAGAGTGATTAAATACATGTCAGATTCATGCATGATGCATCTCAACAGAACAGGAGTTTAAGAGCAGGTCTCTATCAGCCAGTGCTTTCCGCAATCACCATGCATTTTCCTTTGGAAAAACAAAAACATTCATTTGCATGAGATATTTGCCATAAACAATCAAGAATCAACATTTTCTCATGATCAGTAAAGGACATAAAAAAAGCACACGATGACATGACAAACCATAAAGAATTATGAACAGGTTGATGTGAATTACTATGTAGTGCTTGACCGATGTGGGGTTTTTAATGGCTGATGTTGATACCGATAACCAGAAATGAAATGCAGCATTACTCAAAAATCTGAAAACAAATTGCATTATCCATCAGCACGCCTGCCGGTAGATTTTGGAAATGACAAACAGGACGAGCGGACGTGATTATCGCTGCTGACCATCTCAAAAGGGCCAAATATCGGCCGATTTATCGGCTTATCGCTACACATTCGCACCAGACAGTCGACATGCCAATTTTCACATCGTATTCACGGATTAGTTACGATACCAATACAGACATTAAACTATTTGAGAAGTGCATTGCAAACACCATCCATCCTGTTCTAGCTGTATATTTAGAGGTACTTCTGTGCAAAAGAGCCATTGGAGAACACAAAGCCTTCAGAAGCATCATTACAGACTGAAGAAACACATGTATACATTTCTTTGAGTTAAACAAAAGTGCAGGCCTGAGCCCAATGCTGCTCCAAAATGAAAAAGGCACTTGACTTTACATCTTAAAAACATTTTAAAACAGCCTGAGATTGCTGCTCTCCGAGCCAGACCCGATTGGGAGACCAGCAAACCAGTTCATGCTGGGTTAAGCAGATTTTCCAGCACACATCAACCATGAGCACTTGCTGTTTTTGTTCTCAGCCTCCATAAAACATTCCAGTACTATAATTCATCTGCACTCAGACAAATCCCAGTCACAAAGCTTTAATTTAAAGCTCAATTCTTTCCATTATATGCAGCCATAAATGCTGGGTGCACAATTCACACACATTATTATTATTTCTGCATTATTTGCATGTAAAAAGCAGTTTGAATATTTGCCCGTGGAAATACTGATGTCGATAAAAAAGACACAGTTTTACATACAGGCTTAAAAAACAGATCCCCACCCAGAACATTCCAAGAGAAAAGGCATAAATAATCTCCAAAACAATACGGTCTGTCCAAAAAAAGTTCATTTGATTAAAAAAGAACATCCACGTGAGATTTAAATACAAATATATACTTACAAAAAATCAAAATGTTTATGTACATCGGTTTAAACAGTTGTTTTTCCATCAGAAAAAAAGTGACGGATAAAAAAAGCAGTTCGTCACACTGTTGTTTCTCCATGTTTGCTGTTTGCCAGTCTCGTGTAGAACTTTCTCCATGAATTCAGCGTCTTTCCGGACCATATCCAGAATCCAGATGTGATTCCCACAATCAGTGTCATCAGGTACTTGATCATAAACACCGTGAAATCCGGGTTCATTTGCGGGTTGTGCGCGGGACACGGCACCGCGTACGTCTTGCACGACTGCGCGCTCCAGGTTTGTTCCCACTGCGCGCGAAAGGCCTGTTCGTAGAAGTAGCACGCGATCACGATGGTGGCCGGAACCGTGTACAGGACGCTGAAGATGCCGATACGCACCATCAGCTTCTCCAGCTTCTCCGTCTTGGTGCCGTCGTGCTTCATGATGGTCCTGATGCGGAACAGAGACACGAACCCCGCCAGGAGGAACGAGGTGCCGATGAACAGGTAGACGAACAGGGGCGCGAGGACGAAGCCGCGGATCGCGTCCACACTGTTAATGCCCACGAAGCAGACTCCGCTCAGGACATCTCCATCCACTTGACCCACCGCCAGGATGGTGATGGTCTTGATGGCCGGGACTGCCCACGCCGCCAGGTGGAAGTACTGGGAGTTCGCTTCGATGGCCTCGTGTCCCCATTTCATCCCGGCCGCGAGGAACCAGGTGAGCGCCAGAATGACCCACCAGATGGAGCTGGACATGCTGAAGAAGTACAGCATCATGAACAGAATGGTGCAGCCTTCTTTTTTGGTGCCCTGCACCACCGTCCGGAACTCATTCTCGAATTGCTCGTTGCAAACCACTTTGTCTTCCAGCAGAAACCCGGCGATGTACGCGATGGACACCATCGTGTAACACCCGGACAGGAATATAATGGGTCTCTCCGGGTAACTAAAGCGCTTCATGTCCACCAAATAAGTCAGGACGGTGAACAAAGTGGACGCGCAGCACAAAACCGACCAAATCCCGATCCAAATCCTCGCGAACTTCTGCTCGTCCTCGCTGAAGTACATCATCCCGTGGAGTTTTTTGGGTTCGCACGGCGCGCCGCAGTTCTCCTCACCCAGAAAGCGGTAGTTGAGGTACGGCGGCACTTTTAGCGACGCCGGGCATTTAAAACGCCCCTTTCGGTTGTGGTCGGGTGTCGCTTGTGTCACATCTGGCGTCGGGTTGACGGGCGCGCTCGACGTGTTCTGACCCACGCACAGCTCTCTGCCGTGCACCGGGAACGATTCGCACGCGAGACTATCTGGCCACTGGAAGCCGAATTTGTTCATGAGAGCCTCGCAGCCCTGACGCGCGCGCTCACACAGCGAGCGGCACGGCGGTAGCGCCTGCTCCAGCACCGTGCACACCGGCGCGTACATGGAGCACAGGAAGAACTTGAGGTCCGGCGAGCATTGCACTTTGACGAGCGGGTAGAACTGGTGCACCTCCAGCCCCGCGTCCTCCTGGTTCATGTGGCCGAGGAGATTGGGCATGATGGTCTCGTTGTACGCGATGTCCGTGCACAGAGGGATGGAGATGGGCTGGCAGAAGCCATGCTCGGGAATCGACATGCCGCGGTCTCCGTACTGCGCGCTCACTCCCAATATTCCAAAGGCGAGCAGGAAGAGCGCGGACGCATCGCGCGCGGCCATACTTTCCTTCTGCGGTTTGTCTCCTTTTGCGCCAGCGCTCTTCCTCCTTTTGTTGATTTATCCTGTCAAACGGGCTTTTACTCCGGACAAACTTTTAGTAAAGTGCGGCGGCGCCCCAGACGCTGCTCCTCGGATCACGAAACGAGCGAAGAAAAGAAAAGCACACAAATGCCTGACAAGAAAAAAGAGTCGCGCTGTGTGGAGTCAGAGTTTCTGTGAGCTGTTCAAACCTGTTTCCAGGCGCCCCGCTGTCTGCTGTTCATAAGCGAAACGCGGGCGGGGTTTACGGACAGATGGCTCGTGTTAGGGAGCGTCGGGATTTCTTTCGCTTGTGGTTCGTTCTGCGTTCTTTTTACGTTCTTTTAACGTTTGATCTTTGAGAGTATAGGGTTGTCGAATGGAACATATTATCTTCTCACTTTAAACAGAAGAACGAGAAGTCAAAGAGAATGCTGCTATATTTGTCTTGTCAAGTTTTTCTTACATGACAAATACAAATTGAGAATGGAGTAGGCTGCTAAAATTGATCACTGTATACTGTAAACAAAACCGTACAGATACAGAATGTAATTATATATATATATATATATATATATATATATATATATATATATATATATATATACATATATATATATATATATATACACTCACCGGCCACTTTATTAGGTACCCCATGCTAGTAACGGGTTGGACCCCCTTTTGCCTTCAGAACTGCCTCAATTCTTCGTGGCATAGATTCAACAAGGTGCTGGAAGCATTCCTCAGGGAGTTTGGTCCATATTGACATGATGGCATCACACAGTTGCCGCAGATTTGTCGGCTGCACATCCATGATGCGAATCTCCCGTTCCACCACATCCCAAAGATGCTCTATTGGATTGAGATCTGGTGACTGTGGAGGCCATTTGAGTACAGCGAACTCATTGTCATGTTCAAGAAACCAGTCTGAGATGATTCCAGCTTTATGACATGGCGCATTATCCTGCTGAAAGTAGCCATCAGAAGTTGGGTACATTGTGGTCATAAAGGGATGGACATGGTCAGCAACAATACTCAGGTAGGCTGTGGCGTTGCAACGATGCTCAATTGGTACCAAGGGGCCCAAAGAGTGCCAAGAAAATATTCCCCACACCATGACACCACCACCACCAGCCTGAACCGTTGATACAAGGCAGGATGGATCCATGCTTTCATGTTGTAGACGCCAAATTCTGACCCTACCATCCGAATGTCGCAGCAGAAATCGAGACTCATCAGACCAGGCAACGTTTTTCCAATCTTCTATTGTCCAATTTCGATGAGCTTGTGCAAATTGTAGCCTCAGTTTCCTGTTCTTAGCTGAAAGGAGTGGCGCCCGGTGTGGTCTTCTGCTGCTGTAGCCCATCTGCCTCAAAGTTCGACGTACTGTGCGTTCAGAGATGCTCTTCTGCCCACCTTGGTTGTAACGGGTGGTTATTTGAGTCACTGTTGCCCTTCTATCAGCTCGAACCAGTCTGGCCATTCTCCTCTGACCTCTGGCATCAACAAGGCATTTCCGCCCACAGAACTGCCGCTCACTGGATGTTTTTTCTTTTTCGGACCATTCTCTGTAAACCCTAGAGATGGTTGTGCGTGAAAATCCCAGTAGATTAGCAGTTTCTGAAATACTCAGACCAGCCCTTCTGGCACCAACAATCATGCCACGTTCAAAGTCACTCAAATCACCTTTCTTCCCCATACTGATGCTCAGTTTGAACTGCAGGAGATTGTCTTGACCATGTCTACATGCCTAAATGCACTGAGTTGCCGCCATGTGATTGGCTGCTTAGAAATTAAGTGTTAAGGAGCAGTTGGACAGGTGTACCTAATAAAGTGGCCGGTGAGTGTATATATATGCTGTATTGTTGCCTTTACAAGTCTTGCTCAGTTGGGGTTTAAAAAGACACTTAATATTCTGAAATATTATCAATTTAAAGGATGAGAACCAAGCTTGAAGTAAATTGAGCTAAATAATAACACCATTTTTCTCCAGTTTGCTTCATTACTTATGAACTTTCATTAGTAATGCATGTTGTCATTTTAAAATAAAGTTTTTAAGTTATGATATAGGTCATTTTTTAAGTCAGTTTAATGTAATTTAAGTTTAAATGACTTACACAAGTTGATTGTACTTAAAAATGTAATTCAGCAAGTACAAGTAGAGTAATGACACATTTGACAATTGTCTTATTGCTTGCTTTACAGCTGAAATTGTATTTGAACTTTGTGACATCACAGTCTTGACTTGATTTGACATTTTATGACCTCATCATGATGTTTCATGTATTGAGTTATACTGTGCACTCTGGTTGATTGTTGATGAAACATTGAAAATACATTAACAAAATCTCTAGACATTATATATTTTTTTTGCAATCTATTGAACAGACAGTAAGTCTATGCCAAACACAGTTTTGTTTTCATTTCCATCAAATAAATAGGCTATGGCTATTAAGGTACATAATGATGACAAGGATAAAAAAATATAATTATTATAGATATAGTAATTTTAGACTTTGTAAAGATAATGTACATTTTCATAGAATTTTTTTTTTATACAATAAATGTAACAATTGCTGCCTGGGAAGTTGTGCCATCATCCTCATTAATGCAGATACATTTGTACAGAAAGCTCTAAAAACATTTGAAATATTATTTTTAAAAGAACTGATCAAATTTCCATTCAAAACAATGAAGGTCACTTTGGATAAAAGCATCTGCCAAATGCAAGTACATGACATAAAGCTGTGAAATGTTTTTTTTACTGTAGGCTACTGACCATCTGCATACAAAAGTCAGCGAACACAATGCTTGCAGTCTACAAAAACAGAGACGGCCCCTAAGGTGAAGCTCAGACTGCTGTCTTCCTATTGGTTACTGTGTGTGTCTGTAAGAGAAATGAGAGGAACATGATTTGCCATGACAGGGGAATGTAAAGACAGCCTCCACTAAGAGTCTGGATACTGGCTGGAATACAAAACAACTTTTGCATGAGTAAATATTAATTTTCCATTTTGTATGATAACATGCATGAAATGCTGAACCAGTTCTGTCGCTCAAATTGGACCTTAATTTGTGCACAATTCGGAGAGCAAAACCTCAATATATATTGCATTTTAAATGTGTAACTCTGAAGAAAAGGTTATATAGAACCTTAAAAGCTTCTGTCATGCAGGCATATATAGAATATAGAACCTTTTAGGGATTCCTATCAAGGGATACATTTTATGGATTTAGTTTTAATTGGTTTATTTAGTTTTAATTCATTTTAATTTTAATTACATTTTATGAATTGAGCAGCTCATAAACATACTTTATCACTTATGAAAAAAAAAAATAATAACCTGTTAAACATGAAACTATTATGCAATACAGTAGAGCATTTTTGGCATAAAGGGCTCTTTAAAGTTGAGTCAAGAACAAGGGTTCTCGATGACATGTAAATTCACTGATAATGTCTGTTTGTGAACCTTTTCCTCAGAGTCCTTCAGTTCCTCATTTGACTTAACCAACTATTACTAGATACTAAAGCCATTTTCTTTCTTATGCATGGGTTTTGATGGCATACACACGTACCAGTACAGTGAACACTAGTGCATCATCCTATGCCACCAAGTGGCAAGCCATTGCATGTGGATTTTTTTTTTTTTTTACTCCAAACCAAGTTGTCCGACAGCCAGTTAGAAATACCAAATTGCTCCGAAATATCCATCCATTCCTTCTATCCTAAAATTACTCCAGCTGCAGTAACATTTTATTGGCTGTATATAGAAGTACCAGTATTTGTGTTATTAGAATGTAATTTGCAGTTATGTCAAAAAACGTATGTTACTTGCCATTACTTACTCGTTACATCAAAAAAGTAATCTGATTACATAATGCACGTTACTTGCAACGCTCCTCTCTGAGAAACTTCAGACTGAAATCTACATTGATCTATTGATGTTTTCAGACAGTGGGAAAACTAGTGATCATGGACCGGTTGCATAAACTGCTAAGATTAGTCTTACTAGTTATTCATCAAAATTCTTCTGTAAAGCTACATAAATTACCAATTTGCCTAATTTGTTACCAAGAAGTATGACTGATTGCCCCTAACAGCTAGTTGGTCATACTAGTTCTTAAGACAGTCTTAACATAATGGCTATTATGTAACTGGCTCCAGGTGTATTTGAACATAAGAATGATTAGCTAATAAGGGTAAATCTACATACTCCGGTAAATCGGAGGAAGCGTGAGTGTGTACCTTCACCGGTTGTAGATCTTTGATGGAATCACGTCATCATGTTCGGATATCAAAGACATGCAAAGTTCAACGTCAAGTGCTTCTCCGTCGGCTGGTCAACGGGAACAAACTAAATAGCTTTTGCAATAAGTGAAGCTGCATTATATATTTTTTGCATATATTTTATTGGTTTTGCAGTTATTCAGTGGTTTGTTAAATACACAGTTTTATTACTGTACTATGTAAAACAGTATCTCTTCAGTTAAAAACAAAAACGTATACCGCCCACTCAAGTGGAGATCTGAAAATCCCTTTGTTTTTCATGCCCTAAGAGCAATAAAAATGGTTGCACTTTATTTAGTATGTGTACTTACAGTGTAATTACAATAACTGCCTAGCAACTAGGTACTAACCCTGAACCTACCCCTAAACCTAACCTTAACCCCTGTAGTTACCTTATATTACCCAGTATTTTCTTAGGTAAGTACTGTAATAAGCTACATAGTATGTACATGGGAAACAGGACTGTAAAATAAAGTGCTACAATAAAAACACTGTATAATTCATGCATGAAAAGCAAATGTCATCACTTTTTTAATCTCAGTTTGTTAATATAGTTCAGATTAGTCACATGCTAATGCCATCTTCTATTTAAATCAATGCACAGATCTCCAAATCATCACTTATGTGGTTCAATTGTGAAAAAGGTGGTTGGTTTGAAGCATTAATAAACTTTATTTATTTCAGGTAAAACAACGATAAACAACATTTACAGAAGGACATTACATCTTCCATAATAACATTACATACAGTTTCTAACAAATAATGCAATTACTACTCTAATATATTCTATGTTTTGTTTGTTATAAAGTGACCAGTTACACTTCTAGGTTCCAGAACTGTTTGTCAAAATTCTGCATTATTTCAGTGCATCTTACAAAAAGAACAAAATATATAGGCAAGTGAAGCAAAAACACAGATTCAGTGTTCAGCACAGCGGGATGCAATGTCGAACCTCAACGCCTTTTCCCCAACCAGTATATATATACGGAATATGAATTAGTCAAGACCGCTGACACACTGGCGTCTCGACCCCTCGTCATATACTATATACAGCAGTATATAACAAAGATTACAAAAAGATTAAATATTCACAGATGAATTAAAGATTCAGTGAATAGCATGGTATTGACAGCACATTCCATAGCATGTCCAATAGAGCAAACCGGGAATCTAAAGCTGTTCCCTTTTCATGGTAGATTTACACATTTATATATATATATATTGATTTAATAACCAACTTTGAAGCAAGCGCCAATGATTATGCAAACATGTCTTCTTTTTTTGTTTGTGATTTGTGTGTTCGTCACAGTGCTAAATGTGCAATAATATTATTATTACTTCTATTTTCTCCATTCCAAGTCTCGTATGTTTTTCTTGCCCAGCACAAAAAAGGAGAAACTCTACACACCTAAAATACAGCATGTGGTTTTGCATGCAAGGCTGTGTCTGCCACAAAGGCAGAAGGAGCTCTTACATGTTTAAAGCACGCACGTTGCATGACAAATTATTATTCGGCTGGTAATACTGGCTGGAATCCAGTGATGTCGCAACAGGTGTGGAGACATTAATGTGGCCTGTTACGCTGGCTTCTGACAGAATTACAGCTCTCTTCATTGTCCCAACATAAAAACAGTCTCTTCATTTCAGCAGGTCACTCTGAAAATATGGATGAGACGATGTTCGAAGTATAAAGCGGTTAGTTGAATAAGACCACGTTCACACTGCAGATTAAAAAGGGTGTCACTCCACTTGTGTTTCATATAAAGCATTGGATTCACTCCGTTGTATTTCAGTGCATAATTCCTTCAGTGAATTGGGAGCAAAAATACATTAAAATATGTTCAGTTCCTAACATTTCTTTAGTCGGCTGAAAACAAACAGGTTAGACTCCATGTTTCTTGTTTACACGCCAAAATGTTGCTGTGATTATCAATATATCTACCATTTCAAATTCCGGAGTGACTCGATAATGACTGATAATTAGGCTGTGCGGTGTGTACGTGGCCTTACCAAATTTACAGGTGCAAAATGTGACCTTATTAGCTGGAATGTTGCACAAATATGTTGAAAAGTGCATTCGCAGTAGGCGACGACCTTTTAAATTCCATAAACATCATTGCTCTAACTAATACTCTGACCGTTAGTCACGCTATTATGACTAAAGCTGACACAAGAAGTACAAATATTAATAATATAATAAAAAGGGATCATGTCTGGATTTGTACTGTATAATAACTGATAATATGTCACTGGACATGCACGTCTGCACACATTCCATTCGCTTTTGACCTATTAAACAATCCGTTTCTAAACAAGGTGATTTGTCCGATGGCATTACTGTACAAATCGAACTTATTTTACTTCTTTATTCGAACCATGTTAACAGTGCATGGCCAAACATTGCTATTGTTCAATTAGCTCTTGCACTCATCACATACTGTAAGTCACATTGATGTTTTACAATATACTGACAGAAAGATAAAATACTGTTCTCAAATGTAGATGATCTCATGATGTTGCTCACTTGATCATCTGCAGAAACCAAAATGAACGGACATTAACAGGAAGAGCAGTATCAGTATTGTGCGCTGGCGCTCTGAGAACTGCGATCAGATACGCAGGCTGAAAGAGTAGTGCACTTTGGGAAGGGCTCTTCAGACTGTCATCTTAAGTCTTGAAAAGCTACTTGAGAAATGCATTCGCTTCATCAATAATCTGAAACTTTAAGTGGCCGTTCACACACAACGCATTCTTGTATTTGACAACACTTTTTGTGGGTCAGAAATTCTGAGTTGTCAAATATTGATAAACCTTTTTTTGTTTCTTGAAATTGTGTGACTTACTCATTTAGGGTCATGCAAAGTTTCGACACTTTGAGGTGTTGTGGAATGAGCATACAAAATTTCTATTACGGTTGTGATGTTTTCCATTTTAAACAGATTTTAAGGTTAAAGTCAGGTGCACAGACCCAAAATAAAAGTATTTACATTTACATGTATGCATTTGGCAGACGCTTTTATTCAAAGAAATGTACGTTGCCATAAAGGTGTAACTTCTTATCAGTTCATGCATGCTAATTTTGCTGGGAATCGAACCCATGATCTTGCCATTGCTAGCTCCATGCTCTACTGTTGGAGCTTTGGGGAAAAAATAAATAAAAATAAAATAAAATAATCTAAATTAGTCATTTAACTCCACATCTTCTGAAAGAGTACTGAATCTCCTGATCAAAACACAGCCGAAGAAACAGCAGAAACAAAAGATAGCGTAAACAGATGCATGTAAAATAACGTGATCATCAACATTAAACAGCATTTCAATCAAAACTGCCTAAAGTTACAGAATGAAATATCGACCCAGGATGAGGTAAAGACTGTGAAGCTTTGAGGGTGTTGATGGACTCGAGCTACTCCATCTAAGTTTTAATCATTGATCTGAATACCATCTGGATGTAGACTTGGACAAAAATGCACAAAATATTCTGGGGGCCATGAAACTTTTGTGGAAATGATCAAAAATGCTGGCGTTTGAAAAACACTGGCAGGGAAAGTGTTAAAATGTCATTTTTTTTAAATAATATTCCCATTTTGTGGAAAAAATAGTTGTTAAATACAGTTTATCATGGTTACTTTTTTTGTAATTTGTGAGAATTATTAACTGCTAAAGATTTCCTGTTTGATATACTGTTTTAGAATTTATCTATGAAAAAAATTTTTTTTCATTTTTTTTTTCATAGAGTGATTATTGGTGAATTCCATTAGGGGCAATTTGAACTGAAACATAATGATGGTACCCAGAATTTTAACAATACAGGGGTTTAACTTGACATATCTTAAATTAAAAGCTAAAGCATTCCTTTAGTTAAAACAGTAGAGCAACGTCAAGATCATGGGTTCGCATGCATGATCACATTAAATGTATACTTTAAGTTGGATAAAAGCATCTACAAAGTGCATAAATGTAATGCAAAAAACTGCAGCGCATGCAATGAAATACACAAAAGTCCATCTAGCACAGACATACAATTTACACCAAAAAAATCTCGAATTCAAGAACAAGTCCTGTGTGAACATCCTTTAACAGTTCAAAGTAATGTTGCAAAAATGGTTGGGGTAATTTTAATGATCAGTTAGGAAGTGCAATTCATTATAAGATTGTCATGGGCCTTCGGAAGGAACAGCGAACACAGATTAATTTCCAAACGCGGACGACCGTCTTTCTTTCTCATGCACAGTAGCACCAGTGCAAGCGTATTGCCTGTATTAAACACTCATTTAAACGCACACGCAGACGTACACCGAGACTCGAGGACTGTATTTATCCGCCTGAATGATGATTAGTGATGGTGTTAATTGCTTGAGCGCAGTCCCTGCCGTGAGTCAATGTGCACCATCAGGCTGCAGCCGCAATATCCTTATTACTGTCGTAATTATTGTCATGTTATTGGGTGCGCAGCGGGATCGTGCCATAGCCATCAATGTGGAAGATTGCAGGGGAAATGCGAAACGCCAGCTCGGACTTCTTAATGCGTGATTGTGCGCGGAAGGGCATTTGGTTTGTTCTCTTCGATAGACATGTATATTTAACTGTACAAACATACATACATTCGTACATAGGTAGCTACACACACAAACAGTTCGTATTAATTGCCTTTTGAAGTCTGATGTTAACGAACGCCGTCGATGTGGGAACGTCACGCAACATTCCTGATGGATTCGACTGGATTCACGCGGCCTCGTTTGCTCTCAGTCCCACATGGACGGTCAAATCAGTCGAAAATTAAATAATTTAAATAAACATGAAGAGTCATTCCCATCTAATTTTCTTCTTTGTCCTTTTCCCATCTTGACAGCTGACAGCGTCAACCTGCAAAAAAAGAGAGAAAACTTTCAGCGACTGTCCTGATGTGCACTTTCAGTAGGCGTCTCCACTCCAGCTTTACATACACCAAACTTTACAGTTGTATCTATATTCTGAAGGTTTCTTCATACATGAAATGTGTTTATATTCTGGCTGTTGACCGTATGTATATTCGGATTTATGCAGTGATAAAAAGAGAGATCCAAATTCACCTCTGTAAAAACCTTTAAAAATATGAAACATGAATTTTGATCCTGGCTTTATCCAATGTTCAGATTTTTGTTTTGGAAATGTATGCAAATGAGTGCATATTTAATTAGATAATCCCTCATTTCTACCTTTAAACATTTCAGAAAACCTGTAATACAAAAAATATTCTTATTGTAATCAATCAACTGAAAAAAGTATGGTGATATCTATCAGTTTTTTGTTTTTTTTACTCTATTATCTCACCATAGAGTGAAACTACATTTTTAAAGCAGCTTCACAATGCTGGTTAGGAGGATGATGGGATGCAGACGAAAGTGTGTGTGTGTGTATGTGTGTGTGTGAGGAAGGGCAGATCCGGCTCACTTGTTTCTCTGCTAATCTTCCTTTTTTCCCCATTGACCATACTGCTAATAAATAATGCATGCATCTCTGCGAGTCCGACCTCTCTCTCTCTCTCTCTCTCTCTCTCTGGCAGTCTGTTATTCCCTCTCCCTTTTCTACTCTCTTATTTAGAATTTTCTTCCTTTCTGTGAGGCCCTTCCCCCACTTGATTTCAATCCATGTCTTTGGTAAACCATTCCTGGAGGATTTGCAAGTGTGTGTGCGCCAGAAATCAGAGATCATGGAAGGACGCTGCCTTTATCAAGAGCCCAAAGCACATTTGTGTTGTGTGTGTGTGTGTGTGTGTGTGTGTGAGAGAGAGAGGAAACCAACTGAACTTGTCCAACTCAGAAACACAGTGCTGTCCTCAAACCCACCCAACTACATCTGCTGAGGGTTGGGCGATAAATAGATATTAACATCGATAATAACCTTTTGAGACATTTTAGATATTTAGCCTACATCTACACTGTATTTGTAAGTATGTTTTACAAGAAAAATACGTTCAGTCTTTCAACTTCAAAATTTCATGTTTTATTCAATGCGTTACTTGCTGTTTCCTTGTAATTATATGTGAAATTAAATAGAAAATTTCTGAGTAAAAATTGTTTTAAAATGTTTTTCAGTGTGCATGTTGCAAAATTCTCTTCTCAAAAATTACAATTAAAGAAATATAAAACCAAGATATTTTTTCATCCATGTTTGTAATTTCATACAGCACAAAGGTAAAGGTGTTTAAAAAATGTTTTGTTGCAAATTAATGATTGTCATTATATCACCCCTGAGTTATGTCATTTGATTACATTTTAAAAGATTGATTAAACTGTTAAAGTTTTATAAATTCATTTTATTACAATACAATTATTGTTTAATTATTGTATATGAAACAAATAAACAAATAAAAGGGAGTTCAAGTTATATTTATATTCATTCTTGAAGTCTAACAAATATGTGCAATGTATTTCCGATATGGAAAAAAAAGATGAAGTAGTCTTTGACAATCTCTAAATATATATCCAAATGCAAAACCTAATAAAAGTAATTATGTCTGAAAATACTGTTATAGGCAGTTATACACATCCCTATGGTTATGCATCTACAGTAGTGGTTACTAGTATTACATATGAATCAATCTGCCTTCCGTGCATTGTATTTTAAATACTTGACTTAAACACTGCATTAATTGACAATAATATGATGTATAATATTATATCTTTCTAATATTTGTATTATTTTATATAGAAATAAAAAATAATGCATAATTTATAGGCAAATATTGTCTAGTACCATAAAAATTCCCCCAGAATACAAAAAAATAAAGCATAAATATTACTGAAAGAAAATATAGTACATTCATTTCATTTAAAATAAAGTAATGCTTTCTCGTGTGTTTTGACCGCAAAGAGTTCAAGCACAGATTGGATGAGGTTCATTGCTAATATGATGAATATTTTTTATGGCATCAAACTGGTACTCCGCCTTCATTTAGAAACCTTTGCGGATTAAAGGAGGATGTAATAACTAGAGATTAAACATTTGTTACGCACCTCTGAGTATCATATATAAAGACAGCAACATTCTTTTAATCACAACATTCTTTTACTTGTACGTTCATGTAAAATGTCAAAGTACATGTACTTGCTCAGTTACATCTCGTCTGACAGGACTTGAAAGGGTGTTAGACAGTCAGAAATGGTCATCTATTGAATATTCCCTTTAACTCTCAAACTAATTCATTAAATGTTGAACAAGTGAATAACCCGTTCTGATCAAAATACCCGGCTCAAAGATGTCATGCTCAATTTTTAGTGTCCAGACTTATTGATTTATTAAAAAATACATTAAAAATGCAAATCATACAGACAAAGAGTTGAATAAACCTCTTCTATGGTCAACTAATTTAAAATTATTTTCAATTTTCACAGAGTATTAAGTAACAAATGTTAGAGTGGTACAACTACCCTAAGATTAAATAATAATAATGCAAATAAATAGCTGGAATATTTTTTTTAATGATAAATTCAGAATAATTTAAGAATATTTCAAATAATCTATTATTATTATTTCTTAAAAAATAGTGAAACTGTTTTGCTTCAAAATATTAATTATACTATTAAATGTTATTTTAGTATTAATTATATACTGTTTTTAATAAACTTTTATCTTTATATTTTAAGTTTTCATTTAAAATTTAGTTTAAATTTGAGTCATTTTTGTTATGTGCTTTTGTAATTTATATTAGTTTGTTTAATACTTTTAGCTTCATTTTTTATTTATTTGAATATTTATGTTTTGTTTTATTTCAGCTGTATTTGAATGAAAGAAAACTGTTTTTATAGCATTAGTTTTAGTAAACAACACTAACATGCAGGAAATCAGATTTTTGACCAGGAAGTCTTCAGGAAACCTGTTTGAAAACAATCATTTTGCCATGTGGTGGCGCTAGTGAGGCAGAAATCACACACTTTAACTTTAATATTTTAATGCTGATCATGTTGCTTTTTAGATTGTAATTTTGCTATCAAAATTCTTTAGACTATCAGTCACAAAAAAAAAAAAACATCAAATAACATTCATGCAAGAAGAAAAAGTTAAAATCTCAGCAGTGTGCATGTCAGGTTCCTCAGTGAGCAGGAGAGTGTCAGATGTGTTTAACAGCGTCTCCGACTGATTTAGCAAGCACAATGCAAAGAAGGGCTCCCACCATCCTCTGAGAGCCAGCCAAGCAGACGGGCCCCTTCTGGGCTTCAGGCTGGTGGATGGTGACCTCTGACATCAGCGCCCGACAGAGGCCTTGTCACATCCAAGAGCGTGTAATGAAGTGCATCAGAGCACCATTAAACGCCACACAGCTGAGCTGACATTTTAATACGCCTCTTTATGCGTCTGCGAGTGTTTGTACGTCTTAGAAAAGATTTCCAATCGCTTTAATGAACACACTTATTTTCCATTTTCTTAAAAGTGCAAATTTAATTAAAAATGTGTTCCCTGAAGGATTTAAAGTGCACTGAAAAGTTTCCAGTCATTAAAGGAGCAGGAATGGCGTGTTACGGCCAGGACTGTCCTGTTGCCATCGCGACTGAAGCACGGCAGCGCTTTCCAATTTCATTTCAATGACCTTGATAACTTCAACTCCAAACAGAACGTGTGCTATGAAAGGCAATAATCTATATTTTCTATGGCCATGAAGTGCACTAGTGACAGCTTTATAGTGAGGTCAGTGGATTAACCCTTTCAACTAAACAACTTGTTAAAACTCAAGTTCTGCTACTCTGGAGACCAAACAGAGCTGTACAAATAATAATAATAACAGCTTCAACAAACACTCCCCCTGTCTGTCATTGGTCAGTCAAACAGATAGCCACGCCCCCAAACTCATGTGACTGGTTGAATCAGAAGTTGACATGACTTGAAATCATACTGACATATGACAGTTAAGATGAAATGAAATTGAATGAAATTACTCATTTACTCATCCTCATGATGCTCAAGATATGATTGATTTTTCCTGTTGAACACAAAACGACGCTGGTCCTTTCACAAAAATGAAAGTGAATATACGAACAGTGTCAAATACCCCTTACAACAGTATTGCAGTATTTCAAATTATATGATGCTTTGTTGTGTGAGGAAAATATCCAGATTTATGTTATTATTTGTTGTTTATGGACATTATGCTAAGAGTAAATTATTGCAATTTTCTTTTTCCATTCATCCACTCATGATTTTTTCAGGATGTATATCTCTTAGTTTCCTCGTTCTCGGAGCAAGTTGTTTGAGTTAGCGGTTGCTCCTGGGTTAAAGATTACATTTGTATCAATCATAATAATATAAAGCCTAACATGGCACATAGCCAATGTTACATAAATGCCCTCAATTAATCATAATAAATAAGTGAGAATTAACAATGTCAATGGAGATCCGGGAGTATTAACTCTATAATAAATATCAAGTGGTATTAGTTTAATTTACATACGTTTTTATTAATTTTGTTATGTGCTATTTTTATTAGTTTATATATACAGTAATACATGTTATTATAAGTTATGATTATAATTATTAGTTCATATATATTAATGCACACACACACACACAACAAAAGCAAATAAATTAAAAAAATAGGGAAAAAAATACACGCTCATTTCAAATATGACCAAATACTAGAATTTGGGTGTCCTGGTGAGATGAATGTTTAGTTTGTTTTAAACCACACAAAGGGAAGGAATGGGAACAAGGAGCGCTGGCTGTTGGAAGCTGCTGGAGTTGAATGGACAAACAGGTCTGACATGGACAGAAAGAAACTGCTCTGCAAACCACAGCATTTGGAACCAGTTTGCACTTATCATGGGTTATTTTGGAAAAAAAATATTTGTAAAAATTCTTGCATCCCTGTCATCCAATATTTAAGCAGAAATACAGAGCAATAAGCAACATTAGACCGCAGCTCTCGGCTCTGGATATTCAAACTTTGCATTTGCATTGATGGCAAACCTGACATGCATTTTCACATGACATTTACAAATGTTTCAGTCTGTCCCTCACACAAAGCTTCGTATAACCTCAGATTATAGTGCATGAGCCGTATAAACAACAGTTGTGATCTTTTTGGAGCTTGACAGTATAAAGCACCGTTCATTTTCATTCTAAAATTCTTTTGTGTTCCACTAAAAAAACACATGAAGGTGAGTTTTGTGGCGGGGCGTGTGTTTGTGATGGTTTTGTCTTGCGTAAGTAAAACTTCAGAGCTCCCCTCAAGACTGCACATTCCAGAGAGCGATTGGCTGCTGACCCGCACACAGATGCACTATGGGAAAGTTGTTTTAGCTCTGTGCTCATGATCTCTGAAAGAAGATCTCAGCAAACGTGAGAACAGGTCCATATTTCACTCCAACATCACATGAAAGAAATATCACATTTTGCATAAAGAAAATCCTATTTCATCACATTATTTTCATGACAATTAAACAAATTTCCACAAATCATATAATTTAGCTATGAGTTCTAGGCAGGGCTTAAATTAACACTCGACAAGCGACAAATGCGCGTACAAATCGACATTGATGAGAATATGAAACGGTGTGACTTGCCAGTTGGGCGGTAACATTTTTATGAACTAACAATGCATGAACTTGAACAAGCGTGAGCGACGCTCGGGAAAGTTGACGGGCCTGCGCTGCATAATCACGAAAGTTTAAGCCTTGACAACTAATATAATCAAGCGCAAGGAGATGAGAAAGCTCTCTAAACTGAGCACTTCTTGAGCTTGAGCGAACAAATTCACACAAGATAATGTAAAAAAATAGCGAATATCCTTGTAAACCTAGTCGGTTGTGTCTTAAGTGAATGTTAACAGTTGAGAAAGTAAATGCATCTGTATCAGTATGCCGCTGCGATGCAGCTGTGTCCAGCGTCCGGGGGATTTTCCATAGGGAAAACTATCGAACGTCAAACGTGAGCGGCTGATAGGGAATGCATTGGTTACTAATGTAACCCTCGTTCCCTGAAGGAGGGAACGGGAGACGTTACGTCCCATCGCCACGGTTGCTGACCATCGCTGTAATGGCCGTCACGATCTCAGCTCCTCGGCGAAAAACAATGAGTACGTGCGCCGGCTTCCCATTCATACCCGCGCTGCGGGGCGATTCACGCAAGCCAACGCTCATTGGTTCGTTCTGTAGACACTCGAAGATGATAGGGCTCCCTGAAGTGATCTCAATTACTTCATCACGTCGACGTAACGTCTCCCGTTCCCTCCTTCAGGGAACGAGGGTTACATTAGTAACTGAGATGTTTACCTAGTGCACTAGAAGCAAACAAGGCTCTATTTGAATTCAGTAAAGCCCAATATATGATCAAAGTAACTCTAATTAATCTACTTCAGTTAACTGCAAGCTCGCAAAGGCATGTTAGCATGCTAAATATAACTTATTTTAATAAATGTACAGTAATGTATGGGATGAGCAACGACCTCAACCTAAACACAAGTTCCACTCTTTAGTATAACAGTAACCACAAAACACCAACATCACAGAAACTCCAGTATAACAGAACGTCGATCACCAAGTCTTTCCCTTTACTCAAAAACACATAAAACAAAACTTAATGTCAACATTTAGTCTCACAATCTAGTCCTACTGAGACCTGGACAACAATGAACTAAAAAATTATTCAAAATGGCATCAAAATCATTGTGAAAATTGTCACTTTTAGGACTGAATAAAGACAGCGTTTGTTCCTACAGCAGCTTAAAGACATACTTAAACGACTTACTGTGAGACTGTAAAAGTGGCCAAAACACTAATGCTGCCTATAGATTATCCTTCCCTGTTCAAAGACTGGGAAATTCCCACTTTTTGACGTACAAATGGAATGTCTGGTGGATATAAAGATGGCCATCCATCAGTGACAGTAAAATCTCATTGATTACCGAGTGGTGTAAATCACAGGAGACATTTACTTGACTTTCAGACTCTCCACTAGAGCTTCTGCTCCATAAATCCATAAATCAGTTTCTGCTCACGGCCTCAGGCGCTCAACTGTCTCAACACACCTGAACTCTCTCACGGCCATACACGTGAATCACATCACAAAATACAACAGCTACTGCTGGAAAACCTCAAGGACATTTTTACAACAGTGGGGTTGAGCAACAGCTAATGCCCAATGCCCAAACAGCTGTCAACCACAACGCCCAATGGGATTTTAGTCTGTTTCTATGTGGTTGCTAGGGAGCTTTTTCTAGGTTGTTGCTATGTGGTTGCTTGGATGTTGCTATACAATAGCTAGGGTGATTTAAACGGGTTCCAGGATGCTGCTAAGCGATTGCTAAGGTTTTGGGTGGTTCTCAGGATGTTGCTATACGTTTGCTAGGGTGTTTGGGTGATTTCCAGGATGTTGCTAGGGAGCTTGAGAGGTTTCCAGGATGTTGCTATGTGGTTGCTTGGGTGTTGCTATGCGATTGCTAGGGTTTTGGGTGGTTCTCAGGATTTTGCTATACGTTTGCTAGGGTGTTTGGGAGGTTTCCGGGAAATTGCAATGCTGTTGCTAGGGAGATTGCATGATTTCAAGGATTTCATGATTTCACTGCATGATTTCTAAGGGATTTTATCCTGTTTTATGGTCCACCTGGTGAAAATGGTAACAAGAAAAACGGAAAACAGCACATCTAAACCTATTGTTTAACTAGTGCACTAGAAGCAAACAAAGCTCTATTTGTTACTTTAAGTGATAGTTTAAACATCAACTCAACTCGGTCAGCGAGGACATGCATATAAATAGAAACGTGGATCAATGAACTGCTCATCTGTTCTCATTTGAGGTCAGAAGTCTCTGATTAGAGAGATCAGCATCAGTCACAGAGAAGCATTCAGTGTGTTCAGTGTGTACAGTGTGTGTCTGTGAAAGAGCTGAGAACGGCTACAACTGTCTATTTGGACAAGTAAAAGGTCGATCACACAGGATAGGCTTTTTCTGCTTGGTTACTGCTTGCAAGAATTTGTACAATCTACAGTACATACTGTACAGTTGCAACACAAACTGAGAATCTGTCTTAAAGAAATAATTCCCCCAAGACAAATCCAAGTGACAAAGCCTGTCACACTCCAAAAAGGATTAAATGCACCATAATAGTATCATAACATTATACTAATGCTTTATATGGTGTTAAACAGTTCCTGCCCTCTTTTTCAGCATTGGTTCAGGAACTATTTTTTCCATTCATTTTTCCAAAAGGGATTTTTAAAAAGTCTTCGATAAAGAGCTATAAGCCATGAACCAAGCCAATCAGCTAAGAAGTGAATCGCAACACTATAGACTTTGATGGAGAAATATAAAACTGCTCATTTACAAATGATGATTATACTGTATGTAAAAAATAAATGTCTCACAGAGGAACTCAGGAACTCAATCCTGAGGAGTTCGAGAGAGGACCAGGCCTGGACTATTTACGTTGTGTTATGTTTATTTGTGTGCGGCAGTCGTCCGTGAGGGGCTGGATCTTTATTTTACTTTCGTTTTGTTGTTTATTTTATCATTTAAAATATGTTTGAACGGTCACCTGTTCCCGCCTCTTCCTTTCCTTATCAACTAACCTTGCAACAATGCATATATATATATATATATATATATATATATATATATATATATATATATATATATATATATATATATATATATACAAATATTGAAGTATTATGAGAGCTTCTCTCGATTACATCATTCGTAGTGCTTCATGTATATTTCTGTACAGGATCATGGGTAATGTAGTTTTTCACTAAGAATTCCGCTATTTATTATGATTATTCTAAAAATAAGCGGAAATAATGCGGCTTTAAAAGAAGAAAATTAACAACCTTGTGGCTTTACAGTAGATTTGAGATGCACTTTGAGATTAATTTTGTGCTCCATATACAGGAAACCAACTTTAACAAGACATGAGGGTGAGTGAACAACAGCTCTGTAGTTTCTGGGTGAACTATTGCTTTAAAATCTTTAAACATTTGGTGATGCACACGAGAGCATTAAATGCTTCTCTGGCAACTCTCGAAAGCCCTTGCGTGTATGTGATCTGTTTACTCTGTTGACTTGGGACAATTTGATCAATCACACAGCCTGTAGACGAGTTCACTACATTCCCTCTAGTCCGGGTTTATCCGTCAGAAACGCCCCTCCAACGCAAGGAAAACAAACACGCAGTCGTTCTGGTCAGACGCCCTTCCAGCTCCTGTCAGAAAACACCCAGATGGAGGAGATCAATGACGGTTCAGGACTCTGGAGCTCCAGCGTAACGTGCCCAGCCTCGAGCCATCTCACCTGGATTCCACATCAAACAGCTGCCTGTCACTCAAACACACTCCCTCACTCCATCTAACACAACTATCCTTCCGGTGCGCTGCAACACCGAACGACCTGCTGCTAGGGTTGCCACCTATTTGTGAAAAACCGGGACACTTCAAGGTAGAGTTTCTAAATAATAATATCAGCATAAATAATTTTTTGGTGTAAATGCATTAAAATAACTTCCACTTATTATTGAAGAACAACCATTTTCTTTTTGATTACATTATAATAGCAATAGAAAAACAGCATTAAACTCGGCCTAGGTTTCTTATTCTTAACAGTTGAGAGAGATTAACAGTTAAGGTTAGTACATAACAGATCACATAGAAAAAGGTTTAGAGATGCTATTTAACCATATAAATATAACCTGTATAATATAACCTATATAACCTGTATCCTTTGATATGCAAATTCCTAAGGTCTCTTAATGATCAACATGATCAAAACTTTGCTGAAAAACCTGTTGCACACAATCTACTACATGTCTTCTGTTGTCTGATTGATAGTTTATACTTTTTTAGCAAGTAAAATGACTTTTAGTATCATTTTAAAAACATACCCTTCAGCATGTGATGTCTATCTTTCTGTGAAATATTTACTGAAGTAAACGTAAAAATAACTTTGATATTGTTAGTAATATTTCAAGATGAACACTAACTGATTAGGTTTACCTGATAATCCATACATATTTTTTTTGTTGCCTCCATATTCTCACTACATCATACTATATGAGCAATAAAAGCCTGAAGTATCAAATATGATACAAAACATTTGCTTAAACTTTTTTATATTTGGTCTAAAGGTTCAATAAACTGTTCTATTTCCAATCATTTAGATTTTTTTTCTGACTATTATTTCATATGTCAGCCTTTACAGGGTTAAAACTATAGCAGTACATGTAAGTACATGTCTTACTTCTTGGAAAGACTACAAACAGAGAGAGCGGTCAAACTCTCGTCTACACAACCTGGATGTTATTATTATGACCGACTTATTTCAGTCCGAGTCAGTGTGGCGGTGTGAGTCGCAACCAACGACTTCCTCTGGGTTTCCTGCAATGCATGCTGGTTCTCCAGCCTTGGGATTCTTTCTCTCAAGCATATGATTACGGCTTGGATTAAAACACGACTGCATGTTTGTGGTGGGCGACTGGGCATTGCGGTGTCACTTCATTAGTGGAAACGACAGGCCGTCTGCTGGGCCGCTGTGAGCGAGGGAAACAGGGACGCCCGACCCCAAAACACAAAAAAGCAAAGCCAGAAAGAGAGCTGGAACATGGCTGTTGAGTATCGTTTCACCATTTGATGCAACTTAACCAAACAGAATGGAAAGAATGCCTCAATTATAACTAGAAAAAGACACAATTAGAACTACAAACCAAAGTAGGAATGCAGGATCTGCTGCATGAACGTCAACTGAAGAGCCATTATTGTAGGATTATTATAGGAAATGAAGAAGAGCATACAGTTCTATTTCAGAAACGTGTTTTGTGTATATATATATATATATATATATATATATATATATATATATATATAAACATATGAATATATATATATATATATATATATATATATATATATAAACACACACACACACACACATACTGCATATATCATGTCCATGATTTTTTTTCACAGGAAGTGCCAAAACCTTTAGAGAGTTTTGTACCATTTCGATGAAGAAAACAATGTTAAAAATCAAACCAACAAAATGTAAAAAAAAAATAATAATCAGTCAAAAATGACCTAAGAGCAGCAGCAGGTTAAAAGTAAGAATATATATATATATATAAAAATTCCATATATATACACACAAATACATGATATAACATTTCATACATTAAATATATGTGTATGTATATGCACAAACAATACAAAAAAAAAAAAAAAAAACATACAAACAAAAAATGCCTTAAAACATTCTCTTGAAAACCAAGTATTCAACAAAGTAAATAATTCATGTTAGTAAAAAGAAAATGTTTGACAGTGGCTATCAGCATTAAAAATATGAGTGTATCTCGTGTCAAACATTTTCTTTTTGTCTTTAAACCGAGGCTGTTACTGTATGTGTGACAGACAGATCACAGTACAGCACATTTCAACCGAAGGGTGAATTAATACATGGAAATTATGAGGAGAAACTGCAGCGCTCCTTTGCATAATCAGCCTTTAATTGAGCCCAGAGCCATATGTGTATGCTGAGCATTCTGGCTCTGACTAATGGGGCATGAGCTGGTTAAATGAAGCGTGGCAGAGGAGAGTAATCCAGACCTGATATGGACACACACACACAGACGGTGCGACTGCTGAGCACGCTCAGTTTGCACGCACACACACACACACACACACACACACACACACACACCCCAGATGGTCACGCAGCAGCTCGATGGATGTGAATCTGGGAGGATAGGCTGCATGTGATGCCTAGATCATCAGTGATGCAAAGATATATCAGACACAAAGACAGAATGCATCATGGGATGAGTAGTTCATAAAAATATCTATACAGTCTAGAATCTTTGTCTTTAATTGCGTCAAATCAACATTTGTAGTGAATTGAGTGAATTAATATGTGAATTTTTCAACAGTCCCTAATGGCCAAAATCTCAGGATCTTGTATCCGCCACGGAAAGATTTCAGTGTGTTTTTTTGTAATTGCAACTTTTTCTCACAATTCTGACTTTTTTTCTTGCAATTCTGAGTTTATGTCATGCGATTCTGAAATATATAAAGTCAGAAATATCTAAAGTCAGATTTGTGAGATACAAACTCACAATTTTTATAAGAAAAGTCTGAATTCTGAGATATAAACTTTCAATTGTGAGGAAAAATGTCATAACTGAGAGATAAAAACTAAAGTCACAATTACCTTTTTCATTTTTTATTCTGTGGAAATAAAATTTTGTTTGCATAAAAATGTCTTTAAAAGTGTTTCAAATATAAGTAAAAAGTATAAGTGAAAAACTTGCTGTTGTTTTGTGTGTCAGCTGTAGTGATGGAAATGTAGTTCATCTCCGACCCCATGCTGCACCAGCTTATCGTCAAGTGTATTAATTAGCCTATTTTGTGTATACTTAACGATGCACACAGTTTAATGAATTACAGGTCATGAATATAAATGAGGGAGGAGTTGGAAAGGAGGAAATCTGCTTGGGAAATTTGTTGCATATTTGCATATATTTACAATCTCATACACTGTAACATGGCCCGAATAAACCTTCAGCTTTTAATTAAGATCCGGCTTCAGCGTTTAGGGAGCTCTGAGAAGTTTGAGTTCTGCAAAGAATATTCATATTTCAGGCACGTTTCTCTGTATCTGTAGTCCATTTTCTGTGAGATGCATATTCAGGATATTTCGGGAAGGGTGTTGCCTCTAACAGACGCTGGTGTCTTATTAAGCCAAAATAAGGACTTGAACTTTGCATCTCTTGCTAAGAGAGTGTTTAGGTCACTCAACATTTAATAATGTATGATGAATAATGTTGGGCCGCCACTTGAGATGGATGAATAGAATAGAATAGAATTAGATAGAAAGATAGATAGATAAACCCCGCAGCTCATGACATCACGTCTTTAAGACCCCACAGCTCATGACATCATGTGTTTAAGACCCCGCAGCTCATGACATCACGTCTTTAAGACCCCACAGCTCATGACATCACGTCTTTAAGACCCCGCAGCTCATGACATCACGTCTTTAAGACCCCGCAGCTCATGACATCACGTCTTTAAGACCCCGCAGCTCATGACATCACGTCTTTAAGACCCCACAGCTCATGACATCACGTCTTTAAGACCCCACAGCTCATGACATCACGTCTTTAAGACTCCGCAGCTCATGACATCACGTCTTTAAGACCCCGCAGCTCATGACATCACGTCTTTAAGACCCCACAGCTCATGACATCACGTCTTTAAGACCCCGCAGCTCATGACATCATGTGTTTAAGACCCCGCAGCTCATGACATCACGTCTTTAAGACCCCGCAGCTCATGACATCACGTCTTTAAGACCCCGCAGCTCATGACATCACGTCTTTAAGACCCCACAGCTCATGACATCACATCTTTAAGACCCCGCAGCTCATGACATCACGTCTTTAAGACCCCGCAGCTCATGACATCACGTCTTTAAGACCCCACAGCTCATGACATCACATCTTTAAGACCCCGCAGCTCATGACATCACGTCTTTAAGACCCCACAGCTTATGACATCACATCTTTAAGACCCCGCAGCTCATGACATCACGTCTTTAAGACCCCACAGCTTATGACATCACATCTTTAAGACCCCGCAGCTCATGACATCACGTCTTTAAGACCCCACAGCTCATGACATCATGTGTTTAAGACCCCACAGCTCATGACATCATGTGTTTAAGACCCCACAGCTCATGACATCACATCTTTAAGACTCCGCAGCTCATGACATCACGTCTTTAAGACTCCGCAGCTCATGACATCACGTCTTTAAGACCCCGCAGCTCATGACATCACGTCTTTAAGACCCCGCAGCTCATGACATCACGTGTTTAAGACCCCGCAGCTCATGACATCACGTGTTTAAGACCCCGCAGCTCATGACATCACGTCTTTAAGACCCCGCAGCTCATGACATCACGTCTTTAAGACCCCGCAGCTCATGACATCACGTCTTTAAGACCCCGCAGCTCATGACATCACGTGTTTAAGACCCCGCAGCTCATGACATCACGTGTTTAAGACCCCGCAGCTCATGACATCACGTCTTTAAGACCCCGCAGCTCATGACATCACGTCTTTAAGACCCCGCAGCTCATGACATCACGTCTTTAAGACCCCGCAGCTCAGGGACGTGCACAGGAATTTTGAGGGGCAGTTGCTCTGACCTGAAAAAAGGGCAACTCACAAAAAAACAACTCACGGGCTATATGAAGGACTGAGAATAACAGGGTCTTTATTAAAATATATACACAAAGAAGTAAAAAACTGAAATACAGCAATCACCTTAACTACTACTACTAATAACACAGAAAAATATGACTTGAGTCATGAAAATCCCTACATCAATATCCCTATCAATATCCTATCAAGTCACTGATAGGTTTCTCCAAATTTACATACTAAACAACATGCAAAGCTTCAAAGGAGAAGCCGCCTATTAGGGGCCATTTCAACAAAAAAGAAAAAAAAACAGAAAAAAAACATTTAATTGTCTTGCTACACTGCAGCATAATAAAATAGTCTCACACTCCACTAATATTTCTGTGAATTGAATTAATCTTACACTTTTTTGCTTTATGTCTGAATATATTCAGTTGAATTTTGCCCATACAAATTGCCTTATCTGACCGTGTTTATGTCCAAACTCAATGCCTCATATTATGGTCTTATTTATAAAGATTGCAAAACGTCAGAGATGACAGGTTTATGATATACAACTTTGTAAATCGTATACAAAATGTATTAACAATGTGTTAAATGCCACCAAAATACACATGAGAAAAAGAGTTCCTCATATTATTGTTTATTGTTTTTTTTTAATGATTATTAATTTTTTTATTCTGTATTTTTTTAAATTTGAAAATAAATAATCTGGATTGAATTGACGGATGGGGGAAAACTCGCTTCTAATCAAATAAATAATTAAACGCTTAGATTTCGGGAAAAAATACAATCCTTTTTTAACCTTTTGGCTTCCCGTACATTCAGTTGTGCTTCTTGCTTGTATTCAGTTCTGATGGTACGTATGGTAACTCGGCAACTACGCATGATTTGTATTATGATTGCGTAAAGGGAACACGAATTCGGGTAGGGAACAGGATCGACTGCTTCACCGGTCGCGTGCAGCGCTGCAGCCACGGAAACAGAGTTTTGCCCTTAACCCACTGACTTTCACTTTCGGTGCCCGAATGGAAGTGAATGAGGCTTTGCGATTTTTTTGTTTTTTGTTTTGATCTTTTATCTAAGCCTACTGAAATTCTGCATCTATTGGACTATTTATTTATTTTCCCCCTCGGAAGGGCAACGTGAGTAGAGAAGGGCAATGGGCAGTTGCCCGGGCAACCTGAGCAACCCCCCTGTGCACGTCCCTGCCGCAGCTCATGACATCACGTCTTTAAGACCCCGCAGCTCATGACATCACGTCTTTAAGACCCCGCAGCTCATGACATCATGTGTTTAAGACCCCGCAGCTCATGACATCACGTCTTTAAGACCCCGCAGCTCATGACATCACGTCTTTAAGACCCCGCAGCTCATGACATCACGTCTTTAAGACCCCACAGCTCATGACATCACGTGTTTAAGACCCCGCAGCTCATGACATCACGTGTTTAAGACCCCGCAGCTCATGACATCACGTCTTTAAGACCCCGCAGCTCATGACATCACATCTTTAAGACTCCGCAGCTCATGACATCACGTCTTTAAGACTCCGCAGCTCATGACATCACGTCTTTAAGACCCCGCAGCTCATGACATCACGTCTTTAAGACCCCGCAGCTCATGACATCACATCTTTAAGACTCCGCAGCTCATGACATCACGTCTTTAAGACTCCGCAGCTCATGACATCACGTCTTTAAGACCCCGCAGCTCATGACATCACGTCTTTAAGACCCCGCAGCTCATGACATCACATCTTTAAGACTCCGCAGCTCATGACATCACATCTTTAAGACCCCGCAGCTCATGACATCACGTCTTTAAGACCCTGCAGCTCATGACATCACGTCTTTAAGAATCCGCAGCTCATGACATCACGTCTTTAAGACCCCGCAGCTCATGATATCACATCTTTAAGACCCCGCAGCTCATGACATCACGTCTTTAAGACCCCGCAGCTCATGACATCACGTCTTTAAGAATCCGCAGCTCATGACATCACGTCTTTAAGACCCCGCAGCTCATGACATCACGTCTTTAAGAATCCGCAGCTCATGACATCACGTCTTTAAGACCCCGCAGCTCATGACATCACGTCTTTAAGACCCCGCAGCTCATGACATCACATCTTTAAGACTCCGCCGCTCATGACATCACGTCTTTAAGACTCCGCAGCTCATGACATCACGTCTTTAAGACCCCGCAGCTCATGACATCACGTCTTTAAGACCCCGCAGCTCAGTCATGACATCACGTCTTTAAGACTCCGCAGCTCATGACATCACGTCTTTAAGACCCCGCAGCTCATGACATCACATCTTTAAGACCCCGCAGCTCATGACATCACGTCTTTAAGACCCCGCAGCTCATGACATCACGTCTTTAAGACCCCGCAGCTCAGTCATGACATCACGTCTTTAAGACCCCGCAGCTCATGACATCACGTCTTTAAGACCCCGCAGCTCATGACATCACGTCTTTAAGACCCCGCAGCTCATGACATCACGTCTTTAAGACCCCGCAGCTCATGACATCACGTCTTTAAGAATCCGCAGCTCATGACATCACGTCTTTAAGACCCCGCAGCTCATGATATCACATCTTTAAGACCCCGCAGCTCATGACATCACGTCTTTAAGACCCCGCAGCTCATGACATCACGTCTTTAAGAATCCGCAGCTCATGACATCACGTCTTTAAGACCCCGCAGCTCATGACATCACGTCTTTAAGACCCCGCAGCTCATGACATCACGTCTTTAAGACCCCGCAGCTCATGACATCACGTCTTTAAGACCCCGCAGCTCATGACATCACGTCTTTAAGACCCCGCAGCTCATGACATCACATCTTTAAGACCCCGCAGCTCATGACATCACGTCTTTAAGACCCCGCAGCTCATGACATCATGCCAGGGGCCTCATAAAAACATAAAAAGAGCTAATTATGAGCCGGCGTGATAAAGTGGGTCATGAATATCAAATATGAAATAGCTAAAACCAGAAGTGGATAACATCAGGAGGCTGGGCGGCTCAAAATGCTTGAGAGGAGAAGAACCTGAGACCGGAGGAGAGAATTAGGCCATGAGAACCACACATCACGTGCGTGTGTGTGTGCAGGAGCTCTTGGGGTTCGCAGAGTACAACCTCATGAGGAATAAGTGAAGCTCGGCCTGATGTTCCTCATTAAACAGAAGCATCGGGAAGAGAAAGAGTTTAAGGACACAAAAACACACGTGAAGGATTGATCAATGCAGTGTTTCATTTCTCAGTCACATCATCTACACAAATAAACACAATTTATAAAAATGGAGCGAACTGAGTAAAATTTAACAAGATGCAGAATGAATGCAGCAATTTGAATTCAAATACTGTATAAGGTGATAGAAATTCTAAGAAATTTATATAACTGAAGATTTTAACTAGAATTTTGAATTGAATTGACTGACAAAGCCTGAGAAAAGCCACCTATATCAACATGCATTTAGTATTATTTTATTAGTTATTTCATTAGCTTTACATATTTAAGTTTACATTTCATATACATAAAATTTTTACATATATTACATTATCTATCTCTATATGTATATATATATCAGGGCTGGGTAACGGTTAATTGCGATTAAATGCATCCAAAATAAAAGTTACAGTGTTTACATAATATATGTGTGTGTAGCATGTATAATTATAATTTAAACATAATATATAAATATTTTATACATAACACATTTTCTTAAATATATACATGCATGTGTGTGTATTTATATATACAAAATAATTATACACACTACACGCACACAAATATTATGTAAACACAAACTATTATTTTGAATGCGATTAATCGTTGCACTCAGCTGTTTGTAATGCTACAGTGTGTCTTTTGCAAGCGTGTTTAACTTGCGTACAAAGTTTACAAATGTTGTGTTTTCATGTTTTATGGGGACTTTCCATAGACATAATGATTTCTATCCCGTTACACTAACCCTACCCATCACAGAAAACATTTTTTACATTTTCAAAAAACATCACTTAATATGGCTTATAAGTAGTTTTCCTCATGGGGACCAAACATTTTTACACACACGCACGCATACACACATGAAATCACTGCACTACAGTATCAGCACTGTATGATGAGTAGATTGATGTTTTCACATGATCAGTCCAGTATAAATCACGTATGTTCTTTGATTTCTCACGTCTGCTGCTTCATTCACATGAACTGCACGTCCTCAGCATTCACTCCTTCTGTCCACAACAGAGCAGGTCAATATTTCATCTTTCCCACCATCAAGCAGCAAAGACCCGACATCACATCAGAATCTCAGAGCAGCCGATCAATTATTCACATACGCCCAAACAAATTGAACAGAGGTCAGGGAGAGAGAAGACTAATGCTACTAACAGTCAAAAAGTTTCTTTATGTTTTTAAAAGAAGTCTCTTTTGCTCGCCAAGGCTGCATTTATTTTTTATCAAAAATATAGTAAATATAGTGAAATATTATTACAATTTAAAATATCTGTTTTCTGTTGTAGTATATTTCAAAATGTAATTTATTTCTGTGAATTTCAGCTGAATTAAAGCTGAATTTCAGTATCATTACTCCAGTCTTCAGTGTCACATGATCCTTCAGAAATCATTCTCATATGATGATTTGCTGCTCAAGAAACATTTCTTGTTATTAATAATGTTTTGCTGCTTAATATATTTTAATATAAACTGTGATACACTGCCATTCAAAAGTTTGGGGTCAGTAAGATTTTTCTAAAAAAGGAAATTAGTATTTTTATTCAGCAAGGACTTTTAAAAGTATTTAGACAAAAGATTCCTATTTTAAAGAAAAGCTGTTCTTTTGAACTTTTTATTAATCAGAGAATCCTAAAAACATTTATCACGGTTTCCACAATAATATTAAGCAGCAAACCTGTTTTCAGCATTAATAATAATACAAAATCTTACTTGAGAAGCAAATCAGTATATTAGATTGATTTCTTAAAGATTATGTCTGAATTTCTTTGTATTAAAAGCAAATTATGAAAGTATTAATTTCAATAAAAATTGGGGGAAAATGTTGGGGGAAAAATTTGTTAAAATGTAAAGAAATTCCCAGACATCAGAACCTCTAAGCATCCGATCAATTATTCACATTATATGCAAACAAACTGAACGGAGGTCAGCAAGAGAGAAGAGCAACGTTTACACGTTTCAGAAGACTAACACCATCAGTGTACCGTGGGGAATCCCAGAAAGTGCAAATATTCCAGTTGTAAGTGGGGAGATTCCTGCATTTCGGTGTGGCGAGTAATTACGTCCCTCCGGTGCTCAAATTATGCAAACGCAGCGCGGGGGGGCGGAGCCACGGGGCCTTTGATACGTCGAGCGTGATGCGAGTGAACGAGGCCAAGACAGCCGAGGAAAAACACACATTCATTCCCGTCACAATGCCAAACAGCACTTTTAATTAAAGCTTATCAAGCAGCATGAATTATGCATTAATTCCTTCAGAATCTCGTGCTCAAATATTCCCGGCGTTCATCAGGAGAGATAAAGCCCAGAAGACCTGATATCTGCTGTCTGTGACAAAACAAACGCGTCAATGCTTTTATCGCCGTCTGTACATGCAGGGAGCAAAGCCTTCGATTAAAACACAATCACTGAGCAGCGTTTGTGCGGCACTGCTGGAGCACCATTACCAACAATAAGAAGAGACCGAACAGTCCATGGGAGTCCGACCCCCTGCTGGAGAACTTAATCAACCATACGGACACATTTCACCATCAAATCAACAGAAATAAACAAGAAATTACATTCTGACTTAAGAAAATGCAGCCTTATTTCTGTATGGTGACATTAGTTTCATAATATTTTGAGGATAAATATGACCACACATGTTCTGGACAGGTTTCATGAGATTCACGCCTCTCATTTTCAGGCAAAACCGCCTCATCAGGAGATGTGGACAGTCTGACAGCGCTTGTTAATGTCAAAATGATTGAGATCAATCATCAATCAAGCCAATCAAATCAAGGAAAGCAGGCTTTACCGTTCATTAAAGGAATAGTTCATCCAAATATGATCATTCTGTAATGATTTACTCACCCTCATGTCATTCCTGACCTGTTTGTCTTTCTTTCTTCTGCGAAACACAAAAGAAGATTTTTTTTGGTAACCAAAAGGTTTCAGTTCCCATTGACATAAATTGAGTTTTTCTGTCCATTTAATTTAAGTCAAAGGGAACTGAAACTGTTTGGTTACCAAAATTCTTCAAAATATTTTCTTTTGTGTTCTGCAGAAGAAAGAATTATACAGGTATGGCACAACATGATGATGATTTCTGAACTGTCACTTTTAGTAAAATATGTAATATTTAACAACGTAAACAACATAAATGTTAAATGATTGACAGTAATATTCAGTGATCAAAACAACTACATTTTTTTTGTCAAAAATTCCGTTTTGATTTTAAAATGTATCATTAGGTGATTAATGTAGTTCATAATTGAATGTTATGAAACAATAAACATTAACAGAGGATTTTACCATATTATGCATACGATTAAGAGTGCAAATAGTTGAATTTGATTACAATAAATTATATTTTTATAAATTACTGTTATGTTGGTTTTCTTCATTGTCTTAATTTATCATTTAAATTCTTTAAAAAAAGAGCATAAAAGACCCGCTCTCCCAAAAGGTTGTCATTATTCATCACTATACAGTATACGTGACTTTAGGGTAAACAATCAACAAAACAAGTTTGTTGAGTAATTCACAACGGCGTCGAACGCGGCTCAACCAATCAAAATCAAGGACCGGAACTATCCGTTTTATAATAAACTATTTGCATTAAGTTCTTAATCAATTTAACTAATTCATTTTCTTAAATGTGACCTTTTTACTTGTATCCTTATGAACCTTTTGTAGGTCCCCGCTAAATCGAACCAATGGCGGCATACGATCAGCGGCGAAGGTCTCGCGCATGTTCCGTCCTTTCTAGGCTAAAGGGATTTTGGATTAAATGCAATACACTTTCTCATATGTATTAACTCGTTATTTCATCTGACTCCAAAAATGAAAAGGTTTTAATGATATCTGTGCATCATTAAATGTGAGCGAGTGTTTGACTATTCCTTGTAACCATTAGCTAAATGAACAATGTCAAAGTCAATTAGAATAATCAAATGTAACAATTTATTATGTCGGGTAAAGTATCATGCCAATTTCACAATCAGTTCAAAGATAATCAATACAATAACATCGAATGCTCTAGGATAAGAGAAATGCAAACCCAACATTTTAAGAAATACATGAGGCTGAGTTTTGGGCACTCAACCTCATGGGCTCTCAGAATTACAGAGAAGCCTCGAGCTTTTCACTGCAGTCCATTAAGTAGCCAGAATGTTTTCACATGTAAACCTGCTAATTTGCATTAAGAAGTTACACCTCTTTGGGTGAGGGGAAAAGAGACCATTTGCCTTTCTTTGAGTCAGTTATCTCTAAACTCTTAAAAACCTTAGTACCTTGTGTTTTTACTCTTTGGGAATGAGACCATTGTACCAGTCACACTGAGACCTTTAAAATGATACTAAACACAATACTTAATCATTCACATTAAAACCATATATATTCTTGTGTGAGTTAAGTGTTACTGAGAGAGAGAGAATGCAGATGAAGTGAGACTTGTCCCAAAGGAAGAGGGGGAGGGTGTCAAATGTTAATTTTCCCACAAGATTCTTTGTTTCATAGACCACTGGTCATTCTTTAACCAGTTCTTCAAATTTCCAGCCTTACACTTTAAATGATTACTCTTTGTTTTAAAATATTTTTTTCTGTAAAACACTATTTAGTATAAAATGATCTATAGAAATAAATTTGCCTCGCTCAGATCTTTACATTCTCTTCCTAATTGCATTATCTACGAAAGAACATTACAGACACGGTGTGATCACCATGGGAAAATCTCAGAGTAAAACTGGGAGTTGTGAAAAATATGATACACCGGTGTTTTGCCAGATGAGAAGTTTATCTATGTATCATCATTTTACTCTTTTAATTCATTTCATAACTGCATCATATATCTATTTTAATTTCTTTTAAATAACTGTTTTAATTTTCCTTGCTTTTATTTGTGATTATTTTAATTATTTTCTGTAAAGCACTTTGAATTACCATAGTGTATGAAATGTGCAATATAAAATTGCCTTGCCTCTTCTACGAAGGATGTGTATGATGCTGCCTTAAAATCTGGCCAAAATAACGTGCCTTTTGAAGAAACACGATTAATTTTAAGCCCTAGGTTTTGGACCAGAGCCACACTGGTCTCTTCAGCGAGAAAACCCCATGCAGCAGAATTCATCCAGGTGTATTTTTAGTTGGAGGAGGTAAAAATTCTCTAAACTCCACAACTGAGGTGAGCTGGATTCAGTCTAATGGATTCGCCCGGCTCATTGAGCCTCATGAAGTGACACTAACGTGCTTTTACCACACAGTCTGTATTCACACACTCACTCAGGCCGTGTGTGTGTAAGTGGGCCAGACTGTTTGGAAGGGCTAAGAGTCTCACTGTCAGAAACCATTTTCTCATTCTGCTTTACCTTCCTGTCCTGCGTGATCCTGATAAAGAAACTCCCTCAGCGTGAGTGAAGCGATTCCCACCATGCCACTAAAAACCCACCACGCCGCAGAGAAAGAACCACATGCTTAATACAATATGGCATTCATATGAAACACACAGAACACAGTCCCAGCGGTGGAAACCTGAAGGCTGCTAGTTCCATCTCTGACAGAAAGAAAACTTTCTGCAATTAAAAAACAAAACTTTATTTTATTTATTTTTTATACTGTTTTAAAAATGAGGACGACCTCAAAATTGATTTTTTTTTGTCAGGTTTAGCTCACTTCTGGGTGCAGATTTGTCCCCAAAGTATGGTTATGTAGGTGTATGCAAACACACGCGCGCAGAAATGTCTGTTTCCATCAGCAGACAATATTTATGCAGATAATCACCTATTATCTGTCATTCTCTGGATGTCGTGATGTTATCGTCCTGGAGCGTCTCTTTTAAAATAGAGACGTGGTGAGTAACGCAGACGTGTTGTTGTGTAGACACGAATAAAACCAGCACAACATCATCAAACTTCTACAGTATGGGGTTGTTTTGTTTGGGTTTGGGAAAGTTTGTAGAGAGGCAGGCATGTGTGTGTGTGTGTGTGAGAGAGTGAAGCTGTTTGACACGACGATCTGAGAGCGCTGTCTGTAAGCCTGGATAATTACCCTCCACCTGTCTCTCTCTCTCTCCACCTGACTGTCTGACAAACACACCGTGGTAACTGTACCACCTGAAACTTGTCACATCTGACAACACACACTCACTACCTAACTATCAGTCAGTCTTACTACCTGTCTGTCTGTCTGTCTACCTGCATACCTGTCTGTCTGTCTGTCTATCTATGTATTTATCTGTATGGCTACCTTTCTTTCCATCTACCTGTCTGTCTATCTAGCAACCTGTCTGTCTGTCAATGCATTTATCTGTCTGTCTGACTACCTATCTTTATACCTACCTCTCTGTCTATCTAGCAACCAACCTGTCTATCTACGTATTTATCTGTCTGTCTACCAATCTGTCTATCTATCTATATACCTACATACCTGTTTGTCTGTCTATTTATTTATCTGTATGACTACCTATCAGTCGATATACCAACATGTCTGTCTGTCAACCTACCTATACTGTCTGTCTGTCTATATATCTATCTGTTTGACTACCTATCAGTCTATCTACCAACCTGTCTGTCTGTCTACCAATCTGTCTATCTATATACCTACATACCTGTCTATCTATCTATCTATCTATCTATCTATCTATCTATCTATCTATCTATCTATCTATCTATCTATCTATCTATGTATATTTATCTGTATGACTGCCTATCAGTCTATCTACCAACATGTCTGTATACCAACCTGTCTGTCTGTCTGTCTACCTACATATGTCTGTCTATATATATATATATATATATATATATATATATACACTGTATATATATATATATATATATATATATATATATATGTATATGTATTTATCTGTCTGTCTATCCATCCATCCATCCATCTACCAACATAGCATTTGTCTCAATTTGTCCCCATTTCAGAAGATTACAGAAAAATATAAGCATCTTCACCTCAATATCAGAAATGAATCACCTAGACAAAAACTTTTCTAGACCGCCGACTTGTTGAGATGTTGAGTGTCAACAGACCTTCTTCTTTGTGCGGCACACATGACATGCTCAAACTTTTTAATGACCAAACTCCAGCTGGAGCTTGTAGAGGCCCAGTGAGGTGTGTGTGAGGCGAGCAGGAATCTGACCGGGCGGCTGGCGCTCTTCACAGAAGACGTGGAGGAGCGTCTTCTAGAAGCTCATTAGAGGAGCCCATATGTCGGGAGAGAGAGAGTGAGCGTGTGGGTCTTCGTTTTCATGTCGCACGCCACCGTAGTCGCCTGCCACTTCATGCTCCGCAGCGGCACAAACACTTTCATCTGTAAACGTGATGCGTTATAATTGAGATGCGACCGCCAAGATGTGGTGACATTTAGCGCCTGATCGAAACGTTTGCAACGTTTGTCCCTGCAGACTTTACACACAGCAATTCAGAGCTGTAATTAGAGAAGTGAAACTCCATCCATCCAACCTAACAGTGATTTTTTGGGGGACGCTCGTTTGCTGCAAAAATAAAACGAGGGAATAATCAAACATCTCTTTTTAAAGTTGCTCCAGTTTGGTTGCGGCTCAGAGATTTTGCCATCTGCCTGCGCCCGGGCAAGCATCAGCAAGGCCTGTCAACCTTCAAACCTCAAGGATTTTTGAACTTTTTTTCCAAACTTTTGCTTATCTAGTTAAAAATTGTAGGAATAATTTTGAATTACAAATCATTTTAATTCTAGTTCCAATTTGCAATTTTGCATCCTGTCTGCTATCTCAACTCAAATTCAGGAATTGAATTGTAATGTAAAGCCATTCTCAATTTATTTCTGAATGTTGCACAGCTGTAGCTGCTATGAACATGTTTAATATTAACTTGAACTAACTTGCTTGTCAAGATACCTTGTACATATGAATTTGTTTCTTTCCAGACCAATAAAATGTGTGCACCCATAACACTGTGTAACAGTGACACAACCACAGCCAATTAGAAAATGTTTATAATGGAATGATGCAGAGCTAGATTCAGACCAATGAGAAGTCACGTTTTTCCATAAATGGCCGCTCTGTTAGCGAAGTGTTTCCACCACACTGAGGTCGTTTTCACAGTCCCTGATAAAAGATTTAACGCCTGCTCAAGAGAGTCTGTGATCCAGATACTTGATTCAGAGTCCAGACCACCGTACAGGAACATAAAACACATTGGAAACTAAAACAATTTAAATATTATTAATAAACATATGCGACCCTGAGTCTGGACCACAAAAGTATTATGTGTCCATTTTTTAAAAGTGAGATTTATACATCACCTGAAAGCTGAATAAATAAGCTTTCCATTGATGTATGGTTTGTTATAGGACAATATTAGGCCGAGATACAACTATTTGAAATTGGGAATCTGAGGGTTAAAAAAAAATCGAAATATTGAGAAAATCGACTTTAAAGGTTTCCATTTACACTTACAAAAATACAATTTTTATATATTTAAGGTAGGAAATTTACTAAATATCTTCATGGATCATGATCTTTACTTAATATCCTAATGATTTTTGGCATAAAAGAAAAATTATAATTTTGACCCATACAGTGTTTTGTTGGCTATTACCACAAATATACCCGTGCGACAAGCCATTTACAGCTCAACAAATTTAAACTGAGCTCATTTACTGTACTTATTTTTCACTTCTGTATCGACATTTTTATTTTGCTGATGAAAGCAAAGGCTACATAATATAACAGATCATTTACATAATCCAATCAAACCCAAATAGATCAAATCTAATCCAACTGAATATTCCATTTTTTTTTACTAATAATACATAAAATCACATCACATTACAGGATGCCTGAATCTTACATATGAAATAAAGTTGAGTTTATAAGGTACCAGAAGATTTAACGTAGGTCTCTCAAACCAGTCAGATCCAGTGATCAGTTCCTCCTCTACAATATCATCCACCACATAAACAACACCAATCAGCCAATCAGAATGGAGCTGCCGCTGTCCGTCAGCGTTTGACCTTCTGATGTGTACTGCGACATGAGACCACACGTTTAGAGAATGTGTGTATCTGTACACACACACTTTGAGGTGTTCACTGTGCCAGTAGAGTGTGTTGAATGTGTAAGTGTGTGTGTCAGTGCAGATAAACAGCTGGCTGCTGTACACACCGGACAGTCTGTCTATGGCTCTTATCTTCAAAGAGTCAGTGAATCGCTGCAGGCCTGCGACACGCGCCAACTGACCCAGTCAAACCAGTGCCAACCTGGACTGGAAGAGACGCCCGCCAACCCGTCAGACTGCGCTAACAAACAAACACTGTTCACACTCAGTCAAATCATATCAGAAGTGAACTTCACTGTCCGCACATCCATTAATCAACTCTGAGTTCAATGATATTATAATATGATATTTTAAATTTTATAATATATATTATTTTTTAAATACATCAAATTTACAATATATATACAAACTATATAATTATACTACATTATATTTTAAATATATTAACTATACAATACAATATATTTTATTTAGACAAATATAAAATAAAGAAATATAATAAATAAATAAACTTATTTATCTTTCAATATATAACAATTTATTTAAAATATTATAGGCTACTATATATATATATATATATATATATATATATATATAAAAAATACTATATACTGTATATATATATATATATAAAATACTATATACTGTATATATATATATATATATATATATATATATATATATATATATATATATATATATTATGAAAAATAACTTTAGTTAGACGCGATTAATCGATTTGACAGTACAATATATTTTATGTATACAAATATAAAATAAAGACATATAATAATAAATATAAAACTTATTTATTTTTCAATATATAACAATTTATTTAAAATATTATAGGCTACTATATAATTTTATATATATATATATATAAAATACTATATACTGTATATATATATATATATTATGAAAAATAACTTTTGTTAGATGCGATTAATCGATTTGACAGTACAATGTATTTTATGTATACAAATATAAAATAAAGACATATAATAATAAACATAAATCTCTTATTTATTTTTCAATATATAACAATTTATTTAAAATATATATATATATATATATATATATAAAAATGAAAAATAACTTTTGTTAGATGCGATTAATCAATTTGACAGCACCAATTTAAATGTATAAAAATTTACATTTATAAATATGAACATTTTGTATAATACTTTACGAATCAAAACACATGTAAATATTTTAAAGCAGCCCTGTCCACAAAAACAGATAGATCTACTGCAGCATAAAAGACTTTAGAGTGGTTTACACGCACTATACACACTCTGTCACAGCGCTCATGACATGACATGAATAATGTAAAAGCATCCAGTAACAAAGACAGTCTGTCCAAAACAGACACTCCACACAACAGAATCCATATCAATCACCTTGGGCCCTTAATTTATGCTAATGCAATGCAAAGCCATTGCAGCTGATAGGTGGCTTCTTGCATCAGCAGTGCGACTTCCAGAACTATCCAGAAACTTCAGCTATTTGATGTCATCTTTATGAATGCATGTACCTCTGTGGCATTCAATGGAAAAGCCCAACACGTCTAGCACCATCACATCTTTCACTAAATTAGGCATTTTACCATCAGCAAGGGCTTTTCTGTCCCTAAAGACAGAGAGACCTATAGATCATCCAACCTTTTCTATCTTTTCTGACCCCAATTTCATCCCAGTGACCCTCTTCTCATTGGCTCTGTGAAGCCCTCGGCCTCTTTTCTGGTCTCTGACAGATATTGTGGCGTAGTGTGTGAGAGAGGCGTGTCATTTAGTCTGCGATGGGCTGAAGCTTCATCTGTGCTCAATAGCAGCTCTCAAAGCTTCCATCAGTGGCACAAAGGCTTCCTGCTGGGGATTTCCTCTGAAAAGGTTCCTGCAACAACACTTCTGATGAATAATACAAAACTGGAGAACTTGCCCAGGTCTTGGTGGACTTTACTTGTCACAGAAACATACAGTGGCCCAAAGAATGTTATGTAAAAATGGAGGAGGTCTGTTAAAATCACACGCAAAACATACTGCATCCCTTAATCAAAAGAGAATAAATATAAATATATATATATATATATATATATATATATATATATATATATATATTTGGCAAAAAGCAACAATTAAATGGTTCTAAAACTAGGTTCAAATATACTGTTGATCTTCATTTTAAATTACATCTATAATCTCAAAAATATAAGAAATTATATTTTGCATAGAAATCAAGCCTAAAAATCTTAGATTGTCCTCAAAATATTTTTTTGTCTTCATTTTAAACTACATCACTTTACTCCTATGTCTTTTAATGAAATGTTTAGCTTGACATTTTTGGGGGACAAATCTATAAACCATTTCTTCTTTATCTTTAAGAATGAGTTTTCCCTCAAATTAAAATAGGCTCAAAATATATTTGTCTATGCTTTCACTCATAACAAACATAAATTTTTTGACAAAAATCCCACTTGCTTTGATATTTTGTATGTAATATAATGACATTTCATCCTATGTTTTGCTTGAAAATTGCTTTTTCAATCTGTATTTCAATCTCACTTGCTAAATGACATTCAGCCATTAGGAAAGTAATCATTTAAAAAGTAATAATTTTCCATTAATAAAATGAAGCATAAAGATTTTAGATGGTCCTCAAAATATTATTCGTCTTTATTTTAAACTATACTGAAAATTGATCTTTAAAAGAAATCATACATGCTTCCGTATTCTGCATGCAATTCATTTTTAAGAGTGACTTTAGTGTCAAATCCCTCTTAGGGCCTCTAATGTGAGAGACGAGTATGAAAACATTCGGTCTTTGAAATCTCCCCAAACATGCAGGTAATCTTTGCATGTGACGTCTCATGGAGCGTGAACGCTTCTAAATCAGATGTGTGTGGATTAGAGGAGCGTCTCTGAGCTCCACGGAGCCTGTCAGGTTGAGAAGGCCGAGCACAAAGCGTGTGATTTCAATATGAATGGAGCGGTGGAGGGAAGGACACGGCTCTCGCAGTGGGGTGACTTCCCTTCTGAGCTGCGTTCTTCATCACAAACACACGCGTGCTGAAAACACACCACAACTTCTGCATGCTGACAAGCAAAACACTTTACTTTCATATCTGCTCTTCATGAACATGTCAAAGAGAGGATCACTGCAGAGATGAAATGTTAGGGGACCTATTATACCCCTTTTCAAAGTCTTGTTTTTGTGGTCTACTAGAATAGGTTAAAAAAAAAAAAATCACACATTATTTTCCACATATTCTATATTGTTGCGGCTCCTCTCTTCCCAGTCTGTCAGTAGCGCTCTGTTTAGTTCCTGTCTCTATGAAGCCCCTCCTTCAAGCACAATGTGCTCTGATTGGTCGGCTGGACCAGTGTGTTGTGATTGGTCAAGCACTTTGAACGCATTTTGGAAATGTCACGGCCCTTTCACACTACTAACTGAACTCAACCAGGCCCCGCCCTTTATTTTGCATATGCCTTAGGCGGGATTTATTTAAATGAGGGATATTGTGAAAACGACAGATTTTGTAGCTAGGATGGGTCGTTAAACTAGTCTAACAACACATGCTTTAGGAAGATTTATGAGTAATAATAATTGCATTAGAGACATTGCACATAAATTGTGATTATTCAATATGTAGTGGAATGCTTTAGACTACTATTTTCCCTTGGGGTGCACAATATATATATATATATAAAAAAAAATGATATCAGTATCTGGCTTAGTGCGATTGACAAATTGTGCAGGGTGCTTTAATTAAATAAATATATGTGTGTCATTTACACACGTGTATTTCATGATACAGTGCTTCAAGGTCTCGTTTACTCTAATTCAAGCCATTCTGAGACACTGTGAGCAACACGTGTGTAAATCAACATAAAGTCCTTCTCTCTGAAACCAGCAGCGCATTTGTTTATTTTCTGGCAATCAGTCAAAATAAAAGCTTGATGGAACAAATAAAGAAGTAAATTGAAGTAATCAATAAATCACAATAAACTCACTGGTTTGAGGTGAGTTAGTCTTGTAAAGACTAAACTCAATTATGAACACACAAATGTTTTTTTCTTCTCCAAATCATTCAGCCCTAAATGGATTTAGCACTTAAACCCTTTAAAAGTAAAAAGTAATTAGTACATTTTTTTTGGCTCTTTTCAAGATTATTTTCTATGCAGATGCACTGCACAACAAAATCACCCCAATCAAGAAAGCATGGCTGCGTCCAAAATCACATACTTCCCTACTATATAGGCGAAAAACAGTGTGTGACAAAGAAGTATGTCTAATATAAAAGAGTAGACAAAAAGTACCCGGATGACCTACTACTCCCGATCTGATTCTGAAGTGTGATACGATGGACACTTTACTATCCCATGAGGCCACAGGAGAGGATCAGTGAGCGGCAGTGAAGCGACGTAACTGACGCTGGTAGGTCACATGATAATGACAACATGGCAAATGTAGTACAAGCGAATTATATTCATACTACAAACATTCATTCTATATAGATACTTTTTCAGCGCTCGCTGAAGAGTTATTCAAGTAATATGGTGCAACTTCCTGTATTCTTTCATATCGCAATACATATGGCAGAAAAACAATGCCAGTTTTTTGCAAAATCACACAGCCCTGGTTTGCACTCTCGGGTCCATCTGCCGCACGTGGAGCCCCTGAAATGACAGATGAGTCTCGTTGTCTCCTCCTCTGTCATTATTCTGTGTTATTCTCTAATGCTGACGGGTTGCAGAGGTCCGCAGCTTCCCGGGGCTCCGGCGTAAATCTCCCAGAGCACCTGCCTGTAATTTGACTGCTAATCCCTGTGAGCGGGGCCTCTGTCCCTCCGTCACTGCATTACAGCCATTATAAGCTTTAGCCAGCCACATGACATGCTCTCGTACACACCGCAAATTAAATGCAAATACAGCCTCTTTCTGGACATAATGAAAATGACCTTCGCTGCCATGCAAGAGTGAATCAGACACTGATTTTTGTTTGGAACGACAGACTAGTGCAATGGTTTATCACTGACTAATACTGTTATCTATGGAGGGCAGTGGCAGATATGGACTAATGCAATATTTAATCATAGGAATGGAGATACACAATTCAACACTTTTTCACACTTGCATATTCTCAAAATTCAATAAAATATTTGGAAAGACAAGTTTCTCTTTCTCAAAACAGTACTTTTCGTATTTATTTTCAACACTATATAATTATACTCACTCTAACAAACATATTTTAATAAAATGTTTTGCTTCTTTTGAAAATTGAAATTTAAAAAAAAAACTATAAAATAACCCATTTGCTTTTGACAATGAAAACATTGATTCTTGAATCATAATTTGGTTGAACAGACAAACAATAACTTTGATAAACGTAACAAAGATGTTGCAAACGTCTGTTCAAATGTTGATTGCATACTGTTTTTAATCAATTGCATGCACTAAAAAATTTAAACAACATGCTAGTGCCATTTGAAACATAAGCAGAGACCGTGGAAGCATAAGAGCGTCTGGAGCCTGGTGTGGCGTACCTGTGTGGGTCCCGGCGGTCCAGGTCAAGGTCAGTGTTTGCTGTTTGACGTCCCTTTGCCGTGACTGTTGGTCTTACTGCACACCTGGATGCTGTCGCCAGATTCAGGCTGTAACTTAACGGTCGGAACGGTGAAGATAGAAGACACTGAAAAACAACGACAGATTCAGTCTATGAAATCTTCTTTGACAAAAGACAATGTAAAATATAACATCATCATGTAAAAGGGAGGGGAAAACAATAGTATTGTGATGATGATGATGATGATGATGATGATGATGTTGATGATGATAATGACAAGAAAAATATTGTTGAAAATTAGGAAATCAATAACTGAGAAATTCTAAATAGATCCAGAAAGAAATGATGAATCAAACTCTAAAACAAACTCATTCCTTTATCTATAGGAATTTAAAAGAATTATTCAAAAATATTCATTAATTCATTAACCAATCCAATCAGCATTGAGATAATTTTTTTTTACAAACATTGATTTAAAACAATAAAAAACAATAAAAAAAGATAATTAATTTAATTAATAAATTTAATTAGCTATCCCATGAAGCGCTGTGAACTACATATGGGGAATTTTATAACAGTTGTATTGGGAAGAATAAACACTACAGTAAACCAGGAACAAACTGCATGAGGCACTAACCAATAGCTATTTATAGATAAACAAGAATATATAATATATATAGTATTTCATAATTAATTCATCAAAGCCGTTTCTACTGCATTATATTCCCGGGGAACGAAATGTCACTATCTCAGATTCACACACACCAGAGTCAAACCCTATTTACTGCATTCAAGAAGCCAGTGACCCTGTAAAGCTGCTTTAAACACTGATAAACCCTGATAATAAAAAACGTGAGTGTTATCCGTCATGCTCCCACTGTAACGGTTTCATTGTGATGAGCTCAAAACATCCCAGATGTGTTTGTCACTTCAGAAAGACCCAGAGCTGTAGTGTGTCAAAACACACACACACAACATGTAGTGTATACTATTGATTAAAACCAGTATGCAATCAACATTTGAACAGTTGTTTGTGTATATTTGTGTATGTACAGTACATGTGCAACATCCATACTAATGGTTCTTGCTATAACAAGCAGCACTAGTCAAGATAAATATGAGCCATTTCATTTAATAAACGTCATAAATCCTGCTGCATTTTCCGTATCAATCAAAGCCGGAGCTGAAATGTTAATTACTCGTCCAGCTTCCCCCAAACAGCAACCGTTCTCTTTTGTGATTGAACCACAAGCGTATATGAAACAACAGAATTAATTTTCCCTTCATTCTTCTGCTTGAAAAGCGGCGCTGCGCTCTGTGCGTCAAAGATCCGCCTCCACGCCTGAGTCCCGCCTTCCTCCCGAAAACAACCTGCTGTGAGCTGATAACAGGATTAATTCAGCTCCGACTCCTAATCTGTCAAATTAAAAACCTCATTCTCGTATTCAAATGACTTGCCCGACGCTTGTCTTCAGCAAACGCCTGTTTTCTGTAGCGCATAACATGTGTAGGACTAAATGTGCCTGTGCTGCAGTTTTGTCTGTCTACTAACCGAGGCATAAAAGAAGATCAGCGGCTGTGGAGGTCTCACGTGTGGATTATGGATACGTGTCGCTTTAGACATGACAAAAGCGGCCAGAATGACCCGAATCTCAATGCTTCTGCAAGTGTTGAACTCCAACGCTTTATTAAAGTCGGCATGAAACGGAAGTTGCAATCTTTTCATTCCTATTGTGACATATATCTGAGTGAAACAGCTTCTCGAACAAGAGCAAATGTGGGGCGAGGTTTGATTCTGTACATTTGCTATTGGTGGATGATCTCATGTGAGTGACAGGTTGATCCCGCCCTCACGCCAGTAAACACATCATCAGAGAAGAGATGAGCTGCAAGAGGGAGGGGAAGTTATTTTGATGAAAGATGAAATTAATTATTATAATAAATACAGAAAATACTGCATAAAATAGCAAGAATGGTTCATTTTGATTTCATGGTGACTTTAATGTCGCATCAGAGCTGCTCGTGGTCAGTCAGGGATATTTCAACAGTATCTGGGCTTCGATGCGTCAATGAATGACAATAAAGAGAAAGCTTAAAGACCTCCCGTCTCTTTCAGCGCTGCGCTCGGTGACTTTTGTCTTCTGGTCAGTATTTTCACAGCGATCTTACGCATTTATGAATAAACGGCTCGTTTTCAAATCTTCCCAGTCTACTGACATTTGTTAAGACATCTGCTTCAAACATTCGTTAACTTTACAAGATGTAAATCTACTTCACCAGCGTAATTACTCCTGGACAGCAATGCCATAGAAATATACAGAGCGACCGCAAAAACGGAAGTTCAAAGACAGTATTGTAAAGATGCGCTTGTTTCTCTGGCGTATAAGGTCTATAGTGTTTCTACAGTAGATGTTCTGGTAATCTTACATGTCAGATGTCCATTATTGCATCAGTGCTGGGAAGATTACTTACAACTTGTAGTCCGTTACTGAATACAAATGACAAAAAACAACTGTAGTTAGTAACACAATCTATTAAATTACTCATTTAATGTAATATAATCAAACTACTTTTAGATTACTTTTCACAATTTGTTTATCACATTGCTTTGAATAGGATAATTGTTCCATACTTTGTTTTTCACTTTATTTTTTTATCAGATTTTCTTTGTTTCAGGTTCTTTAGTTTCTGTAGGACTCTTTGATACACTGCCCAACTCAAACTTTGTAACAATCGGAAAAATATGCATCAACCAATCAGAATCAAGAATTCAACACTGCTGACAATAACCAATTCCTGCATATTTGGATTTTGCAAATCAAGAAAAAGTGTCAGTCGGTTGGTCTCCAGGGGAAAGTGAAGCACGTCAGCTCATGGAGAAACCGGGAACATGAGTCGTGACAAGGCAGAAACGTGATGACTGTGCAATCTTTGTGAATTACCATCAGAGAGATCACCATCACCACAATGAGCTCAAATTGAACGGCGTTTGGTATTCAGTTCCAGACACGCATCAATAAGACAGCATGTTTAACAGTAGGAAAGAGTGAGAAGAGGCAGAGTGTAAAATGCTGATGAAGGAAGGCAGTAGATGGAGGAAAACACAATGGATTCCTCACAAACTTCCTAATGCGCAGTACACACTGTACACAGGCATAATAATGAAAACCTGCACAGTCTGCACTGTACACTACATCTGATACACATATAACATGTGAAAGTGTGCAGTCATAAATAATGAAAAGGAGAAATAAAGACTTAAAGTTTGATTTATGGCAAGAGACGGCCTAAGAGACGGATACGACTGAAATGGAGATAGATACATAGACAGACAGACAGATAGATATTAAAAATTGATCAAAACAAATGAAAAAATTATATGTACACTACAGTATATGAATAAAATGATACAGTATTCTGTGCAGTGTGCTCTGATTATGTTGTACGGCATTATGTACTTTTGACAAATGTAGTAGGTAACTGGAGTGTCCACTGCAAAATTAGTGTGAGTAGTCCGGTCCAGCAGTGTGTCAGTGTGAAGTCAGTAATGCAGTGATGTGATGCGGGTGGACTCACTGTCGGTCAGTTCCCAGAGTCTCGGGGGCAGATGGACGAAGTACTCATGGTGGAGGGCCGCCTGGGCCGAGACACGGTTCTTTGGGAAGCACTGGAGAAATCTGGAAGCCAACTCTTCAGCGTGATCTACATAACCCAGCCTGCCAACACACACACACACACACACTTAAACATACAGATGATACAGAGCCAAGATCACCACACACACACTCACTGCTCGCATCTCTCTGTCAGCTTCGCTCCCGCTGACGTGCGGCTGGAAAAATGTTTGTTGACTTTTTTGGAGTGGAAAATGCAAAGTGAGTTTTCACCCTCAAACGTCCTCTAAACTGCAAAGACAAAGACCGACACAAACACACCTGCATTCTGCACTGGGAACAGAGAAACACATGAACACAGCAGATCTTTAGATGCTGCGCTCTCAATAAGTGTAGAGATGTGCTGTGGTCTGTAAATTAAACCAAGATACTGGTAATGATTTTAGGATGAATAATTTACATCACAATATAACAAAGATGGTCTGAGATCACGGCCTTATTTATCTGACAATGACTAGTCTAGTTAATCGTCTGGTCTTCTGTCCAAGAACCGCCTACTTACAGAGTGTGTGATTGACATGTGAAGTGACCAATCACAGTTCGTTTGGTGTGTGTTGCTTAGGGCCGGTTTATCTGAAATAACACCAGTATGGATAAAAAAAGGACATCATTTAGCTTGCACTAAAAATACTAAATTATTTTTTTTTTTTTTTAGAAATTAATTCTTCATCTAGGATCCATTAGAATGATTAAAAGTGACAGTAAAGACAATTATAAAATTACAAACAAATTATATTTAAAATAAATGCTGCTGTTTAAATAACATTTCTTATATCGTTCTATTCATCAAAAAAATCCTAGAAATAAAATCTCACCATTTCAACAAAAATATGATCTTTTCAAACTAGTATGAATACTATACTTATTATCAACTGTTTTCAACATTGATAATAGTCCGAAATGTTTCTTGAGCAGCAAATCAGCATATGAGAATGATTTCTGAAGGATCATGTGACACTGAAGACTGGAGGAATGATGGTGAAAATTCAGCTTTAAATCACAGGAATAAATTACATTTTAAAATATATTCAAATAGAAAACAGTTATTCTAAATTGTAATAATATTTCACATTATTACTGGTTTTACTGGGTTTTTTTAAATACATTTTTTGACACTTTTCAGCAGTGGTGTAAAATCAGAATTTCTTTTCATAAATCTGGATTATTTCACAGACAAAACGAATCTATAGGCTTCTGTTTGCATCTGAAGCTCCCACTCGTGTTCTCATGCTTCTGCTAGTTCAGATGTGTGTTAATCGGATGAGATCAGAAACTTCACAAAACTTCAGATTATGAGGAAAAGACCAAGGTCATTATAGTTTTACATTTATTTTTCATTTTAACTTGAATAATCTTTTTTTTAATATTTATTAAGTTTCAGCTGAGATGTAATTTGTTTAAATGATTTTGACTGTTTCCTTGTTCAGGAGCTGTAAAAAACTATTTACAATAAGTTTATTAGTTAATGCTTTAACTAACAATAAGCATTCCATTTGTTACAGTATTTATATCAGTTAATAAAATACAGTTAATCAGCTCAGGTCCATTAAATAATATTAACAAATCTTTTACTATAAATAATGTATTAGTGAATATTGAATTTAACATTAACACTAAGATAAAAAAATTCTTTAGAAGTAACATTGTTAGTTAATTTTGTTGTTTACTAATGTTAACAAATGTAACTTTACTGTCGTGTTACTGAATATTTATTATTATAAGTGTTATTGCTCAGATGTTGCTCGTTCATAGTTTTCACTGATGTTCGTTTATCTCAGATGTTTCTCCTAAAAGTATGAGTATAAAGCTATAAAAAAAATATGATGTGAAATAAATTTGATGAGAAATGTCATATTGAGATTTCTCAATATGATTTTGATTTTCAACATTGTCAAGATGTTTGCTGAAACTCAGAAGCATCTGTGAAGTAGATGATTTGAGCAAAAGTCTTCATCTAAGGTCAGTGACGTGCAGGAGAAATTATTGAGATATTCAAAAGATTTCAGGTGATTTGCAATATAAAATGGTGAAAACCCTGTGAGAAACAGTGACATTACAGCATCTAAAACACTTTGCCATTCACACAAAAGTAAAATGGGTGTTATAAAAAGCTATACAAAAACACACAAACATACAAAAAAAAAAAAATAGTTGTGGTCACTTACTTATTCCAGGCTTGTCTGAGTTTCTTGGGACTGTAGACAGTGAAGCGATCTGCAGATGAGAGACAAACGACAGATGAATAACTCTTCTGCTCACCAAAACGGCATTTATTTAATAAAAAATACAGTAAAATCAGTAATATTGTTAAGTATTATTACAATTTTAAATGACTGTTTCCTATGTGAATATATTTTCCCTGTGATCAAAGCTGAATTGTCAGCATCATTACTCCAGTCTTCAGTGTCACATGATCCTTCAGAAATCATTCTAATATTATGATTTGCTGCTCAAGAAACATTTCTGAATATGATCAATGTTGAAAACAGTCGTGCGGCTTCAAATTTTTGTGGAAACCGTGATAAATCTTTCTTTTTAGGATACTTTGATAAATAGAAGCAAAAATAAAACATAATTTTAATTTTTAATCATTGATATTTCGATATGGTCTTTACTGGCACTTTTGATCAATATAATGTGCCCTTGTGAAATAATTTTTATTTTTTTATTAAGAAGTTAAACTGTTACGGACCCCAAACTTTTAAACAACTTTGGTCAGTGTGATATAATAATAAAATAATGAGTCGAGAAATAAATGATATTCTGCACAGCTGATATTCATTCGTCATGCTGGGTATTCTAATAATATTTTGAAATTGTTTTCATTTTTTTAATATCCATTTTAATATTAGTTAAAGTTTTATTAATTTTGTTGTGCGTTTTTTTTTTACAGTTTTTTATTTATTTTATTCAAATGTTGCCTATTTTTTAAGGTAAAGTTTATTTTATTTCAAGCAACACAAATGTTTTTTTATGGCTTTGGTTTTAGTTTTAGTTTACTATAATAACCCCAAAAGGTATTCTATAATACAGCAAATGTGCGTCTGCACACAGTAAACATCCTCTATACTCTTTGTTCTAGATGTTGCATCATTAGTTTGGCCTCCTGCGGACTGGATCAATACACACCGTCCGCTCGGGAATTCAGGTATATGAAACATCAGCACACACACACACACACACACACACACACACACACACACACACACACACACACACACACAATCAATGCCCCTTATATAAAACCCAGCAGCTCTATGACCCCAAACCCCACAACCCATCGCTAACACTTCATCAAGAGTGAGTATTCAATAACAGCACACTGGGAGAACGGAATGGTATATTTACACAGCAGAAACCCCTGTGATCAGCTCTCGTACGGTATTATTGGATATGAACTGTGTCTCAGCTGGTCCTAGTGTAGAAGAGCAGTAAACACTGTCCTCTGCTGCTGCAGCACTGAACTACACCTCTTCAAAAACACGCTTTTCTCTTCTTAAAATACACATCTAAGTGTTATCTCTGATAAATCTCCACTTCTTAGCAGAACTTGCAAACACCAAACTTTAGTTTTATTCCTATCTATATTCTGAAGGTGTTTTTTATTATATATTTATTTATATTTTTGAAAAAATCCTAAAACCCTGGTGAAAATGTTTGCAATTCCTACTGCAATCAATCAAATGGGAAAGTATGGTGATATCTATTGATCTACATATTTTTTTTACCCTATTCAACCTCAAGCCATTGTGACTTTCAAAATGCAAATAAGGCTTCATCACAGAATAACAACCTTTTTTTTTTACCTTTATCGATTAAATGCATTGTTGAACAGAGCGTTTTAAAAGTTCAGTTGATGGTGTTTTACTGAGATTTACTGGACGCTCAGTGGTTTATGAAGGTCACCTTGAGGAACATCACAACTGGAGGATTGAACTGCAGAGGGAACATTCAGGCTGTGTCTGAAATCGCTCCATACACACTTAAATAGGGCACTATTTGAAGGGAACAGCAATTTGTAGTGGTGTCCGAAACCATAGTGGACGTTATTGAGTGCAATCATTCAATCCCATAATGCACCGTAATAACGAGTGTACAACCAATGTAGACTCAACAGCTAGAGAATACCCATAATGCACTGTGAGGGTCCTGCTAAATAAATTCCTGTATCTCTCCAGAAGATGGCGCAGAAGCTGAATCATCCATACATTCATTTCCAAACCGCTGGTTCAATGTGGCTACAACGTAATATCATACGGGTATAAATTCCTTTTTAATTGATTAAATTGTTTAATTAAGGGATAGACATGCTAGTTTTCATGACAGAGTTCAAGATATCTTTTCATCACAACTGGAGCTGCCAGTTTGCCAAGTTTTAAATGATTATTAAACAGAAACTGCAAAAGCGGCAACATTATTTAAATAAATATAACTACATTGTCATATTACATTACATTAAAAAATATTAAATTACTCATATCATGAAATAAGATTTTGTTCATATCACCCAGCTCTATCCCAACCTGTTCAGAATAGTTAAAGATTAAAGTACCCCTGTGGTGAAAATCCAGCTTTTAATGTTGTTTATATGTCGGTGTGGTGTTTTAATATGCTTTAAGACAAACCATGTGCAAATTCATAAGTCAACACCATTGCTGAGTATTTTCTCCTTAAAAACTGCAGTGAAAAAAAGACAGTCTCAAAAACTCGGTTTGAAATCGCGTAGATTTAGCAATATAGCGGGTATATGATGTATATTACGATGTTATGATGAACGAGGCTATATGTCTTTTTCCACTTGTTCTTGTTCAAATCGTTTTTGATGATTGTTAGAAGGCAGACTGAGATGGCCAATGGGAACATGGTTTATGTAACATTAGCAACACATTATTATCGGTTTGATAATATAATCAAGTAAAACGCTAATCATATTAATTGCTGTCATGTGTCCGACGTTGTAAAGAGCGACACCATTAGCCTCAGTGAATCTCTGAGCTGGCGTGAGTGAGTGGAGGCGGGGCTAATTAGCATATTCTACATGACTCAAGGGTGTAGTTACATTCAAGCTATTTTAAGGCATGATTTTTTTTTCACAGAAAAAAAGTTAAAATATGTCATTAAGGGATACAATTATTGACTACAGGGGGACTTTAACGAATGTGATTGATATGTTTTTTAAAAATAATTAATAAAACAAGTTATTTATTAACTTGTCATATTACTCAATTACTATTACTGTTGTTTTAGTTTTTTACTGTGGTATCGATTCAGTATCGGTATCACAATATTTTAGCCGGATATGGTATCATAGCCGTGACAACAGTAATTTCGTCTGCTGTGGTTTAATGAGTGTTAATGAGCTCCCAGAGGTCGTCTGCTGGCACACGGATGGAGGACGAGTCAGTGTGTGTCGTTGACGGTCAGATGAACAGGACTTTACCTGGTTTGAAGTGCGGGAGTGAGTGAACACCTGGCCACGTGTCCTCCGAGGGCGTCCCCAAAACCTGCACATCAGACAGAGAAGAAAGAAAGCTAGCTGAAGTTAGAGCGCAGACATCCATCCCCGAGGGTTTTCCTGGACACCAGCCGGGCGGGACGTTTAATTCACACCACCGCTCAAAGGCATAGAAGATGTTCAATGCGAATAAACAAGTTTATTATGTACAAGTGTGCGTGTGTAGAGCAGCAGTGCTGGCGGACAGCGGGGGCTTTTTGAAGTCTAACGCTTGTAAAGAGCACGACTCGATTAAACACACACTGTAATTACAGCCGTCAGACTTGATGAGCCGAACCGCTGAGACGAGCCTCAGAGAGAGAGAGTGAGAGTGTGTGTGTGTGTGAGAGAGAGAGAGAGGGGGGAGAGTGTGTGTGTGTGTGTGTGTGTGAGAGAGAGAGAGAGAGAGAGAGAGAGAGAGAGAAAGAAAGAGAGAGAGAGAGAGAGAGAGAGAGAGAGAGAGAGAGAGAGAGAGAGAGAGAGAGAGAGAGAGAGAGAGAGAGATCATATGCAGATGAAACCACAAACCTCCAACTGTCTCAGGGACTCTCGTCCCTCAGAACTCTAATTATCAGAATAATTTTAATCATCAGGTGCTTTTAACCTATTTTCATTCTCCTACACATTCAGAAGGTGTTTTCAGTTTGTTAACATTATCTGAAGAACAACTGAGTGGTGCTTGACTGTGCAAAACACTTGTCTTTAGCATCTCATTTATATAAAGTTCAGCATTGGCCTGTTTATCTGCCCTCTCCTCATCCTGATGTTATCCTGGAACCCAGCCCTCCAGGATGTTGCTAGGTTGTTCTGTGTGTGATGTAAAATCTTCTCAGGTTCCTCCTTCAATGAGCGCCTGAGGGGTTTTTTTTTTACCTGGTGAAAATGGTGTATCTGATCATTTAGTAAAGCAGCAGCACACCTCTCCTCAAAAACACACATGATTTGAGGAATCGTTCATGTCTGGAGCACAAATTATGACGGACAATACACACATTCAGTAATGAGTTAGTAAACTGCATTATTAAACTGTACAAATGACCTCACAGTCTTTATGAAGGACCAATCTGTCCAGCAGGGGGCAGTATTGAATTATGTTCAGTTTGATGAACATGTCTTTATAAGAACTTTTATTTTAAAAAAAAAAACTAAATAATTATATGCTGAATATCAGCTGGCCACAAGTTAATTAGTCTAGGTTTAAATTAATTATGTTTGTGCTGATTTATAATCTTGATGAGTAATAATTCAATTGGAGCAGAATGCAAAACAACTTAATAGTATTTAAATACATTAAATGTCAACAACCAAACACAACAGCAGCATTCATCATGTGATCCGCGATGACCCATGACACACACACACACACACACACACACACACACACACACACACACACACACACACAAGCTCTAAATCTAAGCTTTAGCTGACCTTCAGAAACAAAGACATGAGAAATGGCCTGCGTCCCTGCGATCAGTCCACTTTCACAGTCATGTATCTCTGTGATGAGAAATCTCTCTGAGAAACTGAGTCGAGTGTTCAGAAATCTCTCAGGAACCAGCATCAGTGCTGGAATAACAGAAAACGCTCTCTCTCTCTCTCCGTGTCTGTCTATCACGCTCTCAGAGAGCAAGACCCTTAAAACAACCTCCACTCAGGAGCAAAAGCAATCTGGAGCGAAATTTGTCTTCTATATTGAACACACATTGGGGGGAAAGATCGAGCCCTGGACATCAAACATCCAGCGCATGAATCTCTGAGAGCGGCTCACCTTGACATGACCGGTTCAGTCCGGATCAGATCTGTTTGGGACACACTCAAACACTGCAGGAGAGGCAAAGTCAACATGCACTTTTTTCCCTTTCTCTCAGTTACTGCTCTTATTGGGAATGATGCATCGATGTACGTTATTCTCATACTAGAGCAGAATATTCATGGCATGAAAAACTACAACCCATGACATAATGAACATAACTAGGAATATAGGATTCCCATTATCTTAGTGATGATATTGTAATTGTAACTATATTTTGTGCCAATAAGCTGCTGCATGCAGATTCATCTGGGAGTTTGTGTGCAGAAGTGATCGATACTATCCTGGGAAAACCCAGACGAACTTCCGGCAAATTTAGATTTGCTCTGCAAGTTAGTCTGGCGAAGAGCCCATTCAAGCTCATCTCCAATCTTTCCAAATCGAGGCAGCAATCACAGATGTTGAGGCGGGCTTTACACGATGACGACGGTGAAGCAGGTCTTGTACATTACAAAGATGGCTGCTGCCGTGAGCTGTCAATGAACCTTCCCCTGACACTAACTCCGTTACGCCTGAGAAGGGTCTGGTTTTAACCAGGCTAGATCGATACACCTCATTCTGACCAACCGTTGATGTGATTCTGAAAGCATTTTTCCTGCACGCTTGACTTTTTGTGCAGGAATGCCTGAATATAAAAATTAAGCAAAAAAGTATCTTCAAATAACTAAAACTCGTGGCAAAATAACATTTTTAATCTGTTTATTCAATGCACATATAGTGTGTATGTCTGTTTATGTTTTGACATCACAACCAGAGAAAAATGCAATGTGGTTTTCTTGAGCTATCAGGTATAGGAATGGCCGATATTCCAAGTTTTTAATGTGTTATTGAACCTGCAAAACCACAAGTGTCTCACTAAATGAATGCATGAGTTTGGGGCAGAACTGTTTGTTGAACAATGGAGGACGTTTAGCAGTTATTATAGCAGTCATTTTGTTAAGAGCTGCAATTGGCGCAAAAATTATAAATCACAACATTAAGCACACAATCCACTCAAATAAGTCAGTTCTCTCATGCACCATGTTAGAGAAAGAGTGTGTGTCCTTTTGCACGACTGAGTTCAAAATCTATTCCTGATGTCAGGATTCTGCATTTATAACCAGCTCTTCCTCTGACACGCAGAACGCTCTGATCTGAGAGAAGACCGAGTCATTCCTCATGTTTTCCATGAGCAGATGGACCAATGAGGTGTGAGACAACCGACTGATGGACTGTCAGAGATCATGTGCAGGTGTGTGTGTGTGTGTGTGTGTGTGTGTGTCAGTTTGGAGAAGAGGGCAGATAAACAGGAAGTGGCATCAATGCTGAACTTATGGAAATGAGAAGCTAAAGACAAGACAAGCCAACTCAATACAGTCCATACACATCTATTTTTCTCAATGCACTAAACTCAACTAAAAATATAGACATTAAAACATTAACTTTGTGAAATTAAAGTCAACATTGCATTGTTCAAATATGATGACTTGCATTGCATATGTATGAATGCACGACACGTATATATATATATATATATATATTTAAATGTACTGTATATAATTATGTAAAACAAATAGAATAATATATAAAATATACTGACACATACATGTACAGTATATATACTGTAAATATAAGACTATGTATTAAATTATTGACTGTATTGAGCTGAATATCAACGCTATTGTCTTCTGCTTTATAGTAGAATCAATATTTTTCTCAAAACTGATAAAGTTTGCAACATCAACACCGTTATTGAGCTAAATTGAACTGACTCAAGCTGAATAACGACACTTTGAAACAATTTCTATTGTATAAAGAGGTATAAATATAAAGGTGAATTGACAAAACGGCAGCAGCAGATGGAGAGGACTCTCAGAAACAGGAGGAGGAGCAGAAGTGCTCCAGAGGGGGTTACTGTACGGCTGAACACGGCCAGAGTGACGCCGCATGTTTTATGGATGGTGTGTGGAGGGACGGCAGTCTTTGAAGTGCGAGCGGAGAGAGATCAGTGTTTTGCAGATCAGCGGGAGACAAACCCCAGCACACGCTGACAGCAGACATCAGGAGAACACAAAACCTGAGAGAGCCACACAAACCAGAGCAACTGATGAACTTCACATCCCTTCATAAGCTTTAGTGCAGAGAAGAGCCACTGGAGCATCATGGGAACACTGAAGCAACACTGATCGTGTCGGTCAGTCAGTGAATGATCTACAGTTGGGTTTTATATGCTGTTTAGGCTTTATCTGAGTTAATAATGACTCAGTTAACAATAAAGGCCCATTTACACCGAGACCGGTAACCATATTAGCATCCACACCAACAGACAATAATTATAACAACTATACAACAATAACTATATTAGCATCCACACCAACGGACAATAACTATAATGATAACTATAACAAAAACTATAATGATAACAAATAAAGAAGATAACTATAATTTATAACAACATTTATAATAGTGATAACTGTAATGATAACTATATTAACGTCCACACCATAGGGCAATAATTATAATGCTAACTATAACGACAACAATATTAGCATCCAGCGCAATGGATAACTATAATGATAACAATAATTATAACTAAAAGTGACCACACCAACAATACTTATAACAGTAGCTATATTAGCATCAACACCCATATACAATAACAAAAACTATAATGATAACTACTGTATATTAGCATCCACACACACGGACAATAATTACAACAAAAACTATCCACAGCTATAGATCATCACTATAATGCTAACAATAGTTAACAAACTATTTAATTCAGTGCAATGGATGATAACTACAAAAACCATAACTATAAAGATAACAATAACTATATAAGTAACCACACCAACAGACAATAATTAGGCTATAACAATAACTGTATTAGCGTCAACACCAATACACAATAACAACAACTATAATGATAACTATATGAACATCCAGACTAACAGACAATAATTATAAGTAACAATAACTATAACGATAACTATATTAGCATCAACATCAATAGACAATAACAATGATGACAACAATAACAATAAATATATTAGTATCCACACCAGTGGAGCATAATATTGTTTATTCGAAGCACAAAAGTAAACGTAAGTTATGTCTGAATACCTGTCAAAGTTTTTATTGTTCATCATCTGGGGCAAAATCGCTCTGAAAGAGATTCCAATGATATTGTTTGATATTGATATGATATTATCGAGTTATTAAAACGTTATTGTTACATTTTTTGGTGTAAGCTGCCTTAACCCATTGTGAAACTGTTTGTCCAAAACAATACATTTGTGTAGGTGACTATCTAGTTTACTTGCTATTAAGTGTCTCAAACAAAACTGAATATCTTTGAAGGATTTAATGAGACTAACTTGACCAACTTTGGCAAATCCAGCGTATGTGCAGCCACTGACCATGAGAACTTGTATCTGGTTTCTTCAAATAAAAAAATGCAGGTAAACGACTGTCAATCACTCCTGAAATGTCAACGGCAGTGAAGTTTCTTCCTCTTTGTCCGTTCACTGGCGGTCCCGCAGGGCAGGAGGTCACCACATGCCCTCGACCAGCTAAAACAACGACCACCCAGACGCAGTCATTTATTTCCCGGCTTCACTCTCAGAGATCAAATCTCAGGAGCGTCTGGACACAAAGTTATGTAGGTCAACTCAACTCAACTCATCTCTGAAGTGCAGAAAGACACATGCAGCAACCCGAAAACGGTTCCAATGCTCTGTTGGGTCACGAGGAACAGGCTGACGGAGGACACCAGTGAATCAGGTTTCACAATGCTTCTTTTGTCTCGTGAACAGTGTTTACTAGTTGATTATAACAGACTAGCATTATAGCTTTGACATGATAATCTGAAACGCTCCACAAATCATTGAATAGGTCAAACTGGTGGAAATAGAACAATTACAAAGTAAAATCACTTTTGGTCACATCTGGATTGAAATGAACTTCAAATGACTGATGAAAAGATCTGTGAGTTAAAGGTGCTCCTCTGTGCTTTATCATTACACTTGAATTATTTACTGGATTAGATAAGCAATGCTTCAAAATGATCACATTTTTAACAAGGGTGTAAGTTAGGAACAACTGAAAAATGTTGAAATTAGAAATTGAAATCAAACATCATTCTTGGCTATGACCTCTGGTCACAACTATCTAACAAAGTCTCAATCTTCAATCTGTCTGATTTTGTATGTACTGTATGTAAATGTTTGTGTGAGTCATTATCCTGTAATGAGAAGAGACAGTTTAATTCTGATGTCAAACCGACTCGATGAACAGCTCACTATAAAGACTGCACATGTGAGTGAGTGTGTGGTGTGTTTGTTGCAGATAGACCCGTCCATATTCATACACTGCAGAGGTAATCTCCTGCTGGATGACAGCGAGTTAAACACGGCCGGTCCAGTCTGTCTTCTTTAATATCTCACACACACTTACAGAAGAAACTACCTGCATCCCACTCACACACTCGAAAAATGAAGGATCCAATATAAAAAGAAAAATTGACAAATCATTCTAAAGATCTAACAAAATATTCAACGATGTATAGAAAAGATTTTATTAAATAAAAAAAGGAATTGATCAGGCAAAATTTTTTTAATAAATGTAAACATTTTTTTTAAATGATTTTCTAATGTTTATTGGATTTGGGCTACACCAACGGTGCATTAATTTGATGAAATATATTGTGAAATATTATTGTAATGTATTTTAAAATATAATTTATTCCTGTTATTATACTCTAGTCTTCAGTGTCACATGATCCTTCAGAAATCATTCTAATATGATGATTTGCTGCTCAAGAAACATTTCTGATTATTATCAATGTTGAAAACAATTTTGCTGCTTCATATTTTTTTGGAAAATATGATACACTGCCATTCAAAAGTTTGGGGTAAAAAAAAATAAATTTTTTTAGAAATTAATACTTTTATTCAACAATGATGCATTAAATTGATTCAAGTGACAAAGACATATATACATGTTACAAAATATTTTCTATTCATCAAAGAATCCTGCAAAAAAATGTCAGTTTCCACAAAAATATTAAGCAGCAAAAACATTTTTCAACATTGATAATAATAACAACCATAATTAATGATTGAGCAGCAAATCAGCATATTAAAATGATTTCTGAAAGATCATGTGACACTGAAGACTGGAGTAATGATGCTGAAAATTCAGCTTTGATCACAGGAATAAATCACATTTTACAATATATTACAATAAAAAAACGGTTATTTTAAATTGCAATAATATTTCACAATATTACAGTTTTTACTGTATTTTTGATCAAATAAATGCAGCCAACCGAGAACTCATTTAAGTCAAAAGCATATTCTAGTTCTTCATCCTCATATCTTATACCCATATAAACATAATCAATAGTTTTCTGAGAGATTCAACCGCAGTAAAGAGCAACACAAATATTCACAGAGAGAATATTCACTCTCAGATTCGCTCCTCTCACATATGGCAGCTCTGCATGATGGGATTCAAAATGCATCCTGAGCATAAAGTGGATAATTAACCTTGACTATCAGTGAGTTTATCTCCAGCTGAAAACAGACAAATAACGGTGAAATGAAACGCACAGGGTCCAAGTGCACGAACACAACAGCACTGGAAAAAATTAATCATGGGTCTTGTAATTTTCATTAAAAAATTTGAGGTGATAATTAAAAATATTGTGTATATTTTATTAAGAAAATTGTGGTTCAGTGTTGTATAGAAAATATTGAGAGCATTTTTACTAATAAAACCAAGAGATACATTTTCCTAATTTTTTTAAGGAAACTTGAATTGAGGAACCGATTAAGCTGATAAAATGAAGGCAAAAACTCGACCTATTTATTTGAAGAGAATTAGCTCAATTATGCGGTTTAATTTAGAGACACCATGTTAGTTCCCAGCATGCTTTGCACGTGGCTGGTAATGGAGAGGCAATGTTGAAATTAAGTGTTATTTGATGTGTTTTTGAGTAAAGAGAAACATCTGTTAATGTTTAATGTTCAGTTTTGTTTGACATTTGAAAGAGTTTCTATTATGTTGAAGTTTTGATCATTGTGCAGAAGAGTAGGGCTTCTAGTAGGGTTGTGAATAACTGCATGTATTGATACTCTGAAGCATGATGCTTTGTTCGTTGAGCAAAAACTTTGCAATAATGCTAGTGCAGTAACAAGTTTGGTTCTGAGCTGTGCTAGCAGCATACAGTCTTTTAATAATGCAATATAACTCAAAGTCAAACAGGTTATTTTCATTCACTCTAATTCACACACTTTTGAGCATCAAGCATATTTTCCTAAAAATATTAAATTCATTGTTTTACAGACTAAATAATTAAGGGGATTTTACATGATTTATTCAAGTAGATTGCATGAAAGAAATCAAACCTTAACTACTCTAGAATAAAAATATTACGTGTAATATTGTTACCATCATTTTTATAATTAAATAGCAGTAACATTTTTTACAGTGAGTATCCAGTGATTCCTCAGCTATGTCTGACTCTAAATACCAGAATCTCTCTCTGGAAGCAGAATGTCAATGAGAAGGTCACACGCGCTGGCTCCTCTTTTACTCGCAGGATAAAGGAGTCTGGCCTTTGGAAGGCAGTAATGAAGAATAATCTCTGAAAGAAGGGTCAGATATGATGCTGGCCAGACTGACATGAAGGAGGAATGTGAAAACAAGGGAGGAATGAAAATGTCAGTGTCAGAGAACAGTTACGAGCCAACGATCGAGCTGCCAGACTCCCTCCACCGCTCCAGATTTATCAAGTGCCCACCTGACAAGGAGAAAACAAACGAAAAGCACCAGCCAACACCTAATTAGATGAAGGGGGGGATCGTGACGGGTCCAAATAAACCATCAGCATTTCTGAACGAAGACGTCCTTCATTCAAGGACAGAGAACTCCTAGACTTCTGCTCTGGTTTGAGTTCAGCTTCACAAAAGCACTCTTAGATGAATGCAAAAAATGTAATAAAAGTCATTACCGGCACCTAAATTAGATATTTTTCATACATGTTCTATATTCAAAAGAACACAGGAATATAAGGAATATATAACTATTCCTTAAATTACTGTTACTGGGGAAACTTAATACTCAACAATTTTTTGCAGAACTGCTTTATCGATAAAATAATAAAAATTATATAATAAATGATGATCTTTACAACTGAACTGATGCATCATTTTCCTGTTCATCACTGTAAAGCTGCTTTGAAACAATCTGTGATGTATACAGTGCTTTATAATTAAAGGTGACTTGACTTAAACAGGTAAACCTTTAGTGTGTCGTCCTGTAAACGCAAACAAAAGAAACTCTGATGTGTCTTTGTTTCACTCACGTGAGCAGACGGCTGCTGAGTTTCTCTGCGTCGGGTCGATCGGTAGAGCCAGTTTTCCCTCGTTCTGTCATTCCCCAGTGTAAATATATTTGGCCGCTGACCCTCACAGCCTACGGGCGTCTGTCTTACCCATGAACCCCTGGCCTACCGCTCTATTCATCTCAGTAATTGTCTGTATGAATTATTTACCTGACTCGGAGGGTGAATATGAATTTAGTGTGTCTAACCATTACTCTCTAGTTCAATTATCAGAGTGGGACATTATGGGAAATGACAGTAGAAATGATTAGAGAATTCATGAGATGAAATATGCATGACCTCCCAGGGTTTGTATATGTGTGTACATACATCTATCATGCCATATCTTTGTATTCATGGACATTTTTTCTTCAGCCAGCACCCAAGGCACTACACAGAGAAAAGCAGAACGGAGACAAAAGGAGACACTTACCAGGAATATCCTCTCCAGCTGATCCTGAATGTCCTTCATGCCCGGGAATGCCGGCACTCCCTGGATCATTTCCACGAAGATGCATCCAACACCCCTGAAAAACAAACATCATTAACACTATGCCTTATAAAACTGAAACGGGCTGTTTACACCTGGTAATGAGCGTTTCGGTCGATCGGAGGACAAGTAGACGAGAGACATACCCCGTTTACACCTGGTGTTTTAATCCGTCTCTTTTGTCTATTTTCTACCATTCTGTCCTGATTTCCTCAAGGAGACGGTCTATGGGCGGGTAAATGTATGGGCTTTTTCAGATCTTTTAATCTAATGGATGAAATGAGCTCGCGCAATTTACATATGAATGTGACAAGAGTGACCGGAGATGAAGGAAAAGCAAACAGAGAGCATCAGCTTTGGTTTCTGCTCTGATATCCGCAAGAATCAGGGATGGTGAGAGGACACTGTTTGGTATGGATTTTGTCTTCAAACAAAACTTGTATCTTCAGCTGACAAAGTTTAAATCCCGTCTGGCTAGAGCACTTCTCATGTTTGTGCATTAGATCAGGAGGAGAGTAGACGTCTTTTGTGGCTGTTCAAATTAATTTGTCCACATGAGCGTTTACACTACGACAGCAATCCGGATCGAATGTGTTTTCAACTACCTCTGGAAGTGGACAATCTCAAAACATTTTAGACAATTGTATTTAGCGTCGTCCACTTGTGATTGACAAAACCGCTTCTTTATATCAGGTGTAAACAGGGCCTGGGATTGGACCAGGTTTGTGCATAAACATCAGAATCACAATGGTCAGAGAAGATTTATGAGGAGGAACCTGGCAAGAAGAGGCTGGAAACCTCTGAGGTGACAGAAATGATCTTGATTGTTTTGTTACAGTGTAATACTGGAAAAACTAGTTGAAGAGATCGACCTGACCACTGGTCTATGAAAGAGGATCTTGCTGGAAATTAACATTTGACTTCTCCCGTCTCAGGGACATCTAAAACTCACACAAGAATATATGGTTTAATGTGAATGATTATCATTGAGTAATTCTGTTTAGTATAATTTTAAATGTCTCAGAGTGAGTGGAACAAATGTCTCATTTCCAAAACAAAACAAAAGGAAAAAAGGTTTTTAGAAGTTTAGAGAAACAGGCACACAAAGGAAGATAGGCAATTCCCCATTGTTAGCATGTTTACATGTGAAAGAGGTTTTGTGTATTTAAAGGAATCCTGGCGCTTTCTGTTTCCAGACTGACCCATGGTGGCTGAGTGATCGAGACTCCCAGCCTCATGTATTTATTCAGGTTGGGTTCACATCTCTTCTCTTTATTCATGTTTTGCATTGATTATTTTTTAATTGATTATACAATTGACCTGATAAAATAAATTGTTACGTTTGATTATTCTAACTGACTTTGACATTGTTCATTTAGCTAATAAAAGGAATAGACAAACATTCCCTCACATTTAATGACGCACAGATATCATTAAAACCTTTTCATTTATGGAGTCAGATGAAATAACGAGAAAATACATATGAGAAAATGTATTGCATTTAATCAAAAATCCCTTTGCCATGAGAAAAGACGGAACACGCGTGAGACTTTCTCCGCTAACCGAATGCCGCCATTGGATCGATTTAGCTGGGCCTTACAACAGTAATTGTTTATAATGATTTCTGTTTCAGCGAGATTAAACCTTCAGAAAAAAAATTGTCAGCCGAACTCCTTTGAGCTAAAATATTTACTTGAAGCCCCGCTGAGATTTTAAGTAAAGTCATTTAACAACACATTCACATGTTCACAGTTCTCTGATGTCGGTCACATGCATGCATCTATTCATCTTTTAGTAAATGTTTTATTTTTATTTTCTTGTTTTTATTTTATTTATTTTAAGAAAGAAAGAAAGAAAGAAATTAAAGATTAAGGAAGAGAACTACAAACCGAACAAAAAACAAAGCTGAGAGCAGTGAACGAAATTATTTGGCAAGGATAAAAAAAATCGATCAATATTTGACTATATTGAGATTATTATCAGTGTTGTTTCTACTTGGCCAATGGGATGATCTTTTTTTTTTTTTTTACCAATATTTGAGTGAATTTTGTATAAAATAAAGTAAACAGTGTGTATCTCACATGCTACTATACCATTCATTCAATTATATAGCATTATGATAAAGCAACATTATATCAGCCATCCATCATCCTGCTCACTGAGACACCATTAAATTGATGTAATGGGAAAAATATTTGCATTTTTTTATTTATTTATTCTAGAGTAATATAATATGCCAAGCTTTAGTGTGTATGTGTGAATGAGTAGATCTTCAGTAAGGCCATGAGAGGCAGTGAGTGTGTGACATGATGGTGTGTTTCAGCGGCTGTCGGGCTCCATTCGTCAGCCTGCGATTGTTTCCTGACACGTTCTAGCCCGATGCACACGGTCACATCCTTCCCTGACAGAAACTGGGACAGAGCCACACAAACCAAACTCTCCAGCAGTGAGATGTAAAACTCAACCGGCCTTTTAAGAATCAGCCTATCCGTCTCCAGATCCAGTCAGACCCCTCACCTCAACACACTCAGGTTTAAAATGTGGATGTGATATCAGTTTATCTCGAGCGGTTTGCGCTGACTGGCAGGCGACTGATAAGATGTCAGCTTATAGACGTGATGCCTCGCAGTCGGGCGGAGACGACCTCGTGCTAATCCTCATCCTGACTGAGCCGCGACATGAGCGAGCGACAGGAAAACCCAGCCGCACATGCGCGTGTACCTGCAGCCATGTGGAAAAGTGCCCTTCAGCTCAGACCACCTGCTCCCAGTTTCCCTCTCTTAATTGCCAGTGGAGTCTGCAGCTGCGGTCCCGAGCGGCTCGGGTCACGGCTCATTTATCAGGACAGCAGCTCCTCCCACCTCTTTAGACAGGCAGACCCCTGGACCAACACCCAAAATCCAGGCCAATTACTTCAAATCTTTATTTAAAGGGTGGGTAGGCAAACTGTTGTATAAGCACGTTTGGTTTTACTGGTTGAAACTCATCCTGATGGCAATCAATAACAGAAGTGGTCTAAATGTAATGTAGGCTACATATATTTTATGTGGAAGTCTCAGGACCAAAAAAGTATTCGTCTAATCGTTGCATTCGGTCCGATGTCAACATATGTATTTCCATTCCTCCGTGCACCAATCAGCCGCCTTTTACAGTTCCCTCCTGAACCAAAACAACAAGCTTTTGCTGCGTTCACTCCATGTCATAACCGCCATTACAAGATGGGAACCCGTGACTTTCTACACTAAGCTGTTCATGTCCTCAGACTAGGATTTATGCATTTCTATGTCAACACTATCAACGGCGAAATGATTATGCAGCAGTCAGGTGGTACAAGTAAGAGCTCTTTAAGTTGTTTACGTTCATTATTAGTAAAAGGTATATGATTTGAGACATGAGGTCGTCTCGTGACGCTTTGCAGACTCTGCTGTACGCGTTCATGTGTTTTGAAGGAGGCGTGTCTTTGGAGACGCTCTGAAGGGAGGGTGTGATCTTATGCTTTCAAAGCTAGCTCGCTATTGCAAGCCTCTTCAGAATTTCCTACGTTACATTTAAGACAAGACACTACAGGCAAAACCATTGTGTTTTTCATGCAATGGTCAATTTAGAAATTTTGGACTATTTGGCTTTTCATAGTGTTGTTTCAGACTAGTGGAGAGACAACATCCAAAATACACATTAAGTGTTTATTTTATTGCACTTTATCTATTTGTGTCTGTAGATTTCAAGATCTTTAAAGGGGAGTCAGAAATCTCTACTTCTGCAATGCATTTTTAACCTGGCTTTATTCAATATTTAGATTTCTATATACAAATTTGTGCATTTTTAATTGTATAATGCCTCACTTGCATATTTAAACATACCATTAAATGTATTAATGTTCTGTGATTAATTAATTGGGAAAAAGAGTAGAGATCGATTAGTTTACACATCTGGTATCTTCCCTTAGTTAATAACACAATGACAGTCTGTTGATACAATATATCAGTTACATCAAATAAATAATGTGCATCTAATCTATAACATTTACATGTAATCTGTGTGTTAATGCGAGTGGTTGTTAGCATATTACTATGCACTGCAGGAAGCGGAGTTCTAAATTAAAATTTGATTCTTACCTTGTTTGAATATGATTTATGATTTTAATTCCTTATGCAAATTTTGACATATGACAGATTTTATCCGGGACCATATTCGTGCATCTTCGTCCTAAGTTTCATTACATTATTGATTATTATTCTAGGGTTATCATACTCTCAGTAGCACCAGACTGAAATTGCAAATCCACATAATTTCACGCTTATACAAGATTTCCCCTCTCTAAAATATACTTTATATTATATTGCAGGATATAATTTAAACTCAATAACCAAGAGGATATCACTTTCACTTTCAAGATAACGTGACATTTTTGTGACATTTGAGTGACATTTTTCTCATCCACTTGCTGAGACACGAAAGCACGAGTGTGAAAGGTCTGCTGGACTGGGACGGAGCTGGTCCAATGCGACACACACACACACACACACACACACACTGTTTGGCTGTGATTCTAATGACTGTTGATTTGTGCAGCCTCTGTGTAACTGCCACTCAGAGAGGAAAACTGCACACGCTCCACTGCTCTCAGCATCGATTCACACACAGGGCAGAAAGGGTTATGAGGAGGAGAGAGATGAGATGATAAAAAAACAACAACAACTAAACAGTCTAAAGACACAAAGAGAAGTAGAATAGATCTTCTGTGATGGAAAGAATGGAAAGAGCACAGGATATAGTTTTGAAAATATAAAAATATATATCATCACAAAAATTGCATCAAATATAAAAATATATGTAACATAATATATAACATACACTCACTGGCCACTTTAGTAGGTACACCTGTTCAACTGCTAGTTACGGAGTTACTGATCAGCCAATCACATGGCAGAAACTCATGGTCAAGACATAGACATGGTCAAGACGATCAGCTGTTCTAACTGAGCTTGAGTTACCTTGACTTGAACAGAGTATGAATGAATTACCCGAGTCTGTGTGTCTCTCAACAGTGTTCGGCAGCGTCTCTACTAATAGCGAAACTGTTTGTTTATCTGCTCCAAGAACAGAGCCATTATTACCTCGCTAGTGAGAAATGTCATGTAGCATTTAATTTGTTAAACTATCTACTTGTCATTTTTATGCTATTGTTACTATATTAATTTGCTTGGTCAGTGTCATTGTGGGTTTTGGTTCTTTTGCTGTTGTCGGCTGTAAGGACTGAAATAACTGAAAACGTTTGGCGAAGTGATATGGAACTGTAATGCGGTCAAGATCTGCCTGGAACTACTTTAGCCGTGCGTTTCCCTGAATATAAGTGCACACCTTAGAATGTTCAACCAATCAGATTCAAGCATTCAACAGCCCCATAGTATAATAACAATTTATAAAAGATTGCAAGTATAATATAAAAATATCTATCATGATATTTTAACATGTATAAAAATATAGAAATATCAAAAAAAATATATAGAAAGAGATGAAGACAACTTCGAAAAGAAAGGAAAAATAAAATAATAAAAATGCACAATATTTTAAAAATAAAATCAATACTGCGATATGAATCAGTGCCTTAAACATGCAGGCTGGGATTTAATTAAATAAATATACAATAATAAAATAAAAGCTTGATGGGTTACATGTTTGAAAATGAAGAAATATTAGTATTGCAATTTTATTCTAAATTAAAATGATTTTTTTAAACTAGAATCTTTATTTTATATGGTACAATATTATTATTACAATGTCACAATTTCTTATTTTGTTTAATAGTTTTAATTATCACACTAAAATCATAATGATTTTTTTTTGTCATACTGAAAAATAGCAGGAATGTGGCCTATAAAACTCAAGTGGGGAGAAAAAAAAAATAGCTGTATAATTTACTTTTACTAGCAGTAAAAAGAGAAAATCGTTTCAATTTCACAAATAATTTTGTGAATGTTGTGAATGTGATCTCACCACATGTCCAGACAGGTGGAGTAGTCAGTGGAGCCGAGCAGCACGTCTGGAGGACGGTACCACAGAGTCACCACCTCATTAGAGTACGTGTGGCTGGGGACCGACTTCGCACGAGCCAGACCTGCAGAAAACACACACACACACACACACTCATCACTTAGGGGACAGAAGTTTAAAAAGGCATCGCTGTGGAGTAGATCTCAGCTCTTACAGCTCACAGGAGAGACGAGGAATGCTTAATTAACCCGTTTCCCTTAAACACACTTGACTTCCTGTATTTGGAGCTGCTCGGCGAGGGGGCGTTTAAAGCAGGATGGAAATAACAGCAAAGGCTTCACGCCAGTATAATTTGCAGTCAATAATCCTGCAGCTAAACAAAGGGCTGCGTCAGAGAGAGTGAGAGGCTGTGATTTAGGTTAACACACCGACGGAGCCTCTAATCATCATTACACTAAACTGGAGAGTAATAGTCACCCGGGTGGCAGCGCAACCCGCATCTGAGCCTATAATTGATGGGAGAGCGAGAAAATGAGGAGGAGCGGATGAGAGGTCAGCGAGGTCAGAGATGATGAAGGCAATCGAGGAGGAGGGAGGACGTTCTTTGCCGGTCCTGAGGCGGTCGTCATGGCAACGCAGGGGTCGAGCTGACATTAACTGTGAACGCCGGCTGAGGGAGATGGAGGGAGCGTCACGTAATGAAGGCCTCAGTGTCCGCCGGTTCAAAGCGCTCGACGCCCGCCTGCCGCTCAGGGAGGGTCTCCGGAGGGGGTCGAGGGTCAAGCGGAGTAAATTATACATCACTCACTGTCCCAGAGTGACATGAAGGACAGAAAGAGATGAGGAGACAACCACAAGAGATAGGAAAGAACAAAGAGAGGGAAAAATTAGGAGTTATGAAGGTTTGGAAGATAATTAGGAGGAAGTAGAGCTGCACGAGATTTCGAAATAAAACCGTGATCTGGCTTAATGTAATTGTCAAATCAAACTTTCAATTTTCGCTACTGGTTTCAGAGTGAACTATACGCAAAAACGCAAAAATGAGTGGATGACGAGCGCGAGACGCCGAAATGGATGCCAGTAAGAATGGTTCCATTGACAAGACCAAAGTGATCTGTGTGTTTTGTCGTTGTGAACTGAGCTATATCATCGCAGCACGTCCAGTCTGAAATACCACTTGATGGCCAAGCTAACACACACACACACACACACACACACACACACACACACACACACACACAATGCGCATTATCCGCCCCCTCGTCAATATCAGGACCTCGTCAGTATTTCTTTCACCCTTTTATTGATGGACAGTGTTACATAGTGTGAGAGATTATTTGCTCATTGAACACAGTATTGTCAATGTTGTTTTCAATAAAAAACATTTGCACAAAGCAAGCCGATCCACTTTTCCATGTTGATAAGAGCATTAAAATGAGAAAAAAATAATTGGACAAAAAGAAATCAAGAGACATTTAGAATAGATAAAAATGTGTGATTAATGCGATTAAATATTTTAATCGTTTGACAGCACTAATATACACACACACACACACACACAAACATAATATAATACAATTAGACAACTATCACAATATATCAACATACATACATAAAAATATACAAATACAATATCATAAAAATAAATAAAATACTATCATATTTTAACATAAAAATATAATATCATAGAAATATACAACTATTATTATGATATATTACTAACTTACAGGAAAACATACAAATATATAAATATTTTAAGACATACTATCATCATATATTAACATATATAAAAAATATACAAATAGAATAAAAATATACAACTACCATGATATTAGAACTTCAGTGCACAATTTATCTAAATAAAATGAGAATATCTTGATTAAATAAATATCTGCACTACCAGTTTCAGAGTGAGGTGAAGAGTCGAAACACTGCTTCACTCTAAAAAAGACAACACATCATTTTATTTGTCCACAGTCCGTCAAACTAAAAGCTACATTATAAACAAATAAGCTTCTATTTTAGTTTTTAGACCTTGCCTTAAATTCATCAGTCAGTCAAATACACAAACACAATTATCTAAATGAACAGGGATTTTGTCCACTACAACAAACACACCGCATATGAAAGTGGGTCAGTCTATCTAAACACGGCGTGTGATTAAACGCCCGTCTCATCTACACATCCATCAATGCAGAGTAGACTATGATCAAAATATGAGAAATTTAATAAAGCCATATTCAATACCTCCAGGTGTCACATGTCCGCTGTGGCAGAGATGATCGGGAAGGGTTTCATTACAGTGTCGTTATTCTCACACATTTCTGGGTTGCAATTACAGATTGTTTGGCAGGTCATTCCTGTGCGGTGTGATCGAACCCAGTGCTGATGACAGACGCTGCCCATTAGCGTCACCATTTTCATATGCAAAATTTGATTAACTCCTTTATCAAGATGTTAATGAAGTGAATTAGCCGTCAGAATGGATGCATGTCAATACCTGCTTTATCAAGATAACCTGGAGATGCGATTGTGTGCATCTTCATGTTACCATACATCTGCTGAATAATAAAGCTGTTTATATAGTTCTTTATAAAACTTCATACATGTACACATGCATATATATATAGTGTGTGTGCATTGAATCATTTAGCAGATGCTTTTATCCAAAGAAACGTACAAATGAAGAGCGCAATAGAAGCAGTCAAATCAGTAATAGGCAAATGTCGTGACCAGTTACTGTAGGTCTGGCTGGGATTTTTTATTTAATAAATATAGAATAGTAAGTGTTAGTATTATGGAGTCAAATGTTGGTGAAAGAGATGGATCTTATATATATATATATGTATATATATATATACAGTATATATATATATATATATATATATATATATATATAAGAGTGCTGTGTTAATTCCAGAGGGACGAGTATATCAACACTCAAATAGAGTGAAAAGCCCGCTGAAGAAGGATTAAATGATGGAGCTCAGCAAGAAAGCTGCAAAAGATCTGCTTTGCTCTTGGAGGATTCACAATTCCCATTAGGCCCATCTTAAGCAGCATATACCATCAGCAGGACTAACATACACTTCATATTCATACAGCACAAGATTAAGCTAAAGCTCACGGCTCCTTGTGGAAGCTTAGTTCCAACACGGGATAAAAAATAAGAACGGTATTTGCAATGTTTTATCTCACAATTCAGACTTATTTTCCCCCTCACAATTCTGACAATTTAGATATTTTTTCAATATAAACTCTTTTTGTGGAATAAAAATCAGAATTACGAGATATGTCAAAATGGTAAGATATAAACTCGCAATTATGAGAACAAAGTTAGAAGTTAGAATATAGATTCAGAATTGTGAGAGAAAAAAAGTGAAAATTGCTAACAAAACTATGGTTTGGTGTATATAAAGCTGCTGCAGCACCTTCAGCACCTTCATCATCTTCAACACCTTCAGCACCTTCAACACCTTCAGCACCTTCAACACCATCATCTTCAACATCTTCAGCATCTTCAACACCTTCAGCACCTTCAGCATCTTCAACACCTTCAGCACCTTCAACACCTTCAGCACCTTCAGCATCTTCAACACCTTCAGCAACTTCAACACCTTCAGCATCTTCAACACCTTCAGCACCTTCAACACCATCATCTTCAACATCTTCAGCATCTTCAACACCTTCAGCACCTTCAGCATCTTCAACACCTTCAGCACCTTCAACACCTTCAGCACCTTCAGCATCTTCAACACCTTCAGCACCTTCAACACCTTCAGCATCTTCAACACCTTCAGCACCTTCAACACCATCATCTTCAACATCTTCAGCATCTTCAACACCTTCAGCACCTTCAGCATCTTCAACACCTTCAGCACCTTCAACACCTTCAGCACCTTCAACATCTTCAGCACCTTCAGCACCATCATCTTCAACACCTTCAGCATCTTCAACACCTTCAGCACCATCATCTTCAACACCTTCAGCATCTTCAACACCTTCAGCATCTTCAACACCTTCAGCATCTTCAACACCTTCAGCACCATCATCTCCAACACCTTCAGCATCTTCAACACATTCAACACCTTCAGTACCTTCAACACCTTCAGCACCTTTCAGCACCTTCATCATCTTCAACACCTTCAACACCTTCAGCACCTTCAACACCATCATCTTCAACACCTTCAGCACCTTCAGCATATTCAACACCTTCAGCACCTTCAGCATCTTCAACATCTTCAACACCATCATCTTCAACACCTTCAACACCTTCAGCACCTTCAACATCTTCAGCACCTTCAACACCTTCAACACCATCATCTTCAACACCTTCAACACCTTCAGCACCTTCAACATCTTCAGCACCTTCAACACCTTCAACACCATCATCTTCAACACCTTCAACACCATCATCTTCAACACCTTCAACACCATCATCTTCAACACCTTCAGCACATTCAGCATCTTCAGCATCTTCAACATCTTCAGCACCTTCAGCACCTTCAGCACCATCATCTTCAACACCTTCAGCATCTTCAACATCTTCAGCACCTTCAACACCTTCAGCACCTTCAGCATCTTCAACATCTTCAGCACCTTCAGCACCATCATCTTCAACACCTTCAGCACCTTCAGCATCTTCAGCATCTTCAACACCTTCAGCACCATCATCTTCAACACCTTCATCATCTTCAACACCTTCAGCACCTTCAGCACAGCAGATCTAGCTCAGTTTCTCAGTGGATCTCACTGGAGCACATCTGCTCCCCTGTAGCGCATCCCATCAGCGGCATCAGAAAACCACACGCGAGGGAACGAGTGGATTCCTGAACTCAAGACGCAACTCTCGCTATACTGCAGTCAGCAGGTGTTCAGTCCATCACACACACACACACACACACACACACACACACACACACACACACACACACACGCACACGGGAGGGTGTTTCAACGCGGTTCTGCAAACAGTTTGTCGACTCTGCTGTGCTCATGTGGAAGACACGAGTTTAAACGCTTCCAAAAATGGTACATGATTTGGAAACTGAAATCACAGCAAAAGCGCTCAGTGTCCACCTGTTCCCATAAAGCACTGCATCACCCTACACTTAAACTACCGTACTTGCAATAAACTTGAAATAATGCATTTAAAACTACTTCAGTGAAAAATAAATGTTATAAAATTGCTGTTGCTTAAACTACTTGGACTATTATAATATTATAGTAGCCATCTATTTATTTATTTTCCTTTAAGACTAGTAATAACTTTTTCTGTCATATAAAATTAGTCTCTGATCTAATTTGAAAACAAAAAAGTAAAACTGATTATGCCTTGGTTATATATGCCAAGATATATATATATTACATATAAGTATATATATTACATATAAGTATATAAGTATTACACTGCCTGAACTCACAACCTACTTTAAATATTTTTATTTTGCAATAAACTTAAAATGTTGTATTTAAAATAGATTTTTTTAAATATATTTAATTATATGAAATGTTATGTTTAAATATGCAAACAGTAATTATCTAATTAAATATCATTTTCACACATTTCCAGAACAGAAATATGAGCATTGAATAAAGTCAGTATCAAAATTTGATTTGATTTTGTTCAACATATCTCTTTTTATCACTCCATAAATCAAAAAATACTGCCAAGAGACAGAAAATAAATACATTTTCACCATGGTTTTAGGAATGAAAAAGCTTACATAAATCAGGCGAATGATGTATGAAGAAACCTTCAGAATACAGATATAAATAAACCTGTAAAGTTTGGTGTAAGTAAAGCTGCTGAAGTGGAGATTTCTGACTGCGTGCCGGAGAAAAAAAAAAAAACTCACAACCTTTAAAGATACGTATCGTCATCGAAATCTACAGACGCAAATAGATAAAGTGCAATAAAAAATCCTTAAGTGTGTTTTGGATGTTTTCTTCCCACTAGTCTGAAAAAATGTTCTGGAAATCTTCTAGCATCTTGATGCACAGTGAGCACACATCTCATCTAGCGAGCGTCATGTTTCCCGCAGATGATGAAGTCGTAAAATGGAGGGACACTAGATTCATGTTGCTGCACACTTGTGGAGGACAGTAGGGGCCAGCGGTGACAGATCGGCCCCTGAGGACCCCGCAGAGGACACCGGGCGGAGAGAGGGACCATATGCTGCGGCCCGTCGGTGCATACGCCTCTCGGCAGCTGTTTGAGGACACAGAGACACCAAAAATACACTGGTTTTGGCAGGGCTGAGACTCTCGCTTGAATCACTCCGGCCCTAATTGAGTGGAAGGAACAACGTCCCACCAGGAGTCTGAGAGGCAATCTGCTGGTCAAGCTGTCTGTCTGTCTCGCCATACTTCCCCTTCCTCTCATTCGTTCTTTGTTGTGAATGATTGCTATTCACCTCCTGACCAGCTTTTGTCATGATTGTTCATCCTCTGTTTCTCTCAGAATCCTGTCAGGAGTTTTACTTCCTATGAAAGAGCCCAGCAGTGACACACACGTTTACAGCAGCTTTGGTTATTGAAGCACTCTTCCTGGTCATTTTCTCCATTAGGCTGTAAAAACGCTTCAACGTTTGATTTGAAGCAAAAAAAAAAAAATTACAGTTAGGAGGAAAAAGTGTCCTTAAAATGATGGAATGAGCAGCTCATCCAATTAAGCACTGTAAATAATGCAATTTTTTATAAAATATTGTAATATAATATATTTCAATATAATATATTTGTAGGTAGTATAATATATATATATGACTATATGTATTTATTTATGTGTATTGTGTATTGAAAAAAAAAAAAAATATATATATATATATATATATTAGAGGTGGGCATAGATTAATTTTTTTAATCTAGATTAATCTAGATTAATTTTAAAATTAATCTAGATTAATCTAGATTAAAATGGCTCATTTGAATTCTCCCGAAGGCATTCAGAATATGTGTGCTACCCAAATAATGATTAAAAGTAAGTCTTTGAGAATAGTTCGCCTCGCATAGGGATGTGCATTTCTGCCAAAAATGCCATTCGACAATCGAGGAACAAAAGTCGAATATCGTTAAAAAAACAACAAAAAAAAACAACAAAAAACCGCAATGACAGAAAGGGAGGCCAATTTCATCTTTAGCGATTTGTCATCAAACAAACTGTTTATTAATTGAACAAGTAACATGTTTTCTTCGTTTTTTTTTTTACAGTAATTGGAAGAAGAAAAAAAACAATACGCACCACAGTCCGTTTTTGCATCACCAATGCTCGTTAGATCAAAAAATAATGTCATCATATGTCATAATGATTGTATGTGAACCTGCCTTGTTACTGCAATAGCCTCCTTTTTAAACAAATTAGTTTCAATCAATGTAAACTATTCGTGTGATTATGCCACTGCGCAATGCACAGACATTACCGCGGGATGGCGGGTGTTCATTTCATAAACTGTGGACAATGGCAGCTTATTTAAACCTGTTAACCTTTGCCAGTGCGCCGACTCTCTGAAGCGTTTTTTTTTTTTTGTAGCCTATAAATTAATGTATGTCCAAAAACCGGATAATGTCATACTTTTTAGTAGTGCTATCGTGGCGTAATAATCTGTTTGGTTGTAAAATGTATTACCTGAATGAAATGAACTCGAATGTATCGTCCTGTAGAATCATTCATTCACAGACAGCATACGAAGATGTTCAACTAATAAAGATCTTCATCGCTGGCAAAGATATGATGCATTTGCAGATTTGCTTTCACTAGACTAAACTGTAGATCCACGGCCACTTCATCCAACGCTCTTGATGTTATTTACGACTCCTCGAGTGTGAATTGAAAGCGCTTCAGACGATTCAGTGCGTGGGGAACTGAACAGATCAACTGATTCGCGAACCGATTTAGACAGATTTGACAACTTGTTTGATGAAGTCTTTGAACAGAAACGACTCAAAAGAGTGATTCATTTGTAAATGAGCATCGCTCATGCCCATACAAAGGATACAGCGCGCTTGGAATAAACTCATTTAACAACGTATTGCATTAAAATAAAGTAACGAGAAGAACGTCGCCCAACATAACAAAGTAAGTACACCTTGTGTCCCTGACAGGAAAATACCCTGCTGCCCGATCTGTGACAGTAGGCGCGGCCGCGGCGTCAAGTGTATGTCATACTACACATTAGAATTGCGCGAAAATAACGACATTCGAAAAAGCTATTTATGATCCCAACCCAACTGAGGCTGCGTTTACACTTTGCATTAACATGCGATCTGTATCTGGATGTTGTCCACATACACATTGAAAAGACAAGTGTAAACGCGTTTCTGATCGGAATGTTATCCGATCAGCGTGTCCTGGTCCAGAGGTAGTCGAGGACGCATTGTGATCGGATCTCAGTGTAATGTAAACGCAATCCAGCCATCGTGTCTGCATTCACAGGTGCACGTCATTTAAATCCCTGCAGTCTCCCCACGTGCTGTCAGAAAATAATGGCCAGACACAGTTTAGACAATAAATTAAACACATTTGAACCTTACAAATAAACGTCAATATTTAAAACACTGTGTGTGTCATTTTTTTTTTCATTTAAATTGTGCAACATTATCTGAACGAGACGATCGCCTGTACAATCACAGCTGTGAGTCATGAGATCTTAATGAAGAGCGTGCGCTGCTTTGCCAGAGGAATAATGGGAATACACTTTTTATTTTTTAATGTTTTAAATGTTGAATGTTTTTGTTGTTTCAGCATGTTTATTAATCTCCCATTTCTGTTAATATAGCCATTGCACGCTATAACCTTAAACCCCGATGATCGATGATGTGACTTGTTTAACATGATCAACCCAGATATTTTTGTATGATCAGCTCTGAAATATTCCTTCATTCAAAAAACGTAATTTGATATAAGACTGGAGATTGCATAGGAAAGCACATTGGGACATTGCTTAATTTGTATCATCTTTACTCTTAATTTGGCTACTGACCTAATTAAAATATTATGCAAAAACAGAAATCGGATGGGTTATCCTGATACAGAGGCTACTTAATATGAACAAATGTAAACGCACCGTGTCCTGATTGGCTAATGATCCGATCTGCTTGATCGGATCACGGTGATCGCATGTTAATCCCAAGTGTAAACGCAGCCTGAGATTATCGCGCGATAAGAGTCTCACGTTAACGCAGCACGTTAACGCCGATAACGGCCCATCACTAATATATATATATATATATATATATATATATATATATATATATATATACACACACACACACACACATACTCCCTACAATGTAAAATATTAAAAAATATTACAAAATTGTATTTTAAAGTATTAAATAAATGATTACTAAATATATAATATTTTGCAATAAACAAAATACTGTGTATATATATATTGCAATAAACATTTTAATACTGTATATATGATTTTAAATGGAATATTTTACATTGTGTGTGTGTGTGTGTGTGTGTGTGTGTATATATATATATATATATATATTTATATTATTTCATATACTGTGTCAATTTTCTAATTAAAATATTTTTGCAATAAGCCTAATGCTAATTATTCAAAGTGGTTTGAGAGAATAGGGGGACACAATACATTTGGTGTGATTTTGAAGGTGAACAGAAGTATAAGCAGTAAAACTCAGTCACAGGTCAGTGCAGAGCTTCTGCGGGATGTGTGTTTTCTGTCTCTTTATCTACTGCTTCAGACTCACAACAGGCCTGTTTATATCAAAGCAGTGGTCTGTCTCTACCCAGAATGCCATCAGGAAACGAGACTGGACATATGGTGCCACGACAAGGAGGGGTTAGACACACACACACACGCACGCACGCACGCACGCACGCACGCACGCACGCACGCACACTATGGTACCAAACTGACATGAAATTAAAGAATAAAGCACAAATAGCAGTCATTGTACATTATCTGTAGTAGAGAATCATTCTGTACTGTAACCGCAACCTGAACATAAACTGTTAAGACAGCCGTAATGAAAAGATTGATATGCATCTATCATCTAAATGGCGTATTGTCCAAGAGCAGAAAGACCGTAACATGTTCAATAACAAAGATCAACAAAATACACGTTTAATGACACTACCGTATGAATTACGTGCATGTCTTCATTATTTGAACTTGATTTGAACTGTATTTTTCTTCTTGCATTGAATTTAAATCTGACATCAATAATGGTTTAGATGAAATGCCATTTTCTCTTATTGAAAAACCTTATTGCCAATACACAAATATCCAGATATATATATAAAAAAAATTCTAAATTACTGCGATATAACTTTCCAATTTCAACTTAAATGTCACTTGAAACGTCTGAATGTGGTTAAAAAAAAAAGAAAAAAGACAAACGATAGACATTGTGGTGGTTCACAGAACAATGGTTTTCAATATGATTTATTTATTAAATATTTATACTTTATTTGTTTAATTTAAATTAAATATAAATTGTTTATCAGTTTAAAACTATCTCTGACAGAAATATTGATATACAGGACTAATAACACATAATGAACAAATAAACAAAATATTAAAATATTGTTATTGGGTTATTAATTTATTACATATTAATATTTATTTCATTTATCAAACTAAATTTATTTTTTTCTGAAAAACATTTTTATATTTAATATCAATACACAAATAAATAAATAAATACAAATAGTCTTATTTATTAAATATAATTTTATATACATATTCACACAATCGTATGGGGCATTTTTGCCCTGATATCTTCAATTTGAGGGTATTTCTAACTGCATTCTACAGGCTCCATCACACAGTGAGTTGTTGCCCTGCTTTATGTTCGTCACCAATCAACTGTATGAATGTCAAATGTTGTACGGCAGGGAATTTCTTACCAAAGTCGGCCAGTTTGAGCTCGCCTGTGTCGCTGATCAGCAGGTTCTGTGGTTTCAGGTCTCGGTGAAGGATGTAGCGCTGATGGATGTAAGACAGACCCCTCAATAACTGGAACAGGAACAGCTGCGGAAACACATATTTTCATCTATGACACCAGCGAATCAATACATAATTTAAAACCCAAATCACCAGGATCCATCACATCACATGTGTCAATTGAAGTAAACAGGATCCTGTAAATGTTATTTGTTCCCATCTTCCTCATATACAGCAATCCCCATCGATATTGTGCTTTTATATCATCTAATTTTATTCAGTAGCATCGACACAGGATCTATCAGCTCGTTGATGTGGAGTATTGATGAAGACCAGCGAACCGCCTTAAATCAATCTACAAAAGAAAGTGAACAATCGATGCACGAAACACATCTGAACCAAAACACAACCACGGCCTTCACTCGTGAAGCCTCACACATCAATCTGAACACAGCAAGAGTGGCCCTGCTTTCTGCCTTGAAGAGATCCAAACGCCTCTCCGTCAAACAAAACGATCAAAGTCTCGGACAATTAGGCGAAGCGCGGGAGCGCGGGGTCCAATCAGAGAAGAGTTTATCTGGAGTCCTCGGGTCAGGCGCTCATGTTTACTCGTGTGGAGCCAAACACATTTCTGAAGACGCTCCTGCTCAATAAGAGTCTGCAGAGAAAAGGTTTAACGATACACTTATTCTTCAGCATCTCCAGTAACGTGTCAAACGGCCGTCGAGGGAGCGTTTAACTGCTCACTTCAATAGAAACATCCCACAATCACATGAACATTATATTCCAAACAGATTGATCTACAGGAGTGAGGAAACACTTGCAAACAAGGGGAAAAATCAGCAAATACAGGATCATTGGTATACAACATTGATAAACAAAACAAACATTATATTTATATATATATTAGTTTGTTGATATTCATATTTTTTTGTTTAAAACTTGCTCTGACAGAACTATTGATTGATATGCAATACAGATAAATAGATATGATTATATTTCAATGATAATAAATGAATTTATGATAATATGAATATTTATTTGTTTATTAAATTGTTTGCTCTTACATATTTACTTTCAACAGTGATATATAATATATATATATATATATATTATATATTAACTATTATATTTATTATTGGGAAATGACATCAAAATAATAACATAATAATAAATTAATTCATCAATAACATTTAACTTTTATATTATTATTTATAAAGCACATTTAAACACAATATAGATTGATCCAAAGTGCTGTACATAGTCCAAAGCAGGTCTACACTATATATATATGTTTTAAAAACAATTACAGGTTTCCAAAAGCTAAAGAATAAACTTGCGTTTCAAGAGTAGATTTAAAAATGTCCAATGAAGGAGCAGACCTCACATGATAATGGAGACCGTTCCAAAGCTCGGGCCCAGACAAATGATTATATTTAAATATTTATTCAATATTAAATTTTTTTGTTTATTTATTTGCTTAGCTATTTAAAGCTACAGTCCGCAGTTTTTCCTCTTTGTCACCATCTCTGTTCGAAATCTGCCATTGCAGTTATTTGCGGAATTATCAACTTTACGTGGGTTGTAAATCGGCATGAAACAGCGCGGATGAACACAGTGTTTTGAGGCGAGTCCTGCTGTCAGTCACCGCGCTGTGTGGATACTGTCATTCAGAATCACAGATTCACTTTTTGAAAGTTTGACCGACATAAGAATTTTCACCGGAAAATATCTTCTGAACAAGTAAGTAACATCCATTTTTGTTCTGATCAACTAAGGGGGGAAAAGCATTCGACATGACAAGCGATCGTTAGATTTAATCAACGCAATTTACAGGAACCGTGCAAATTATAGCCTACTTTGTTCTCAAATTGTTCATGTTAACAACATCAGGATTGCGTGACTAACGTTGCATTTAATGTGTTTTATTACCTGTGTAGTTCAGAATTCATATTCTCCATAATAGCTAAACGAGAAAGGCACAACAAGGAAACTCCATAACTGTGTGAATTAAGAAAACAGTGGTACTGTGATTGAACTATTGAAATGTCTTACTTGTTAAGCAGAAAAAAGTGGTCTATTCTTCCGTTTTGAACTCTTCAAAACACGCAGTTCACGCACCTTTCAAAAGTCCCGCTGATATTTATCCTTGTGTTCGCATGAGACGGTTAATTTCTTTCTCTTTCTCTAGCCACCTTAAATAAGTACAAAGTACCGAAGTACAAAGTCTTTTGGGTTTTATAACTGGTGAATCTCAAGTTGACTCTGATGATTGTTGTTTGGATCTTTTTCGGATCCGCCATAAGTTTAATTATGTAAAGTGCTGCGAGATAAGCCTATACATCTCTACATCTCCTCACGCGCAGTATAGCCGGCAGCCGAAACTCCTTCTTTATGTGTACGGATGTGACGTAATGACGCAAAGACATGCTCGAATTTCCCGCGGAAACCCACCAGTACCACTGGAATTAAAATCATTATTACAAGCTAACCGTTTTGAATCTAGCTATGGCAAGCAGATAGATTTGAACACTGGCTGAAGATGTTTTTTTTTAAATAATTATTTTGGATTATTTTTAACTTAAAAAAATTACGGACAGCAGCTTTAAAGTAAATAAAAATTATTCACTTTGACATAAAAATTGATATACAACATTTATAAACATTTATTACCTATAATTATATACTAGGCAGTGACAGACCGACAGATATAAGTTGACACAGCAAATAGTCTAACATACAATATGACCACATCCATAAAACCTGACTAAGAGCCTTATCGAGGCTATACAGTCCACAGCACTGGACTACAGGACAGAGAGGCTAAGAGTTGACCGACCGCACATCGAGAGAGAGAGAGAGAGAGAGAGAGAGAGAGAGAGAAAGAGAAAGAGAGAGAAAGAGAGAGAGCTCCAGTCAGATATACAGGATGAGAGAGACTCCTGGAATAATCTGCAGTACAGAGATAAAGTGAAGGAAGATATAGAAACACAACAGGACAAAAAGGAGGGTCATCTTTGAGCTGAGAAGAGACTGACGCCGAGGGCCTAATCTGCAGAATGAAAACACGATCAATACACGCCTGAATATCGACAATCCTCCGCTAACACAGACAGACCTGAAGGAAAGAGCAGCGCTGGCACTACAGGGAAAGATCAGGGTTAAAGTTTCATGAGCGTTTAGGGTTCAGTCCTCAGTTTTTTGTCAATGAAATGCTGCATCAATGCTGCATGTTTGTAGCCAAAGATCATAATAAAACCTGAATGTTTGAGGACCTTCAATGTAAACAGAGCTTGTTCTTTCATGATAGCCTTGAATTAAAGATCCAATCTCAAGGCCGGATCTGATTTAACTGGGAAGCGGAGACATTGCCTGGAGCTACACCCATGTGATGTATTAATGAGAATTAATACTACAAAACATTCAAGGCCATTCGCCATTACAACAGGCATTCACTTCTGGGAAAATGGTAATTACATTATTGCTATGAGAACGAGTGTAATTTATCATTTGTACAGCCATATCTCCGTATCTGACTGATAATCCATCTTAAGACTTCATCAATAATTCCACATTAACATATGAGTTCATATTGGTTTTTGATTATGATCCTCAACTATCTCACGTATCACTAGTACTAATTTACCACAGTAAGTGACCAGATGCACAGCTTTCACATGTTGGATGATAAAATGGGTGAAAAAAAAAATCCCACAACAGCAACAATAACAATACAAATGTTTTTAAAATATATGTATATAAATATATTTATTTAATTACTAAAATAGAAAATATGATTGTACTGTAAAAAAAATACAATAAAATTGTTACTAATAATAGTTTGTCAAAGATTTGTATTTTAATTATTTAAAAAATAATAATAATATTGTACTGTAAAATAAAATATTTATTAATAATAATACATTTTATCAAATTATAAAAATTAAATCACTAAAATAAAAATACTATTGTACTGTAAAATAAAAAGTAAATATTTAATAATAATAAAAGTTGTTGTTAATATATATATATATATATATATATATATATATATATATTTTTTTTTATTTTTTTTTATTATTATTTTTTTATTATTATAAAAACTAAATTTACCATAATAAAATACTATTGTACAGTAAAATAAAAAAAATTATTCTAATAAATTATACAAATTAAACAAATGACTATAACAACATATATATATATAATATTTTACAGAACAAAATTTCTTTCTAAACGTTATTTTGGCAAAAAATATATTTGGCTGAACTCTTAATCATTTAGCTTTTCATTGGGCAAGACGCTGCTAGCATCACCAGCTTTTTGTGAAGTTTAGTCGTGAATATTATCAGCGAACTTTCAGGCCAAAATGCAAACCTGCCAGGCAAAATGAGTACAGCCACCACCTAAAAACACCACCTAATGCACCACAGAACCCCTTAGCAACCGCATAGCAACACACTGACGACTGCACTCATAGTTTCATCAGAAGAATCACAGCGGGTTCTTCAAATATCTGAACATTTAAGCTCTCCTGCAGGTTTCTGCTCTCAAAGCGACGGCACATCATTCCTCTTCCTGTGGCTTTATTTTAGAGACAAAATACAGCCGTATTTTCTGGGTGAGTTGATCTCAGAAACTCGCCACTTTCCTGACAACACAGGAAAACACAGTTTTTCTCCTTCAAACTAATAGACTTTAAGTGTCTGTCTTATATGAAACAAAAGAAAATACAAAAAATTATAGTTTCTATTGACTTAATGACCCGTTTATTTCTCATACATACTTATTCTGCAACTGATTATCTGCTATTTTACAGTGGATAAAATCCAGCTTCAAGGAGAAATTCAGGGATTGATTTCACTAAAGACTGTCTTAAGTTTGTGCTGGAAGAAGCAGAATGGCTGCTAAATGAACCAGAGAGTCTCTCACATCTGCTGGAGAATCAGTTTTTAATGTGGCGTATCAATGGACCATCAGCTCCACACCTGCTCTCTCAGTCTCCAGTCGTACACGAGTCCCATGAGTAAAGCTCAAAGATCTCACGCCTGTCTGAGAAGAAGCAAAGGGCCAATATTGTGTATATAGTATATTGCCATAATGTTTCGACAGTAAGCTTATTTCACTCCCCTTTTTGGTCTCACGAGAGCTGATAGGTGGCTGATTACAAAAACTATGATCCTGTGTGTCAAAATAAAAGTCTTGTAGTTTAAATGCAAACAAATCGATCTAATGTCTGTCAATCAGTCTGTCTATCTAGTATATATCAAAATATTACAGCAAGACCTGATCTGCTTCGTAAAAAAAAAAAAAAAAAAAAAAATCATAGTCAGTCTACAAGTATTTTGAAATTCACTAGAAACTTTATCAAATTTGGACACCAGCATCTGAAATCTGACAACAGCAGGTTAACGCAACAAACCACACTTAGATCAAATTACTTCTGATGCATTGCAACATGATCGGCCCGTCTTCCTGAATGTGACGTCCGGCAGAACATTTATGAAGGAAGGGAGCTGCTAAACCAGTATATCGTATCAGGCTGATGGACCTTTAGTGCAATTGCACAACAATTGAAGTCCCTGACTGTGTCGTCAAATGCAAGGCTTTGTTTGTTTCGTCAGATGGTTCGTGGGTTGATCGACTAAACTGTGATTGTACCATTAAGCTTTAAACCTTCTTGAAAATGCAGCCGGCTTCATCCTGCTCCTGCAAACTAAAATCAGGATGACGCATGTTCACAAACACACTGGTGTTGGGATTTTTGGTGCGAGAATTGAATTGAGAAAGTCTTTCAAATTCCACCTTAACTGCTGAATTTGATTTTGTAATTGAATTGTAATTGATGTAGCAACATGATTTAAATTTGAATTCCAATGTAAGGAAGTCAAATTATTGGAAATTCATATAAATGTCATTTTTAACCAGAAGAGTTAGTCAAAATAATCATTGAATTCCAGCCTAACAAAACCTTGAAAACCTTGTTTTAAAAAAAGCTTTAAAGGTGCCTTGTGTAATGTCCGCCAAAAAATCAATTCATACTCCACATTCCATACCAGATGGGGGCAGTATACCTCCAGAAAGTGAGTTGGTCTACGAGTTATTCGTGTATTGCAGTTTGGCTGGTGGTTATGTTGCCCGCGTACCGCCTCCCATGGCCGAAACTGGTATTATGACACCCGTCGGGCCGGGGCTAGTAATTTAGCATGCTAATTCAGGTTGATATCTCTACAGCACTATAACTTGTAATTTTTTTAATTACATCATCGCCCTTATTTCTTCTCATTCTTTTGATGCGTGTAGCTAATTTTTTGGATGTTATTACCTCAATTCTTACACATGGCACCTTTAAAAAAGCCTTGAATTTTGAAAGATAGATAGAACGATAGAATAAAAGATGGAACGATAGAATAAAAGATGGAACGATAGAATAAAAGATGGCTAGATAGATAGATAGATAGATAGATAGATAGATAGATAGATAGATAGATAGATAGATAGATAGATAGATAGATAGATAGATAGATAGATAGATAGATAGATAGATCTATAGTAAAGCACATGGACTATAGAACCTTGTGTGAATGCACTTCTCCTGAGGTTGGGCCGGCTGTCATTATCAATTAATTAATTTAAGCATTCTCATTAAACTAGCCGGACGTGTTGAGCGAATCAATGCTACAACTCCAGCGTAACGAGGACTCTGAAAGTATCCTGTTATTTCTGGAGCGAGAGCGCAGGAGGTCTGCTTGGACGGCAGCCCAGAACCGGGTCTGGTGTGGGACGTCATCTCTCCGCTGCTTGACCAGTAATTACATTAGCAGCTAGCGCCCGGAGCGCTCCCTTTCAAATGCTAATTCCCTCCAACCTGCAGCAGAGAGTCTAATGGCTTTTATTAGCGTGATTGGTGAACGCAGATCTGAGCGAATGAATCAGCTGAGCTAATGGGCGGTATTAAAACTGTAGCCCTTGTGTGGCGTGTTTACTCGTGACTGTGGGAGCTAATCGCCACTTACTGCCATTTTGGATCTCATGAGTTGATGCTTGAGGCGGTTTGAAGACGAACGCTCCAGAAAACATTAAGACACTAAGGACATGCTCTTGTGTTAAAAACAGACAGATGAAGAGAACAGAATAACAGAAGATGCATTTATAGATGTGTTAACTACCACACATACTTATCCTGCCCCTACACTGCAAAAATCCTATTTATATTCGTACTTTTGTCTTGTTTTCCAGTTAAAACATCTCAAAATCCTCAAAACAAGTTAAATTTACTTGTGAAGCATCGCTGAATTAGATATTAAGACATGTTTTCATAGATTGTGTCTTTATTACATGTGTATTTTGTTTTACACGGGTTAAAAATACATGATCTGACTGTTAGTGTGGTAAGACAAAATACACTTATATTCAAAATCCAAAGAATGAAGTATTAAAGTGGAAACGAAGCAGTCAGTCAAGTTTACATTATTTAGTAAACTGATTTCCACTTTGATATCTTATGCAGTGTTGCTTTAGAAGTCAATTTATATTGTTTCAAGGATTTTAAGATATTTTAGATTAGATTTAACTTTATTGTCAATACAATATAATGTATGCAGTCTTATGTTACACACACACACATATGTGTGTGTGTGTGTGTGTGTGTGTACATACACACATATTATATAACACAAACTTTTATGCTAGAAGCGATTAATCTTATATATACATAGACACAGACACACACAGTAGTTGTCTCAGTGAACACAGATTATGCCTTTATAAAACGTTGTTATTGCTCAGTATCCTGAAAATACAGCTACATTAAACTAAGTAAAAAAAGTTACTTGTGTAACTTTTTTGATTAACTATTTGCCAAAAGTAGCACAAGTAGCAGTACGAGCTCTTCTAAGCCGTGTTCAGTGGAGGACGCGTAACTGCTCTAAACGCATGAGAAATAAGACATTATATTAGCCATAAAATGATTCTCCGAATCTCACTGATCTGGACCTCACTGTCCTTATACATCTAATTTAACCAGAGGAATCCTGGTGACATCGGCTCTGTTCTTTAAACCGGCGTAACTTGCAGCCTGTCAGGGAACGAGTGCTCAATAACACGGCATTGTGGACCGACGTGCCAAAATTACAGCCGTCTGGAAACGGATCTGTGTGCAAACACTGAACGCAGGGAAACATCTCGTCTCTGACTGCGGGCCGTTCCTGTTTCAGGTGAGCTGCTCTCATTCTCTTTCTGTCAGCTTGTCATTTATCATGAATTCTCTATTGGTTTGAATTTCAATGAGGGAGCGAACGGGATAAATACTTTATGTAAATCCACAGTGACAAAAACCTGATGAATTACATAAGCAACACCCGCTTCCCCACCAGCCTTCTGCTCCATGGCCTCATTCGCTCCATCACGTCTTACTTTCACTCTGACACACCATAAATTACTCTCATTTCACGGCAACTTTCTACAGAATCATTGCAAGCATTGTCATGAATGAACTTTTTTTATTGATTTCAAGGAGAATTTTTACCATATAAAAACTGTGTTGTGCATTTATGTCAAATAAATCAAATAAGTACCACAGTCAATTACTCATCCGAAAATACGACTACTTATAAATGCATGTGTCAATAGAGATTGAAGGTTTTGGCCTGCAAATTGGTGTAGTTACAACATCCACCAGCAGGAGCAAAATGCCTGAGTAGAGGATGGATACCCGACCCGAGCCCGACGGGACCCGCCGGTACCCGACGGGCCGGGCCGGGTTCGGACAGATATTTAGAAATTATGTTCGGGTTCGGGTCGGGCTCGGTCACATCAGCGCGATAAGGCATTGAACATTTTTTATTTAAAACAGCTTATGTAGGTAGCAAATGTGCCTGATGCTTTCACTTGATGCAAACGTTGGTTTTTGTGATTAAAATACCTATAAAATATTACCATAACATCTGTCTTCCTGTGTGCGGAAATTTGTTTATGTAGCCGTGACAACGAAACACGTGCATGCGCGCCTGTGTTAAGTGCGCTTGTTTCTGCGTACGCGCTGATGTGCTCGTCCTGTTGACATTTCCGAATGCCTTCCTACATTTGCTTAATAAAAAGCGGGCTTTCCACACAAACAAACGTACATGTGTCATTAGTATGAGAAAAAAATGGGATTTTAACCGTCGGTCTCGGGTCGGGCTGGGACATAAATATCTTTATGCCTGTCGGGCTCGGGTCGGGCTCGGTTACTGCTCTGTCGGACGCGGGCCGGGCTCGGACAGAAAAATTCGGCCCGATCCGCACTCTATGCCTGAGTATATCAACTTTGGTGATGCAAAATGAACATTTACAGTGACATTTTCTTGTTCCACAAAGAAACGCAAAGGATTCTTTCAGTATTTTCATAAATGCATTTCTCCAGCTTCACTAGCAAACAGTACTAAGAGGAAGCATTTGCATATAAAGCATTTTGCTGTAAACATTTGAGAATCAACAAGTTCAGTCTCCGCTAGTTCTTTAGCATCAGCTTGGTGTTCACAGCCTTAAGTCGCAGCACATTTCAGATAAAAAATTTTAAAAAACGTTTATTACGGGAAAATATGTTATACTGTGTTAAAAGGGCAGATTAAATTGGGTTATGAGAAAATATTCAAACCTCAGCTTTAAACTCAAGCCTGTTCTCCCAGGTCATTTCTTCCTTCTGAAGTCAGAAAACACACTGCACTTTCTCTGCGAGTGTGTGGTCTCACTGCTCAATTAAACATGGGCACGAAAGTCTCGTGTTGCAGGCCAGACGCTCGCTGGAGGAGCACAAGCAGCATTCAAAAGTCATTTTAAAAGATCAAATCATTGGTTCTGGTCTGACTATCTGAGCTCAACTGAAGAGACTGCATGCAGACTGATAGATGAGGACGAGGAAGCCGGTAAAATGGGTCACAGTCTGACATCACACGACTTATGGTCTACTTCTGATTACAGAACGGAACAGAGGGGGAAATCAAAGATGGACTTTACTCAAGACTGAGAAAAATACTCAATCCATGTGTCAGAATCAGAACCGGACACTCCACGAGAAACAATCGTCTCACTAGACCGATCCACACTGCACAAGAAACAAACACTAATACTGAAATGAGCTAATCCAGTCACCAATGACATTTAGAGGCAAGGAGAAAATGGTGAGAGAAAAAAAAGCTTGAAAGATTCAATACTATGAACATCATAAAACCAGCGACAATTTCTCTGATTTTGCCAGGTTGCATACTAGATCTGAGTTATTCATTTATAAAACATATACATTTTTATCTTAAGTAAATAAATAGTAAAAAAAATTAAAAATAAAGTGACAACAGCATAAATAAAAGTGAAAAAAATTAAGTGACTAAATACTGAACAACCATTGACCAGAGCCATTTCATCACAAAAATCACCTAAAAAAAGCTTAAAAGAAGAACAAAGCAAACAAAGCGAGCCGAATCTCACTCACCCTGATGTTGTCCGGATGGAGACCCCCGGGATGTTTGTCCATGTACTGACACAGATCTGTGTGCTGAACAGAGAGAGAGAGAAGAGGCACATGAGGCAGAGACAGGAGACACAGACTCTAAACAAAATACTAAAATAGACCATTTATATATTTATATATATATATATATATATATATATATATATATATATATATATATATATATATATATATATATATATATATAATCAAGTCTCTGAAGGACTGGACTAGGAAGGCCTCAGTAGGATGCAGTCGTCTGTTTGAGAAGCACCCTATGGCCCTGTCCCAAATGGCACCCTAAGAACTCGCGGTCTTCCTACGAGTCAGCACTTTCGTGGCGTAACGCCACTTTGACTGTCGGGAAGAAGTCTGTTGCGGAGCTCGCCAAAAGTGTGCGGCGAGGGCGCATATCAAATGCAAAGGGGCCGCTCGTGAGCACCCTTCTGAAACCTAAAATGACAGATGGGACACCGTACTGTCTCATGGACTTAACAGACATGCGCATGCCGCAGCCATTGTGAGTCCACCAGACCGTAAGTGCATATGAAGTGTGGCATTTGGGACAGGGCCCATGTCTGTCTTTATGAACAGGCTATTGAATCATTGGTTCACCCGATTGATTCGCTCAAAACGGGGATTCAAAATTGAGCAAATTATTGTCTAAATAATAAAACAATATTAACTTCTTATTTATTGAACTGTTGTATAAAATCAATATAACATTGCACTCGTGCTATTTGGGTCAAAAACATGCGTCAATAATTTATTCATTCCATAACTATTTCATCAAATGATATCAACAGCCCTAATATAGAATGCAAACGGATGGCTTCACAAACACTTCCAGTGTGTCAAACTGAAATAATTTCCTGTATCGGTGAGACGCTCTCGGCCTGTTTCTACAGGCTCAATATGGTGATTGTCTGCAGGTGTGAGACTCGAGGCTTTGTGGGCCGCGTGGCTGTGCATGTAAATACAGTCGGCGGGAGAAAGAATTACCCACGATGCTCTCCTCAGTCTTTATTCTGCCCAGTGCCCACAGACCTGCGCCGTTGGAGGGCCGCTGATATTTGCAAACACCCGCTGCTACCCGTCCCGCACCGCAGATAAACGCGTTTCCTTTCATGAATAATGCAGTCTCTCACTCAAACGGGCTTCAGATATGCCTGTCCGTCGCCGTCAATCATTATTAACCGCTCGCCGTGGAAAATGAATTGATTTCCTCAGTGCGAAACCCTCTGTTTGTTCGCGGCCCGCATCTAAATGCGTCCGCATTCAGCCCGAGTGCATTTTCTCACCGAAATGACTCTGATGAGATCACAGCGGTGGTCTCAGATTAATAACTAAGCTATGGTTCGTATCTCTCAACGGACCAAAGCTATCAATAGCTGAGCCGTTGTCCAATCTTAGTGTTTTGATTGTTTTCTTTGACACCCCGATGTGTTAGCTTAGCTCTCATGAATAAATCAGACTCAAGCCGCAATTTCACGCTCATCCAATTTAGCGAGAGGATACATTCCTGGAGAAAAAAAACACTGTTTACCAGAGTATAAAGTAATAAGTTATATCAGAGATGCAAAAATAGCACAAAATATAAAGCTAATCAGGGAAGGCACAATCTTCCCTTTAGACTGTGACACGGATCAATGACGGGAGGTCAGTGTCACAATGTGCATTGACATTCAGAGAAAACACGTTTAACAAGGGCTCTTTTCTTTCTGTGATGCATCAAAACAAGTCGAGCCTGACAGGAGTTTAAAACTACAACCGGATTTCTTGGCGTTCCTCTTTCCTTCCCGAAGACCAATTAGCTCTTAAAAGTGCTCTTTATTAAAAGTCAAGTGCATCCTTTGAGTGGACACTTATTTTCATGTTAAGAACAGCATTTGCTGAGAACATGAAAGCATTGAGTTATTGAGATAGAAAGTGTATGTTCTCCTGACCCTCAGCTCAGTGTCTGCTTTTGCTTTACTGTACAGATCAGTATTCATGAGTGAACACTACAGCAGAAAAAAAAACCTAAGGAAAGAAAAATATATCTAAATCAAATGTGTTTAGGGGTTCCTGTGAGAAATCCTGTCTGGATCTGTGAACGCTGATACTGTACTTTCACAACGCTTCTCATTTATTTTAACCTTTGTCTAAAACTAATTTTATCATTGTGCCCAAGTCTTGAGCTCTTCATGGATTTAAACTAAAAGCACAATTTTCTGGATAAAATAACAGATGGTTTAATTACTGCTGGCATCATATCCCAAAAAATTATTTAAAAAAATATAATAAATAATACAAATAAATGGCATTTAAGTTATTCATTTTAATTTGCTTTTAATTTATTCAGTTATATTATAATATATTTTATATTATATATAAATATATAACATAATATATATATATAATATATTTGTTACATTTTTGATAATTATATATATATATATATATTTATTAAAAATGTACAACAAGCATAAAATAAAGTCCAGAACCAGCCAGAACCAGCCTTAGGCTGCTGATTTTTTTCCCAGCAGGGAAGAGAAGCTGAACCTCCCGACCAGACGTTCCCAACAGACAGACACGGATCGTCCCGGAGGCTCATTAACAATTAAACTGGCATTTCTGTACCTGCTTCAGACGAGCGGGACCTTTAAGAGAGCGCAGAGGCAAATGGGAACTGTAATGATTTATCACACTAATGCTTTTCACATTCAAAACCTTACTATCAGCCAACGTTTTATATCTCTCCCTATTTCTGCACATAACTTTCAGATTGAACACAACACCTTTTTCATTAAAGGAATAGTTTGTCCAAAAAAGATAGTTATAATAGAGTGCAACAGTGCCCGCCCCTGTTTTCAGCTGCACTGGTTCCGGAAGGTTTTTTAGTTTTTTTTTTAATACATTTTTCTCATAGGGATTTAGTAATATTCTTTGTTAAAGAGCTATAAGCCATGAACCAAACCAATAAGCTATGAGGTGAACCATAACACTACAAACGTTGATTAGAAGCAAAAATTGTTTTTGAAGATCGAACATAAGATTAAGAACAAGACTGTGAACTTAACAGTTTTAATGAGGGAAGGAACTACAATCCCATGAAGCTTTGAGAACAGCATAATCGAATTAAAAACAATAGAGAAATATAAAAGAACTAATTTACAAATGTTGATTATATGTATAAAAACAATATATTTTAAGATTATTTCAAAATATCTGACTCAAACTCAGGGTTTGACTGACAGATGATGTGACTAAACATAACGCTGAATCTGCCATTGTTCTCCGTCAAACAAACCAGACAGGAGAGTTAGTACGTCGGTGGACTTGAACTTGAAAAATGATGTGTATTGACGACTTTCTGTGGTAGAAACAACATATCTTCGGATGTTCATTCATGTTTATTTCATGCTATTACAATTAGTAGAATTGACTAAGACCACAGTTATTATTTCAAAACCTAAACACCATAAAAGTGTCATAAAAATTGTCAATACAGGATTTTATTTAATTTAAAAACTTATTTTTTCAATCTATGACTTTAGAACACAAAAAATATAGTCTGTATGTGATATGTACAACTGCTACAGTTTTTTTAATGTGCTTTCAAGAGCTTGACAGTATAAATCACTGCAGTTGCATTATATGGAAAACAGAAGCTTGGAAATTCTGCCTAAAATCTTTTCTTGTGTTTCAAAGAAGAAAGACAGAAAGTCAAACAGGGACAGAACGACACGAGGGCAAGTAATTGGCAGAATTATTCCTGTGCTTTAATTCGCAGCTCTGACGCCTGCGGCTGCGTCTCATGCAGATCTGTGTGTAAAACAGTGAGATGTTCCTGTCGCTGTGAGCCACAGATGAAGAGCAGGGCTTTGAAAGAGTTAGAAAAACAGTTTTCTAATAAAAACGGTGCCAGAGCTGCAGGATTGGGCGCATATAAAGAGGCTGATCGGTTCAGGCACCAGGTTCAAAGCATAAGAAAAATCCTGAGGTAAAGTAATGCTGACTAAAGCACATTTAAACCTTTCAAACCTATTCAGAAACAGGAGACCAGACCCGCTCATGAGGCCCAGGGAGACGAGATGTGTGGTTATGTGACATAAAAATGCTCTGACGTTTTTGAGTGGAGTTACAGAAAATAAAATGAATCTAAAACTATTTATAAAAGAAACAAACGTTGTCCGCCAGCAGAGGTTTGATTTTCATCCGGTCAGCATGTCTGATACTCACCACATACTCAAAGACCAGTGTCAGGGTTTCCTTCGTGTGGATGATGTCGTGGAGCAGCACTATGTTCGAATGCTTCAGGCCTTTCAGCAGAGACGCTGGAGAGAAACACACACGCTTCATTAACACAATCTGACCCATGAGTGTTTGAGACTCACGATAACTGGATAAGTGCATTTTGAAATGACATAATACGCTGTAAAAAATTATCAATAAGTCAAGGCACCTTTTGTTTTTGCATTTTTTAAGTCAGTTTAATATAATTTAAGTGACTTGTACAACCAAGTTGATTATAATTAAAAATTTAAGTTGAATTTAACGTTTTTACGTTTTTTTAAATGTAGAAACTGCAAAAGCGGATGTCCATTTATCTGTCAGGCACCAATTCCTTAGATTAATACATTAAAACAGCTTTATGTTTCCCTGATATTTTGAGGTTTTCCATGCCTTGATGATAATAATAATAATAATACATTTTTAAATAATAATTTTAAAAAATGATTACCTTTCGCTTTTTCAGTGTGAAATGATGTGCCATTTTCATGTTTTATGGTGACATTCCATTGACATAATGATTTGTATACTTTATATTATATCCCCTAAACCTTTTTTTTTTTCATTCTGTATGATTTATAAGCTGTTTTCCTCATAGGGAGGGACAAAATGTTTTTATTGGTATTACTATCTTTGTGGGGATGTGTGGCCTGGTTAACCCATATTACCCACAAAGATGGCAATATCCAAAATCCTTTTCTTTGTGGGGACATTTTTTGGTCCCTATGAGGAAACCAGCTAATGGATCATTCTAAGTGATGTTATTTGAAAATGTACAAATGCAGAAAGTCCTCTGTGATTGGTAGGTTTAGGGCAGGGGGATATAATATACAGTTTGTACAGTATAAAAACCATTATGTCTATGGAAATCCCCATAAAACATAAAAACCCAATGAGTGTGAGTGTGTGAGTATGTGTGTGTGTGAGTGTGTGTGTGTGTGTGTGTGTGTGTGTGTGTGTGTGATGTGTGCTCATGTTTATATTACATTGTGGGGACCAAATGTCCCCACAAGTATAGTAAAACGTCTCTGGTTACTTACGTAACCTATGTTCTCTGAATAGGGAACGAGACGCTGCGGAAAGCGCAGTGGGATATTCTCTGAATGTGCCGATTGTCTGAAGCCTTATAGAATCACGCCAATTCATTGGCTGATGGCGTCCGCGCAATATGGCTCCGCCCCGACGCTCTTACGTCGCATCATACGTATTCGCGCGCGCGCCATCTGCTCCTCAGATTTCTCTGCCGAAAAGAAACTGTCAGCAGCGCGAGGAGCTTGGCCGCTAACGCAGCGTCTCGTTCCCTATTCAGAGAACATAGGTTACGTAAGTAACCAGAGACGTTCTCTTTCATAGGTTCTCTCAACGCTGCGGAAAGCGCAGTGGGAACGGACTACCAAACTCGCCAAGCTAGAGCGCTTTATAACTGGTAGATAAAAGAGACAACGACCGAAACGAGTTCAAACAGAAAGAACCTGGGAACCCGGGGTCATGTCAAGATCCAAGCTATAGAACCTTACAAAAGTATGCGGAGAGGACCAGCCTGCCGCAACACAAATATCCTCCAAAAGTGCTCCTCTGAAAAGAGCTTGAGAAGATGCTACACTTCTGGTGGAATGTGCTCTAATGTTAAGAGGTGAAGGCAAGCCCTGCACCCCATAAGCCAACGAGATAGCCTCTGTGACCCAGTGAGAAATCCTCTGCTTCGATGCAGCAAGCCCACGGCGGCTAGCACCGAAGCAAACCAGAAGCTGGTTAGATTTCCTCCAACCACCTGAGCGGTCTACATATATCTTAAGAGAACGAACTGGGCAGAGCAAGTTAAGCTCCCTATCTTCCTCAGATGAAAATGGAGGAGAGTGGAAAGCATTAAGGTTAACTACCTGAGAGCGGAAACTTGAGGAAAGAACCTTGGGGACATACCCTGGTCTCGGCCTCAAGGAAACTTTGACCAGGCCAGGGGCAAAGTCCAAGCAGGACTCGCTAACAGAAAGAGCTTGTAAGTCTCCCACCCGCTTTAATGAGGACAAAGCTAACAAAAGAGAAACCTTAAGAGTCAGAATCCTATCCGGAGCTGACTCCAAGGGCTCAAAGGGGGCTTTCGTCAAACCCTCTAGGACAACAGAAAGATCCCATGAGGGGACTCTAGGGGAGCGAGCCGGTTTCAGGCGCTTCACCCCACGCATAAAGGCAGAAACTAACCTTAATTTGCCTAGGGGAATCTCATCCGATTCCCTATGCGCTGCAATAGCCGCGACATAAACTCTGAGAGTGGTAGCGGCTGCTCCAGCCGCAAACTTCTCCTGCAGGAATTCCAGTACTGAACCAGCAGGGCAGTTAACTGGGCTCCTATCATGTGCTAAACACCAAGTCTCAAAAACCTTCCATTTGGAAGAATATAATCTCCTTGTAGAAGGAGCTCTAGCACTCGCAATAGTCTCCTGAACGTCAGTTGGGAGACCAGAGCTTAATGCTAACGGCCTCTGATCGGCCAAACATACAGCTTCCACATGTCTGGGCGAGGATGCCATATCCTGCCCTGTAGCTGGGACAGCAGATCTTCCCTGACCGGGATCCTCCAGGGGGGAGACTCCAGTAGAGGAACTAGCTCCGAAAACCATGGCTGAGATGGCCAGAACGGAGCTACCAGGAGGAGGCGGACTCCGCTCTCTCTCACCCTGGCCAAGACCGCCGGGATCAGTTTGATGGGCGGGAAGGCATAGAGTTTCTGCGTTGGCCAAGGGTAAGCGAACGCATCTATCCCCAATGGGGCCGGGGGACTCAGGGAGAACCAAAGAGGGCATTGGGATGACTCTTGAGATGCAAAGAGGTCCACCTCCGCCTCTCCAAAAACCTTCCAGATTAGAGCCATCGTCTGGCGGTTCAACATCCATTCTCCCGATCGGAGTTTCTGTCTCGACAGAAAATCTGCTGCGAGGTTCAGAACCCCTGGGACATGAACCGCTCTTAGAGATAGGAATCTGCTCTGAGACCACAGGAGAAGGTGACGCGCATGCCTGTCTAGGGTGCGCGACCGAGAACCTCCCTGCCGGTTCACATGAGACACCACTGCCATATTGTCCGTTCTGACAATGACATGGTGACCCTCCAGAAGAGGGAGGAAATGAAGCAGAGCCAGAAAAACGGCCCTTAACTCCAGGCAGTTTATGTGCCAGGAGAGAGCCTCTCCGGTCCAGACCCCACACGCTGGTCTGCCCTCGAAAACCGCTCCCCAGCCGGTGAGAGAGGCATCCGTCGTAATCATCTGGCGACGAGATACCGCACCCATGCTGACCCCTTTCCGGAGAAAAAGAGGGTCCCGCCAAACTGACAGGGCTTGAAAGCAACTGCGCGATACCTTCAGTAGGCGAAGGGTTGACCCGGAGGGTCGAACCCCTGAGAGTTTCACCCACCACATGAAGGGTCTCATGTGGAGTAGGCCCAGCGGTAGCACGGAGGAGGCCGCAGCCATAAGGCCCAGCATCCTGCGGCAGGTGCCCACAGACACATGATGGCCTAGTGAAAAACGAGCCAAGCATGTCGTCAAGCTGGAAATCCGTGCAGGGGCCAAACGGGCCTGCATGAGAACGGAATCCATGTTCACCCCCAAGAAAACGGTGCTTTGAGCCGGAGCAAGAACACTCTTCTCCGAGTTCAACCTCAAACCGAGAGACTGGATATGACTCAGAACGACGTCTCTGTGGTGGGCCACTAGCTCCCTGGATTGGGCTAAAATGAGCCAATCGTCCAGGTAATTTAGAACACGGATGCCCTGGAGCCGCAATGGGGCCAGAGCTGCATCCATGCACTTTGTGAATGTCCTTGGAGCTAGAGATAGGCCGAAGGGAAGGACCCTGTACTGGAACGCCCTTTCTCCAACGGCGAACCTGAGGAATTGCCTGTGTCGCTGTACAACCTGGATGTGAAAATAAGCATCCTTTAGGTCTATCGTCACGAACCAATCCCCTGGCCGAATCTGAGATATGATAGCTTTCAGCGTCAACATCTTGAATTTCCCTTTGTAAAGGGCGAAGTTCAGCCGGCGGAGGTCCAGTATGGGACGCAAACCGCCGCCCTTCTTCGGGACCAGGAAGTAACGGCTGTAAAAGCCCCGTTCGGTTTCCCCTGGAGTAATCTCCTCTATTGCTCCTTTGAGAAGGAGGGAAGAGATTTCCTGCTGCAGTACAGAAGCCTGAGCGGCGCTGTCTACTACAGTAGGAAACACCCCGTTGAAACAGGGGGGATTGCGACAAAACTGAAGAGTGTAGCCGAACCGAATTGTGCGAAGAACCCAGGACGATACCCCTGGTAAGCGTTCCCACTCTGGAAGGAAATGTGACAGAGGAGGAGGGATGTTGTAATGCAGACGACATACCTGAGTAAGGGTGCCGTGTTGACGCTCCTGGGGTAAAGAGGTTGACTGTGCAGGAGGGCCATCGGCGTCCTGGCACGTGATGGGAGGCATCGAGATTGGGGTCATGGTGACCAGGTCCGCCTGCTTCGGAGGAAAACGGAAAGTGTCTCCGAGGATGCGGCCGGTAGTTATAGAGAGCGTGGGGGGTGAGGGGAGAAAGCCGAAAGCGTCTCCTTCCTCCCGCACCAGACTGAGTAGAGAAGGTGAAATATGGCCTGCACTTCGAGACACTCTGAGTGGCGAAGGTGACAGGGCAAGGAAAGGAGAGCTGGGGGGTGGGCAGAAACGCTTGCGCGGTCTGACCCAACCCTGAGGAACCAGAGGAGCTCTCCTTTTCCTGACCGGAGGGTCAGGAACGGTTCTGCGCCGCCGGAGCAGTCGGTTTGTCGGACCGCTTCAACTGGAGGCGCTTGTGAGGCCGTTGACGGGGAAACGGGCGACCGCGGGCTCCCCAAACCGTGGCAGGTGGGGGATGCCCTGGTTCGCTTCTTCTGGAAGAGAACTCCGGTCTATGAGAGGGACGTTCTCTGGGTCGCACCGGGGGGGGAGCAGAAGGTTCCCTAGCCCTCCTGGGCATGAACTGTCTGAACGCGGCCGATTGGGATTTGGAGGAGCGGAATTTCTCAACCACTGTGTTGACCGCCTCACCAAACAAACCTGTTTGAGAAATGGGGGCGTCCAAGAGGAAAACCTTCTCTTTATCACGGATCTCCGTGAGATTAAGCCACAAGTGGCGCTCCACCGCAACAGAACCAGCCATAGAGCGACCTATAGCACGTGCGGTATGCTTGGTGGCTCTTAAGGCTAAATCTGTAGCCTTACGAAGCTCCTTGACCGCTTCAGGGGTCACACCGTCGCCCTCGTCCATTTCCTTCAGGACGTCCGCCTGGTAGGCCTGAAGAATGGCCATAGTGTGCAGGGTCATGCCTGCCTGGCCAGCCGCCATGTAGGATTTCCCAATGAGAGAGGAAGTAGTCCTACATGCTTTAGAAGGGAGAAGGGGGCGCGACTTCCAGGACGGCGCAGACGACGGAGCAAGATGGTCGGCTAAAGTTTCCTCAATCGCCGGAATGGCGGAATAGCCCTGTTCCACAGAACCTACCAGGTTGGTGAAATCAGCAGCAGCCGCATTAGTGAGGCGCGAAGAGAAAGGCTGCTTCCAGGATCTGGAGATCTCATGATGCAGATCACTGAAAAATGGCAGCTTCCTCCGTTGAGGCCTAGAATTAGGGCCACTGAGAAGCCTTTCGTCGAGTTTCGACGACTGAGACTCACGTGGCTCGTCGGGCCAATCAATAGTGAGCTTCTCTGTAGCGCGCGAAAGCACGTCAACGAGCTCCGCGTAGGCCGCAGTAGGCCGCGCTTCCTGGCCGCTCGGCGGAATAACCTCGTCGGCGAGAGTAGGCCCGAAATCCTCGGAGTCGGAAGCCTCGGTAAAAAGTATATCCTCCAGCCCGAAAGAAACCGCGTCGCGTGCTCCCGGGCTGGGGCGCAAATAATCGTGTGAAAATTCGACTGGCATGCCTCGCGCGTGCCGAGGGGAGGGAGGGAGAGAAAGAGCGGGGCTCGTCTGCTCGAACTCCGCATCCTCAAGCTCTACATCCGAACCCCAGGTCGCGGATCCTCGAGAGGCCTCGGGAGCGCGACAGGGGGAGACGAATGATTCCCTCTCAAAGACCGCGAGCCGCAATTTGAGGGTTTTGAGCAACAAATTTTCACAGAATTTGCATTTAGATGATCCTATAACTGCCTCACGCGCATGTGAAAAACCCAAACATTTAACGCACTTACTGTGTGGGTCGTCGTTAGCGATGTAACGAGCACATGGCGGAGTACAGCGTCTGTAATCCATGGCAGCTTCACCGTAAGGAGAAACAGAGTTCCGCTTAAACAGTCGCAGAAGCGCCGAGAATAATCCTAGATGTAATTGTAGCTCAGAAAAATCACGAGCGAAGGGCAAACGTGACCGCTTCGTTCTGAAGGCAGAGAAATCTGAGGAGCAGATGGCGCGCGCGCGAATACGTATGATGCGACGTAAGAGCGTCGGGGCGGAGCCATATTGCGCGGACGCCATCAGCCAATGAATTGGCGTGATTCTATAAGGCTTCAGACAATCGGCACATTCAGAGAATATCCCACTGCGCTTTCCGCAGCGTTGAGAGAACCTATGAAAGAGAACCTGAGATCACCTACATTGTGGGGACCAGCCAGCGGTCCCCATGAGGAGAACAGCGTATAAATCACACTAAGTGATGTTTTTTGAAAATGTAAAAATGCAGAATGTCTCCTGTGATGGGTAGGTTTAGGGACAGGGGCAGTGTAAGGGGACAGAATATATAGTTTGTACCGTCTAAAAACCATTACGCCTATGGAGAGTCCCCACAAAGATAGCGAACCAGACATGTGTGTGTGTGTGTGTGTGTGTGTGTGTGTGTGTGGCCTGGTAAACCCTACGTTATGGGGACAAAATGTCCCCACAAGGATGGCAATATCCGAAATCCTTGTTCGTGTGGGGACATTTTTTGGTCCCCATGAGGAAATCAGCTTATAAATCACACTAAGTGATGTTGTTTGAAAATGTAAAAATGCAGAATGTCTCCTGTGATGGGTAGGTTTAGGGACAGGGGCAGTGTAAGGGGACAGAATATACAGTCTGTACAGTATAAAAATCATTATGTCTATGGAAAGTCCCCATAAAACATGAAAACACAACATGAGTGTGTGTGTGTGTGTGTGTGTGTGAGTGTGTGTGTGAGTGTGTGTGTGAGTGAGTGAGTGAGTGAGTGAGTGAGTGAGTGTGTGAGTGTGTGTGTGTGTGTCGGTGTCTTTAAAGATTCACAATAAATAAAAATGCTAATTAGGACAGAACGACAATAATTCCACATATTTGCACATAAATGCAGTTGCCATCTACAAATGACACCGTTCCCAGATCCCAGTAGTACCTGCACCTGAATCCTCTGCAGATCATTTGCATGCTTTAGACTGCCAGTAAGAGCGGATATCTGTGAGAAATGGAGAGAGCCGGCACTCTGGGGACGGGAAGCGGCTCTCAGGGCTCCTCAGGCTAAGCTTCCTGTCTATTATTTCAGCTAACGAACACTGTATGAACACTGCAATTAAACGTAATCACTAATCCTCAGAAGTCAACAACAAAGCATTCATTTAAATTGATGACTTTTGTGAGTGTTTTCCATATTTCTCCAATCAGACGTGTTATTTTCTTCAAATTACAACAACGCCATCACCACAGAACAAGCCATTCGCAGAAATCTCATCTCATTTGAGCACAAAACACTCTGAATGTTTCAATTTACTACAAAGGAGGAGCGAGCAACACTTCAAGCGTGTTTCATGATGAATAGTAAACAGATTTGCGCAAGACTGGAAAATGCGATTCATTTTTCAAGGGCAGAACAAAAAGCTCAGATAGTGAGATAGTAACGCTGGGTTTCAGAGAGACTAAAACGAGGAACGTCTGTCATTCCTTCTGTGAAGCCCATGATATAGGCTGAAAATACTGAATAAATAAATAATTTTATTAAATACATTTATAGTTTTTTTTCAAACTATATTGATTATAGGCATTGTGACATCAACATCACTTTAAATCCTGTTAATCTTTCGCAAAAGTCAGTTCATCATCCTACAGGAAGTGACATCGCTTTTGTTGGAAATCAGCAGCATAAACATCTACAAGTATATGGTTTTATTTTAAAGGTACACAATGTAATATTTTTTTGCAAGCGAGTACATCATGAATGTGCCTTATCCTGAATCACTACGATACACAGTCTATAATAATTGTTTAATATCGGACTATTTTAGACAGAGACTCGTCATAAAGATTAAAAGAGGAAAGAAGTTTCGGCTACAGTGTTCTCCTGCCAGAAGCAGACAGTGTGGTTTATAACCACGGCAAAAGCTACATACGTTAGTGTACCTTTAAAAGTTTTATGAATTTATTTGTTTACCACAGTTGGTGTTGATTATATTATAGTTGTATTAAATCATAATGACACTGAATCCAGAAAATTTTTATAAGACAACACCTATATTGGGAAAAATAAAATGGAATAAAACCATTTTCAAAGGGCACTATTATTGCTAAATTTGTAATAAATTATTACATTGTTAGTTTTAGTAATTCAATTAATTATATATGCAATATCGCGTCAACATCACTTTCCATCCTGTTTTTTTAAAATCTCTTTAACTAACAAAAACTAGTTTCTGAATGGCATAATCCTACAGGAAATGGAATTTCCTGAAATTCTCCTAATGGAAAATTAACAGCACAAAAATCATTAATGGATTTGATCAAATGACACTACTTAGTTAAAATGATTACTAATAACAAAGATGGTTGAAATATGAAAGCTGACCGTCAATCCTAATTTTAGCTCTTAATTACTTCTCATTTTTATGTCATTGTGTAAATAATCAAGGTAAAGAACTTAACCAGAGCAGAATTATTAAAGTCCAGTTAGTCGGCTCTATAGAAACACTCAACAGGATGATTTTGATTTTGTCACAGAGATCTGCAGTGACTCAAGCGCACGTGTTCAACACAGTTTAATATGATATACAATATAACCATTTAATATGTTGTTCAATCACAATCTGTTCTCAAACTGAAATAAGAGATTCACTATATAAGAAATACATTCTGTCTAACAGACTTCATGTCATCTTAGAGGCAGATTTACTAACAGCCTGCTTCAGCCCAGACCTGATTTTGCCATTTAAAACTAATGTCAGGATTTACTAAAGACATGCAGTGAAAACATCAGTGATGAAAAGGTTTTGACAGTTATTTTTGCACTTGAACTTTCCCTTTTCTTCTTAATTTGCACATTGTCAGTAGATCACCTCCACTCCCATCTGCTCTTTTATGGGATTGCAGTCTCTCGCTAATGTGCCCTGTTAAGTACATCTGGCCCTTAAAATGCTGCCTATGTAGTTAGCTCGCTAGGTTTGTGAACACACAGTGCGTGAATGTTTCTCCTCTCACATCCGGTAGTCATTCCACACACGTTCTGCCAGCTTAAACATCTCCAGTAATTGCTGAATTAGTTCAATTTTCAAAGCCCTTTTTTTGAGCCGCTCACCGGGGAAGAGCGCAGGAGCTCTGCGATGATCAGCCCCGGATCACACAGATCAAAAACACACCATCACGCTCTCATCACAATTAAAATGCATGTGACGGTGTTGAAGGTGAGAGCAGCCAAAACCTCACACCTCCACAATCGGCTCCGCTTCACTGAGACTCAGCTGGAGAGTGAAAACACCTGCTTCTGCAACAGCACTTTTAGGTGACAGAATAAAAAATAAAAAACAGTAACACTTTATTTTACGGTGTCCTTGTTACATATGTTACATGTACTTACCGTAGTAATAACAGTAAATTATGCATAATTACATGCAAACTAACCCTCAACCTAATCCTAATCCTACCCTATCCCTATAGTAAGTACATGTAGTTACTTAATATTACTCTGTACTTAAATATATAATATCACTGTAACAAGGACACCTTAAAATAAAGTGTAACCAAAAATTCTGTTCGTTATATGAAGGCCACATTGAAACGCTTATAAATAGTATTTAAAATTATTAGGGTTGGGTGTTGTCCGATGCGATTTCGATTCACAAGCTTGCGATTCGATTCAGTTCAGATTTATATCAAGTACAGTGCATGTAAATTTTTCCTCAAGAAAAAAAATCTCTCAACTAATGCTATAAACTACACAGGGAGTCCTGTCAAGCCAGAACATTACTATAAAATTAAGGGTTAAAATGAACAACTGATTTGTATATGAACATTTTAAATTGCACATCCGGTAGTTAAAAGTTATTCTTAATGACATAATTATGTTTCTACTCCAATTTGTTTTTGAAATAATAATAATAATAATAATAATAATTCATTACATTTATATAGTGCTTTTCTCGGCACTCAAAGCGCTTTACATAGAAGGGGGGGAATCTCCTCGACCACCACCATATATAAATATAAACATTTAAATAGTGGCTGTCATAACTTGTTTTCCTGATAGAAACCTAGTAAATTAAATATTGAAGAACAGGTTAAATAAAATACAGTGAATATGTAATATAGTGCATATGTTTATCAAAATGCTCCAGAATAATTTTTCTAGCTAACTATCGAGTTTATGGTCACTGAATGGCCAAACCGCCATTTGCTGTTTGAATTTCTAAATAAATTGACAGAATTTGAAAGCTGAGACTTTTTTTTTTTTTTTCATATCAAAAGTAGCAAAGCAAAAAGCTTTTTGTGATTATTGGATGGCAGGTGTTTAGAGCAAATAAGTTTTGTTCATGCATCAACTGAAAACAGCACAGATTAAAAGATCAATTCTGAGGATATAAGAATTGACACCGGTTCATCAAAATGAGAAATCAATATTTTCAATTTAGCCCTAAAAATGCTGCATGCATTATGAAGAAAAAGCAAGCACAGAGACATGGAGAGATGGAGAGATGGAGAGATGGAGAGATGTGCTGTTCTCTCACCCTCTCTGATCGCTGTGAAAGGAGTTCCCTCTTCCTCCTGCAGACGAATCACTTTCAGCGCAACCAGCTTCCCATTCACCCTGCAGACACACCATGACATGTTTAATCTTTATATTCAGCTGTATTACAGGACTGAGCCATAAACAAGAATGTATCATATATTTGTTCCTATGGTTCAAACAGCACATCATAGGTTTGATTCACAGGAAATGTGTGAATTGATAAAAAATTTATAAATATATATTTTATCCAAAGCGACTTACATTGCATTTTAAGGTATTAATTCATTAATTAGTAATTAATACAGCAGTGTGAAACAGTATATTCAGAGTAAAAATAACCCAGAAATATACATAATATATTATAATTAAATACATAATATATAAATATAATATATATTTAATTCAATCAACTACAAAAATAAAAAATATATATTATTTGATTACTAATAAAGTTGTATTACATCATAAAACACAGAACCCAGAAAAAAATATCGGACACAGAACTTTGGAAAAATAAAATAGAATTTAAGGGGGAAAAATGAAACAATTTTCATAGGGCTCTATTATTATTAAAATTGAAATGAATTATTTTATGAATTGACTTGGTTAGCATGCTTTTTGATGATTGCAATTTAACCCAGAAATACTGTATTAAAACGGAAAATAGAATGTTGTAAAAATGAAAACCGATTTCATTGGGCCCTATATGGGAAATGGTTTTATCTAGTGTGAATTGACTGGATGGTATACATGTTTCTACTGTATATGACAGAATGTAAGAGAGATTGATGATGAATGAAATAAAATGGAACACAAATTAAGACCAGGAACACAATTTACTGATTTACTGTTAAGTCAATGAAATGCAATTTAGAGGCAGTGGAGTGAATCTTAACACAGAGGTCAAGATGTGAAATAAATGAACTCCACCAATCAAAAGAACTTGCACACAAATAGCATCATTACTATGAAAAACACTGCCAATAAAGCACAATTCATTTCACACTGGCTGAAATTTTATTTTCCAGATTTTAATTTATGAAAGTAATCATCAAGGAAAAACAAGCGTAATACGCTCTCTGTCTGAAAGGATTTCATACAACACATGCCATTTCATGCTCTGGAAGAGAAGCTCTCTCCGGCTCTCCGCTTTTATTACAGCAATATGAAAAATTATTTCATTCATATTATAATTATCTGCTGCTGTCTTTGTTTGCAGTTTTATTACTAAACAGTGTGTCTGTATGGAAATGAAATGCATGGTTTCACAGAACTCACTTGCTCTTCCCTTTGTACACGGTTGCGTAGGATCCCTCTCCGAGCTTTTCCAGCTTCTCGTACGAATCTGCCTTTCCGAACTTTGGGCTTGTGGGCTGTAATAGAGACAGACGCAGTTAAAGTCGGCATGAAACAGAAGTTGCGATCATCTTTGTTGCGACGTATATCCAAGTGAAACGCCGTCTCGAACAAGAACAAATGTAGGCGGGGCTTGATTTTGTCCTTTGGGAATTGATTGGATGGTTGTGGTTTGCTATTGGTGGATCGTCATGTGATTGACAGGTTGCCCCGCCCTCACGAAAGTGAACACATCATCAGAGAAGAGAAGAGATGTCACTGTAAGAGGGAGGGGAAGTTATTTTGATAAAAAGATTAAGAGGGTACATGAGTTTAAAACAAAAATATGGTCATAGATATATCATTTATCCTGCAATATTCCATAAAAAAAATTCTGATTTCATGGTGACTTTAATAGAGGATATTCAGTGATATTTCATCAGACCAGGAGGCCCAGCGACCGCAGCAGATGTGAGGTCAGCCAGCGTATGGTCAGGTATTATACAGCAGGGATTTCCGGAAAGACACGTCTGTCCCCGTATTAATGACCCAGTGCTGTTTCAACTGGACGTGATTAATAGTTTCCTGTTAAACAGGAAATGTGGTCTGCAGGATTTTACTGAGAGCACTTTGGCAGTGACTGAAAGAGCACAGGTGAACTGTGGTGACACTTGGTAGAGTGAAGCTCAAGGTGAGAATCTGCAAACATATCTTGATTCATCAATAACTTTCTTACAATTTTTTTTCTAAATTCCCCCCGAAAAAAGTAGGAACAGCCTAAACTACATGTATGCAAAAATCACATACTCTGGGTGGCCTTATAAGATAAAATGTTACATCTTAAATGTATACTGCAGTCAAAAGTTTGGGATAATTCATTTGAATGTTTCTCTTAAGATCAACAATGCTGCATTTATTTGAACAAAAATGCAATGCAAACTTTAAAAATGACTCTAGTCTTTAGTATCACAATCCTTCAGAAATCATTCTAATATGCTGATTTGCTGCATTTCTCATTATTATCAATGTTGAAAACAGTTGTGCTGCTTCATATTTTTGTGCAAAAGTGTATAAAAAACATGCACACTTGATACGCACAGTTTTACATGCATAGTTTCTATACACAAACAAACCTTTAGGACTATTGTGTCTAAAACATTGTGACTTGGACACATTTGTAAGATTCATTTTATGATGCATCTAAAGAATGCTGACAATTCAACCCCCAAAAAACAAGTCCATAATTAAACGTTTTTAGAATAAATATGCTAATATTAATGCAGATTTGTTCACTTTTCATATTTTACTTACATTAAAGAGAATGCACCTAAAAAAAAAATCATTTGTCTTTTCTAAACCAATATAGTAATAATTTACTTTCATTAAAGCAAATGCAACTCAAAAAACATGTCTTTTCCAAACCAATACAGTAATAATTTTACTTGCATTAACGAGAATGCAACTCTAAAGTCTTGAAGAGCAAATGCACACGGCACTAATTCTCCTGAAATGCAGCGTTTCTTCAGTAATCAGGTTTGCAGCCTGACACCGATCTGCAGCAGCGAGTCACTTATTGCGATTGGTGTGAAAGATTACCGGACTGTTCCCGGATAACCGCTTGCTCAGATGCGCCTGTAACCGCAAACCCTGCAGCCTTTTATCAACACCAGACACCAGCTGTCTCTTAGAGACCAGCGGCCACCATACGGCCAGATCACGACACGCTTTCAGTGAACACATCCGCTCTCCAATCCATCAGCTTCGCTTTAGAGCGCTGGTATTACCTTAGCGGGGGTTTATGATTGTGATTAAGGTGTTCGGAGTGCAGGGACCCCGTGGAGAACAGGTTTTAGTGGATTTTCTAAATAAGAAGGTCTGTGGCAGAATAATGAGAAGGGTGTTAAGGGAAAGAGGTCACACTCACTCTCTCCACTCCTTCTGTCAGGCTAACGCTCATACATTTTTCATTGGTGAGAATCAGCAAGCAAATGTGCTCGCTAGCTGCATTCTTCAAACCCTCCAACCTTTAGTTTTGCCTCTCAGGTCAATCCTGTCTCGCTTAGGGAATTATACACTATAACAATCAACTCGTCTTTTCTAAATTAAATTGCAATAAATATAATAATTATACAAAATGCTGTATGTCAGGGTTTAACAAAGTGGGGGTTGTGAGTTAATGAAAATAGTGTAAAATAAAATCATAATGTAATATTAAAATATTTTTTAAATAAAAAAAGAATTAATGAATAAATAAAAAACATAATTGTAAAATAAAAAAATCTAAATAAAACTAACTAAAAATAAATAAAATATTAATGTAAAACCAAAATAAATAATTTTTAAATAAAAAAAATCTAAATAAAACACTTACCACAAATTATTAAAATCACTAAAATAAATAATTATAAAATTAAAAAATCAAAATAAAACCCTTACCAAAAAGGAATAAAATCATTAAAAATTAACATTAAAATAAATAATTTTCAAATAAAAAAAAAACAAATCTAAGTAAAACCCTCACTAAAATCAAATAAAATCATAATGTCAAAATTAAATAATTTTAAAAGAAGAAAAAAATCTAAATAAAACACTGAAAACAACAAATAAAAAAAAATAAACATTTAAAAATTATGAAATATTTTATTTGTATACCTGCATGTCATGTGACCATTAACTGCCCAATAACTGTGAACGTGATGTAAATTTTTTTAAATATTATCTTCTGGGAGATTTCAAATAGAATTTTTTAGCTCAAAGGGGCTTGGCTGAAAAAATCTACAATCAAAACACATTTCAAACCTCACATAAAGGTTTATAAATGAGGCTTATCAAGGGCAATCATGATCTGTTAGCAATGTCAAATTAGTCATGAATTCAGTCATAAACTTTTATAATTTTATAAACTTTTACAAATAAGACATAAATTATGGAAGAAAACACACTCTGACACTCACAGAACTAGGACTGGAGTGACGGCGTAGTTTTGGAGACTCTTTCCCAGAGGAGGAGCTTTTGGAGGTGATGCAGGCATTGTTCTCTGAGTGGACTCGCTTCACCTGACTCGCCGGTTTCTCGAAGGCGTCGAAGCCGCTCTGCGTCCGCTGCACTCGCACCTTCTTGTCTTCAGGAATGGTGTCTAGGGGTTTGATGACTGAGTCGGATCCCTGGCAGCTGCGAGTGGACATCTTGGTGACACATATCTGAGAAGAAGCGGAGAAGAACGTCTTAGACATCAGCACTTAAACACTGAAAAAAACGCATAATTTTTCAGGAGAAATATGCTTAAAACAGGATACATTTACTTGAAAAGCAAAACTGTGTAGGAAAATATAGCAATTGTCTCCTATAAGACAATATAACTGCCTGAAACGGGTCGTCAGCAATTCAATCTTACTTCCTGTTACACACCTATGAAACAATGTAACAAATGTGCAACAAGAAGTAGAAGAAGAGTTTGGTTCGTGTTGTCAACAAGAAGTAGCTGTTTTCAGCCCTGCAATTCCACTTTGCATGCACTTCTAAAGGATGAAGACTGGATTTGTGTCTCACTGTGTATCAAGTGCTGAGGAAGCCTCCGGAGCTGAAATTCAGATATGATAAAAGGAGTTTCGTTTCTGACAAGCACTGTATGCGGTAGACCAATCACAACAGAGTGAGCCATCTGACCAATCAGAGCAGAGTAGACCAATCACAACAGACTGGGCCATCTGACCAATCAGAGCAGAGTAGACCAATCACAACAGACTGAACCATCTGACCAATCAGAGCAGAGTAGACCAATCACAATAGACCGGGCCATCTGACCAATCAGAGCAGAGTAGACCAATCACAACAGACTGAGCCGTCTGACCAATCAGAGCAGAGTAGACCAATCACAACAGACCGGGCCATCTGACCAATCAGAGCAGAGTAGACCAATCACAACAGACCAAACACAACCTAACATAAACCCTAACCAAATTTAGTGAGTTCTATGTTCTAGTTCTAAAAAAAAACTGACAACAACAACAACAACAATCAAAAAGACTTTTGACAATGTGGTAAGAAAAAATAATATTGCACAATTTTGTAGTAAAAGTAAAATAAATCTCATTTTAAGCATCTTAGTATTTTTAAGGCAGGACACCACAGGTGAATAGGGTAAAAACATTCATCGATATCCCAATACTTCTCCAGTTGATTGATTACAGTAAGAATTGCAAGCATTTTTTGTATTACAAGTTTTCTGAAATGTTTATTTATGCAAACGATGCAGTAAAAAATAAACCTTGAATAATGCCAGATTAAAAATTATTGTTTGATTTTGTTCAACATCTTGAGTTAAAGGTTTTTACAGAGCTGGATTTTGGATCTCTCTTTTTATCACTTCATAAATCAGAAAATTCTGTCAACAGCCAGAAAACAAATACATTTTCATCAAGTTTTTAGGAATAAAATTTTACGTAAATCAGGTGAATGATGTACAGTGAAGAAAATAAGTATTTGAACACCCTGCTATTTTGCCAGTTCTCCCACTTGGAAATCATGGAGGGGTCTGAAATTGTCATTGTAGGTGCATGTCCACTGTGAGAGACATAATCTAAAAAAAAAATCCAGAAACCACAATGTATGATTTTTTAACTATTTATTGGTAAGATACAGCTGCAAATAAGTATTTGAACACCTGTCTATCAGCTAGAATTCAGTTAGTCTGCCTTTAAAATGTCCACCTCCACTCCATTTATTATCCTAAATTAGATGCACCTGTTTGAGGTCGTTCGCTGCATAAAGACCCCTGTCCACCCCATACAATCAGTAAGAATCCAACTACTAACATGGCCAAGACCAAAGAGCTGTCCAAAGACACTAGAGACAAAATTGTACACCTCCACAAGGCTGGAAAGGGCTACGGGGAAATTGCCAAGCAGCTTGGTGAGAAAAGGTCCACTGTTGGACCAATCATTAGAAAATGGAAGAAGCTAAACATGACTGTCAATCTCCCTCGGACTGGGGCTCCATGCAAGATCTCCCCTCGTGGGGTCTCAATGATCCTAAGAAAGGTGAGAAATCAGCCCAGAACTACATGGGAGGAGCTGGTCAATGACCTGAAAAGAGCTGGGACCACCGTTTCCAAGGTTACTGTTGGTAATTCACAAAGACGTCATGGTTTGAAATCATGCATGGCACGGAAGGTTCCCCTGCTTAAACCAGCACATGTCAAGGCCCGTCTTAAGTTTGCCAATGACCATTTGGATGATCCAGAGGAGTCATGGGAGAAAGTCATGTGGTCAGATGAGACCAAAATAGAACTTTTTGGTCATAATTCCACTAACCGTGTTTGGAGGAAGAAGAATGATGAGTACCATCCCAAGAACACCATCCCTACTGTGAAGCATGGGGGTGGTAGCATCATGCTTTGGGGGTGTTTTTCTGCACACGGGACAGGGCGACTGCACTGTATTAAGGAGAGGATGACCAGGGCCATGTATTGCGAGATTTTGGGGAACAACCTCCTTCCCTCAGTTAGAGCATTGAAGATGGGTCGAGGCTGGGTCTTCCAACATGACAATGACCTGAAGCACACAGCCAGGATAACCAAGGAGTGGCTCTGTAAGAAGTATATCAAGGTTCTGGCGTGGCCTAGCCAGTCTCCAGACCTAAACCCAATAGAGAATCTTTGGAGGGAGCTCAAACTCCGTGTTTCTCAGCGACAGCCCAGAAACCTGACTGATCTAGAGAAGATCTGTGTGGAGTGGGCCAAAATCCCTCCTGCAAACCTGGTGAAAAACTACAGGTTAAGTATTTTTTTTCGATTATGTCTCTCACAGTGGACATGCACCTACGATGACCATTTCAGACCCCTCCATGATTTCCAAGTGGGAGAACTTGCAAAATAGCAGGGTGTTCAAATACTTATTTTCTTCACTGTATGAACAAACCTTCAGAATATAGATATGAATAACTGCACAGTTTATTGTATGTAAAGCTGCTGAAGTGGAGATTTCTGAATCAGTCCAGGAGAAAAATCCTCACAGCCTTTAAAAATAGGCTACGTATTGTCATCGAAATCTACAGAAGCAAAGTGCAATAAAATAAACACTATAATATTTAGTTTAGAATAGATGTTTTAGATTATTTCCACTAGTTTGAAGCAAAATAGACCAAATCTTAAAATTGAGCGTGGAATAAAACACATTTTTTACCTGTAGTGCATTGCCTTAAATGAAAAAACATGATAAAAATACTTCAAATAAGAACAAGAAAAAATGGTTTGCGGTGAAGAAAAATGCATGCTGGTAAAGGGTTCGACAAAAGTGAATGTTCATGTTCATACAAATCTACAAGCCAGTCTCCTGCTGCTTTTCTTCAAAGTAGTTTTGTGCGCTTCGCAAACCATGCAAGGGTCGGACTTTCATCTCTACCTCTGTGAGTTCAGACATCTATCCAGCGCTCTCAGCTACTGTATTACAGCCTACGGTACATCTCCATCACACACACACACACACACACGAGCATTAATCCAAACAGTGCGTACCTACCGGCCACTCCATCGCCGCTCGGACTGTCGGCAGCACAAAAGGCCCAGACGAGCATGTCATGTAAGCGCGGCCCCTCAAATAAAAAATTTATGAGCAAAACATCCCAGTGAACCGCCTTAATGACCCAAATATTCAGTGTCAGGCTGAGTCACTGGTTTGTTTACATGGGCCGGGTTTCACCGGACCGCCTTCAGCTTCTCTGGCTGGTTCGAGAGCCAGAACATGTCAATTCATCGATGTTTCTTTATTAACCAACACAACACTAACAGTAACCGGAGTCAAGTAAATGTTGTGTTGGTAGGGACAGATTTCTGTGTTATCTAGGCATATCATATGCCTTATGAAGGTCGTGAGAACGAAACGTTGCTAATACAATTTTGATACTCATTTTCCATTATTGATAGTGTGCGGGAATTCTTTGGGTTTTTTTGTACATTTTTGACATACTCATTTGGGCTCTTTTCCCACGCACAAGAATTTAGTCAAATTAATCACGACCGACAGACAGACAGACAGACAGACAGATAGATACATAGATAGATAATGTTTAAATGTATCAAGTTAAAAATACAATAAAACAATATTGTCTGTAATAAAGAGTCTGAATTACGAGGACTCCTCTTCGGATTGAAGCTGTTTAACTGTTAAACAGAAACTGAAGTGAAATACCATGCAGAGTCGGTCGAGCTAAATGGCATTTTTCTCTTCCTGACAGGCCAGCATTTGAAACATGAACATGTAAGTGACCTTTTGAAGAGTGAGCAGAAACAGGGCCTTTCAGTGAGACAGACCTGAACGTCTCTGAGCCGAAACCACCAGTCGTCTGTACGTCCGCCATCTCTTTATTCTGCTCCAGACAGACTCCGCTGTCAATCATGAATAAGATGTAAATGTTCTGCGAGCAGCTGTCGCGAGCGGGTTTATTGTTCTAGATGTGCTCAAGCCACAATGAGCTTTAATTGATTCTCAATCACTGCCGGTTGTTTGAGCGCTTACAAACGCACGTCAAGATCCTTAACATCATGACACTTGTCATGTAAAACTGCAGCTGTTTTCTCATTTCAGGTATAATTCCCAGCGCAACGTTCATAAAAACAGATCTGCATGATGAGGAGGGGTTCAGCTCTGCTGTAAGAAACAACTTTCTGTTTCCTCAAAGGTGTTGGACACAAACTGGACATTTATTTAGTACCATCCAGATGAAGCGGTTTGACATAACAGATATTTACAGAGATGCAAGACTAAATAATAACTGAATTTACAGAAATAAAAATTCATAAGTCTTCCGTAAGCATCAGTGACTGTGTATCTTTTGTGTAAGTCAGTGTCCCTTCCCACTATTCTTGACAAATAAATACATTTGAAAAATAAACAAATAAAGCAGAAAATAAAGCAATTTAAAAAATACAAAATCAGTTAGAAAAATAAAATCTAATGTAAATAAAATAAAATAAAAATAGACCAACAAACAAATAAGTTAATATATATATATATATATATAAATATGCAAATAAATAAATTAGAAAATTAACAAATAAATCAGAAAATAAATCATTAGAAAAATAAATAAATAGCATTTAAAAAAAAAAAAGATTTAGAAAATAAATAAATCAAACATAAACAAACAATAAATAAAAAGAATAACAAAGAAGTAAATAGATCAACAAACATTATATATTTATATATATATATATATATATATATATATATATATATATATTTATATACACACACACACACACACACACACACAGATTAGAAAATTAATTAATTAATTAATTAATTAATTAAACTGGAAAATAAATAAGAAAAATAAACAAATGAAATGGTTTAAATAATTAACTAGAAAAATAAATAAATAAAAAATAAATAAATCACAAAAAAATCTAATAAATAAATCGCCTGCTTAACAATAACACCCACAGACTTACACTGAAGGAGGGAAACAAGCCAGATCTACAGTCCAGAAAATCACAGAGACACGAGGGTTCGAGACTTTTGAGAATTCAGACAGAAAGCATTCCCCTAGTAACACCTTAGCAACCACCTATAGCAACACCATCGCATCACAGTAGCAAGTTTGCATAAGCAAGCACCTTTCTTTACAAAATGTACAAAATGTAGTTACTAACAGGCCCAGTTCTAGGACCGCAGAACTACGGGTGCCTTTTGAAAACCTGGCTGTGGCAGTAAACTAACCCAGATATTACATCATTAAAGTACCATCATCCGTTTCCTAAAGGTCTCATGGACAACTAAACAAAAGAAAGATGCAACCATAAACTATGAACCTCACATAAACACAGCATCTATTTCTGCACAGAATACATTTTTCTGCATCTATTGACAGATTCACACATGAAATTAAAAGTCTGTGATTTATCCATATCAAACAACACTAATAAAGTGCTTTTATTTTAGACGATAGTGAGCAGAGGAGAGCAATTAGCAGCGTCCCTAGACAGACATAACATTTACCTTCCGACGTACAAGCAACACGGACTGATTTACTGCAGCATCTTCCACACGCGTGACTGTATTTCAGAGCACTTCATGGAAACCGCAAGCTGGACATCAATGCTCAGTCAGTGGTAATTTGTTACACTGCCAAAAAAACACAAAGACTGTTGTTTTTCACTGTTAGCTTCACATCTCCACATGAACCCCTAAAGCTCCTGTAACAAAAGCTGCAGACAGTAATACGGTTGGAGTTTGTGTTTAATAGTCTTAAGTAGTGCTCTGACATCAATATCTGACTCTACCATCTCTCCATCAAAGCTTCATCTGGAAGCAAACGCACCAGGAGCGCTTTGAAACAAACTCACGCATCTGACGCCGACCTTCTCGCACGAGGACTGGCTTTCATCCTTTCAGGTGTGAAACATCTCATGGGTTATTTTACCGCTCAGATTCACGGGACGCAGCATTCGTGATTCATAAAGAGGTCACGAGCACGTCTGATGCTCTTAGTCACGTATGGCACAGAATAAAAGCCTCTGAGAACCGTAAAGAAAGATGCACAAACACACTTCACAATCAGAAAATAAAATATATAAGATAAAGTTAATAGGATTAAACAGGATAAAACAAGATACAATTAAGATTACATAAATAAATAAATGAATAGAAATAAAATAGGATTAAAAGAAAATTCTGATAAAATAAGATGAAATAAAAAGTATGAATAAGATTAAATAAATAAAAAAGATAAAATAGGTAAATACGATACAATAAATAGAATGAAACAAGATAAAATACGAATAAATAAGATTACATTTACAAAAAAAAATATGAATGAAGATAAAATAAATAAGATTAAATAAACATAAATAAATGAAAAAGAAAGAACAAATAAACAAATAAGATAAAATAAATACGATTAAGATAAAATAAAAATGAACAAATAAGATTACATAAATAAGAACAAATAAATAGGATTAAATAGATTACATAAAGGATTAAATAATTAAATAAATATATAATAATTTAATAGGATTAAATATAAGATTAAATAAATAATTAATAAAGAAATTAATAAGAACCAAACAAACAACTAAAGATATTTGTGTTGAATTTATGTTATTTATTGTTATAATTAAATCAATCTGACTAGGGGCCACTGCAGATCATTTATGCGCCACATGCTTCCTGTTTAGACAGAATATATAACTGGGCTCTGATCTGTAAATCATTTCCAGTGCTGAAACGAATGGAGTTGTATGATTTAAATGAACATGCTGAGCTGTAATGTAATGTATCGGTGAGTGTGTGCGGTTTGTCATGGCAGAGGTGGCCGATGGCGTTATTCAGGGCGGCTGTCAGGAGCGGCACTGCAAAATAGATGACACTGACTCCAGCAAAAGGGCTAAAACATCTAAAGCTGAGAAATCCTTCATATTTAAGAATCCATTGGGAAAACACTTCCTGATTACAGTAAAGAGGAAATCCAAACCAAACAAGCCATGTAGATAGGAAGTCTGATAATGACAACGTTCTAAAGTTTAAGGCCGGACGATGTAGCGAAAACATTAAATCTCTGTGCTTTTAAGCTTTTTGACAATATTCAGTGAGAAAAAAAAAAAGAATCTGAAGGCTTTCCAGTTCATAATCTCAGAATCAGTGAATGATGAATGAATATCTCAACGACATCAGAGAATTACACAGACAACTAAACCAGAGTTAGTTTAGAGGAAAAGACTGAGTTGGT